>JAKOOJ010000022.1:4200000-4772500 GCA_022577455.1 Arizona elegans | reverse complement strand
AAAACTAAGATCATGGCATCCGGCTCTCTCAATTCCTGGCAAATAGATGGGGAAGAAATGGAGATAGTGACAGATTTTATTTTCCTGGGCTGCAAGATCACCGCAGATGGGGACTGCAGCCAAGAAATTAAAAGACGCTCGCTTCTGGGGAGGAAAGCCATGGCAAATCTAGACAGCATAATAAAAAGCAGAGGCATCACCCTGCCAACAAAAGTGCGTATAGTCAAGGCTATGGTGTTCCCAGTTGCAATGGATGGCTGTGAAAGTGGGACCATAAGAAAGGCTGAGGGCCAAAGAACGGAGGCCTTTGAACTCTGGTGCTGGAGAAGACTCCTGCGAGTCCCTTGGACTGCAAGGCGATCCAACCGGTCAGTCCTAGAGGAGATCAACCCTGACTGCTCTTTAGAAGGCCAGATCCTGAAGATGAAACTCAAATCCTTTGGCCACCTAATGAGAAGGAAGGACTCCCTGGAGGAGAGCCTAATGCTGGGAACGATGGAGGGCAAAAGAAGAAGGGGACGGCAGAGAACGAGGTGGCTGGATGGAGTCATTGAAGCACTTGGTGTGAGCTTAAATGGTCTCCAGGGGATGGTAGAGGACAGGAAGGCCTGGAGGGACGTTGTCCATGGGGTTGCGATGGGTCAGACATGACTTTGCAACTAACAACAATGGGCCTTCTGGGCCCATCAGAAGTAGGGAAACAGGCTGTTTCCGGCCTCCAGAGGGCTTCCGGGCGGTGGGGAAGGCCGTTTTCGCCCTCCCCAGGTTCCTAGAGAGGCTCTGGAGCCTGGGGAGAGCAAAAATATGGGCCTACCAGGCCCACTCTGCCATCATGCGCCAGAAGCAGGGGGAGCAGGGGGGGCCCCACAAGCGCATGTGTGGGGGACGGCGCTTATAAGTATGGGTGTGGGCACGCATGCGCGACTCTCCCCCATGCTCCCCTGCTTTTGGCACATGATGGCAAAAAGGTTAGCCATCATTGATATAGGGTCTCCTGCTTGAGCAGGAAGTTGGACTAGAAGACCTCCAAGGTCCCTTCCAACTCTGTTCTATATTCTGTGATGCATTGTATTCATTCAGTAATTCAGTAATTGAATAAACAGCCCTGGTGGCGCAGCTGACTAAAGCACTGTTATTAACATCAGCTTCCTGCAATTACTGCAAGTTCAAATCTCACCAGGCTCAAGGTTGACTCAGCCTTCCATCCTTTCAAAGGTAGGTGAAATGAGGACCCAGATTGTGGGGGCAATAAACTGACTTTGTATAAATATACAAAAGTATGAAGGCTATTGCTTAACGCATTGTAAGCCGCCCTGAGTCTCTGGAGAAGGGCGGCATATAAATCAAATTAAAAATAAAAATAAAAATTGAAGCCATACGTACATTGGAGCATGCACAACTTCTGGGGGCAAATTGTTCCACTGGTTAATTCTCATTGTCAGGAAAATCCATTGCTTCTCTTCTTGCTTTCTGGCGCTTTGGAAAATAGATTAACCGCCTCTTCTCTATGACAACCCCTCAAATATTGGAAGGCTGCTGTCATGTCACCTCTGGCCCTTCTTTCACTAGGTTAGATATACCTCATTCCTGCAACCGTTGTTGGTTGAGCATGTTTGGCTGAACGTAGCGTTTTCATTTCAGTTCGGCCATCAAAAAACAAATCCAAAAGTTTTATACGAATAGGAGAAATAACAAAGATAGAAAAATGTTAGCAAGCACGATTCCTGCGCCCCCCCCAAAAAGCATAACTTACAGATGTTCCCATTTACTTCTATCGTGCTTTGGAAAAGGTTAAAAATAATACCCGGTGCTGATGTTCCTCGAGTGGGGAGCATTATAATAAATGATAAAAAGTGAAATGGCAGAAAATGAAAGTGCAATGATACACAAATGTTCTGACTGTGTGCCATCTGAAAGACAGATGCATTTTTTAAAAAAAACAAGTTTTATTGGTCCCCCCCCCCACATTCACTCACATCTTTTTTGAACAGAGTATTGGCCATATCTCATCTTATACAATTTATCAAAGTCAAATACATTTTACTCAATTACAATTTTTGCCACAATTTTCTTTTTTCCCTTTTTTAAAATCATCTCTCAGTATTTCTTTGCTTACTTATATAAACAGCATCTTCATTCGCCCTCAAATTCTAATTTTCCTGCTTCTTCATATTTATTCTCTTTTATTTTTTAACCATTCATTCTTTATCTTAATATATTTATATATGTTCGGGGTTGCCTTTCTTCCATTTCATCTTTTTTGTTGTACAACAATCTTTCTTCTCAATCCTGCCATCCCCCTCTCTTCTTCTTTTTTTTTTTATAATACAATTTTTATTGGTTTTTTTTTATTTTTATTTTTTTATTTTTTTTTATTTTTATTTTTTTTTACCCCTCTCTTCTTTCCTTCTTACTTTCTTTTTCCTCCTCTCCTACTGAGACAGATGCATTTCAAGTGCTTTTCTCTCGGCTCCAGTAGGAATAAAACACATTGCCTGACTAGGTGGCCCAGTGGCTAAGACACCGAGTTTGTCGATCAGAAAGTTCAATGGTTCGAATCCCCAGTACAGGTCTCTTGGGTGAGCAGGGGGTTGGACTAAATGACCTCCAAGGTCCCTTCCAATTCTGTTACTGTTACATTGCAATGCAGGTAGACCACAATGGAGACCTAATTTCAGTTGCTAAGCGAGGCCAGTTGTTCAGTGAATTTTGCCCCATTTTACGACCTTTCTTGCCACCGTCGTTAACTGAATCACTACAGTGGTTATGTTAGTAACCCGGTTGTTAAGTGAGCCTGGCTTTCTCATTGACTTTGTCAGAAAGCCACAAAATGGGATCACATGATTCCTGAGACCCTGCGACCTTCATAGATATGAGAACAGTTGCCAAACATCTGAATTTTGATCATGTGACCATGGGGAATCCTGCCGTGGTCATAAGTGTGAAAAACGGTCATAAGTCACTTTTTTCAGTGCCGTTTGAAAACGGTCACTAAATGAACTGTATTTTTTTTTTTTTATATCCTGTGATCCAAGCTGAAGATCTGAACTGTACAACTGAGGAATTATACTATTCGGAAATCTCCAGGCTGGTGGGTTTTTTGTTGTTGTTCTTGTTGTTGTTGTTCCTTTTGTGGGGCTGCACAACCTAAAAATGTGTCGGCTGCTTGCAAATGCTGCTCAGACACGTGCAGTTGGGTTTTGTAATGGAGAGGGTGTTTGAGGTCAACGTCTGAAATGGGCAACTTGCCCTCCCACATGAAGACGATTGTCAAAGGGAGTGGGGAAGGGGTTTTTTTATTTTGGTTTTTAAAAAAAAATCTTTAAATGGGGTAGTTTTCTTGAAGGGATCTTTGGGGATTTTCCAAGGGCTGCCAAAAGGTGAAGAAAACATGCTCATGGCTCAAATTTATATTTACCGACAAAGAACTAAAGCAGGGGTAAAATGCTCCCAGTTCGGACCGGATCACCCAATCCGGTAGCGATGGCGGCGGGTGGTTCGGAGAACCAGTAGCAAAAATCCCTGAGCACACCCCCCCCCCATGCCTAGGTGAGCCACGCAATCATCAGAGACTTTTTTTTTAATTTTTAAAAGCATTTTTTCTACAACCTCTTTGGCCGAAAAAATGCTTTTAAAAGTAAAAAAAAAAAAGCCTCTGATGATCACGTGGCTCAGCTGTGATCGTCAGATGCTTTTAAAAGCATTTTTTAAACAACTTCTTCGGCCGAAGAGGTGGTAGAAAAAAATGTTTTTAAAAGAAAAAAAGCCTCTGCCGATCAGGCAACTCTGCTGGGATTGTCAGAGGCTTTTAAAAATATTTTTTTTACAATCTCTTCGGCCGAAAAAATGCTTTTAAAAGTAAAAAAAAGTATCTGATGATCGTGTGGCTCAGTTGGGATCGTCAGAGGGAAGAGGTTGTAGAAAAAATGCTTTTAAAAGTTAAAAAAAAAAGTTGGCCACCCCCACCCAGTCACATTACCACCTACCAAGCCACGCCCACAGAACCGGTAGTAACAAATTTTACATTTCACCACTGAACTAAAGGGACTTATTTAAATATAAATGACCCAAAAAAAAAGTTTGTTGCGAAAGCAACTGCCTGCGAAGGCTCCTGGATTGGGGCTGAAAGGCAAAAGCGGAAGCAGTAGGCTCCGTCCCGTAATTGGGTAGACCAAGTTGCTCTGATAACACTTAATAGCAATAATACTTAGACTTATATACCGCTTCATGATGCTTTTACAGCCCCCTCTAAATGGTTTACAGAGTCAGCATATTGCCCCCAACAATCTGAGTCCTCATTTTACCCACCTCGGAAGGACGGAAGGCTGAGTCAACTTTGAGCCTGGTGAGATTTGAACTGCAGTCAGCTGAAGTAGCCTGCAGTACTGCACTCTAACCACTGCGCCACCTCGGCTCTTGTGGCTCCATGGGCTGCCTGCAAAAGACCTCCGGTGGACTGCTGCATTACAGTTGCACTGGGAGAGAGATATAAATATGGCAGCTGAGGCGGTTTCTGTGGTATATTTGTGGATATAGGTGAATTCAGTGCCTGTAGTGCCTCTGCCAGCAAAAATGGAGTTGGGGAGAGCCGCGCATGGGGCCCCCGAGCTCCGTTTTCGCTGGCAGAGGACCAGCAAAACAAACTAAAAACAAAACAAAATGAGAAATTTATGTGTTTAACGTGAAACATTTATGTGTTGAAATCTGGAAGAGAAAATATATACCTTAGTTCCTGCCCCAGGACTCACTCTGAAGTACATCCTTGTTTATTTAATGCGCCTTGTTGAAAAATGTAAACTGAAGGTTGTGTTCTTGTGGTCCTTGAGTCCAAAACAACCTGTGCTGTGTTCAGTCAGTTCTTCGACTTAGTAAATAACTACAGGATTGCAGGATTGTAGCCAAGCCAGTTTCTCTCCGGTTCAAGATTTGGACATTTGAGAAGTAGCCAGTAACCTCTCTCTTTCTTTTAAAGAGAAACGGAGCAAACAAATGTGTTCTTCAGTTTTTTATTGCAGTATTTTTAGGGTCTAGATAGTGTGGGAAGCCCCCCCCCCAAGAATGAAATATTTGGGGAAATATTAAAAAGAAGCAGAATATTATATTTCCCCAAAAGGAAGAAATGGAGAAACATGCTCTTAAAGGAGGCAGAAACCAGCCCCAGTTTCCCTGCCCGAAGCAGAAACTGAGGAGGAAAGCTTTTAGAAATGAAGATTTGGTAATCCATTCAGAAAGACTGGGCCAGACAGAAACTCCAGATAAGCAATAAGCCAAAGGTTGACATGATTAGCTCAGAACTAGGATTTGCAATTCCCCTTTTGCCTATAGAGCCATCCGTGACCCCTACATGACCCCATAGGAATCCAGAAGATATAAAACCGACCCACTCTAAACTCCATTTTGTCAGCTGTCCCAGAATCGCATGTGGCTAGTGGTTCTGCTTCATCAATAAATCAACTTTCTTTCCAATCAACCTCCATGGTATTTCCAGTGTCTTTCTCCCAGCTTGGAACTGAACCAGATGGAATGAAATGCAAATAACAAACATTAAAATAGTTTTAAAAATTATTTTAAATCATTAAATGGAATTATTGAATTGTCTTACAGCAAATGGGCCATAGTGGCGAGTTGGCCCATTCTGGTATTTTTATTCATTTATAAAGGAAAAAAATTCTCTTGAACTTGTCATAAACATTTTAAAAAGTGTTAAAAACATTTAAAGCATAGCACTTAGCAATAGCATTTAGACTTACATACCGCTTTACAGTGCCTTACAGTCCTCTCTAAGCGGTTTACAGAGCCAGCCTCTTGCCCCCCAACAATCTGGGTCTTCATTTTACCCACCTCGGAAGAATGGAAGGCTGAACCAACCTTGAGCTGGTCAACTCAAGGTCAAACTGCTGGCAGCCAGCAGAGTTAGCCTGCAATACTGCATTCTAACCACTGGGAGGGAGGGAGGGAGGGAGGGAGGGAGGGAGGGAAGGAAGGAAGGAAGGAAGGAAGGAAGGAAGGAAGGAAGGAAGGAAGGAAGGAAGGGCGGGCAATAGCAATAGCACTTAGACTTATATACCACTTTACAGCCCTCTCTAAGCAGTTTACAGAGTCAGCCTCTTGCCCCCAACAATCTGGGTCCTCATTTTACCCACCTCGGAAGGACAGAAGGCTGAGTCAACCTTGAGCCTGGTGAGATTCAATCTGCCAAATTGCAGTCAGCCGGCAGTCAGCAGAAGTAGCCTGCAGTACTGCACTCTAACCACTGCGCCACCACGGCTCATAGAAAATCTGAAAAAGGCTCATTAATCCAAATGTTTTCATTTCAATTCTGTCCTTTAATTGGGGTGAAGTTGGAGTGAGATAGTGTTGTCAGTAGAGCTTTATTTGGGTGTCAAACCCGCATCGTCACGGTGTCATCACATGACGTATCATGACTATTTTCCCCTTCGCTAAACCGGGTGTGGGCGTGGCCAGTGCATGATGCATCCAGCCCGCGGGCCGTGAGTTTGACAGCCCTGATTTATGGGATTTCAAGTCCAGGTCAGATTCTGGAGCAAAAAAGTAAACATCTGTGCTATATCCCAAAGAATGTTGGTTATGGTGGTCTTCCCCAGTTTGATATTCTTCAAATGTTGCAACAGTTGGAATCACAACAATTCCAGCCATGGCATTCACAACATATCTAGATTGGTACAGGGTTGGGGGGAAGGCTAAAATTAAGTCTTGGTCATAAAATCCAGCCGATGTTAAATAGTTCTGTTGATTTCAGATAGAACCATGTACATGTTGAGATACTCCTTGGTTGTATTGCTTCTTTATTTTTTGCTACTGGCAGCATATTATCTTCTAGTTCTGTAAAGGCGAAGCGATTTATGATTCTGAAATGCCTTTGACAGTTCTGGGTTTTTAAAACTGTAACCGTTGATTTTTGAATCTTTATTGTTTGTTACATAATTTGTCCTGTAATTTGACAAAGAATATAGAGTAGAGTAGAGTAGAGAAGAGTGGTATAGGAATAGGAATAGGAGTAGGAGTAGGAGTAGAAGTAGAAGTAGAAATAATAGAAGAAATAGAAATAGAAATAATAGAAATAGAAATAATAGAAATAGAAATAATAGAAGAAATAGAAATAGAAATAATAGAAATAGAATACTTCATTGGCTGTGTGATTGGACACACAAGGAATTTGTCTCTGGTTCATAAGCTCATACTGTACATATAAACAGCAAGTAATAGGTCATAGATCATAAATCATAGTTACAACTAGAGAGCATTTCACCCAGGCTGCCATCAGCGGTGCCATCTTTAATGAAAAAAATCAATATTAAAGCAATATAACAAAAAAAATGGTGACCATATTTTTTATGTGCTACTGGAGAATGGGGTAAAACATAGTGATGTAGGCCATGTGGAATTGGTGTGAGGGACTTTGAAGTACATCTCAAGTTTTGAAAAGTGAGTTAAGGGAAGCGGAAACACCAGCTTGGTGAGTTGCTTATTTTTATCAAATGAAAATATTGAGCTAAGCGTCGGAGGTAATTTCCCATTTGGGCAGGCAGTTGAAATCTCATGGAGAAGAAGGATGGGGATCTTGCGTCATATTTACCTGGGGCCAAAAATTCTAATCACTTATACAAACGGAATGAGATCAGAGCCTGCAGGCATCAATGGGGAAAGATTTTGGAGTAATGATAAACAATTCAAGGTACATATGACGTTCAATGAAGGTATTAGCACAGTGTGTATCCTGTATGTAAAAAGGACCAATTGTGTTCTTGGGATAATGAGAAATGAGATACCCTCAAAACGATGCTATAGGGCAGGGGTGAAATCTACTTACCTTTCCTACTGATTCGGAAGTGCGTGCATGCGAATCACATGCAATTTTAGACCCTGCGCATGTGCAAAGCCTTCTGTGCATGCGCAGAGGGTCAAAAACAGGTTACTTCCTGGTTAAAACCAGGAAGTAATGATGTCCGAGCGGGTGAGCGGAGCCTTGCGCTGCCGCCGCTACCAGTTCGCCAAACCACCCGCCACCACCCATATCAGTTTTCCTGAACCAGTGTGAACTGGTAGCATTTCACCCCTGCTATAGGGCACTGCACATCAGAACAACTAGACACAAGTACAGTTCCCCACCCCATGCCCCGCCATGCCATCACTCTGCTAAACAACTACCATTTTTTTGGGACTATAAGACGCACCTAGATTTAGAGGAAGAAAACAAGAAAAAAGTAGTTTTTGGCCTCTGCACATCCCATTTTCACCCTCCCTGGGCCCCAGAAGCACTTTGCAGGCCAAAAACAGGCCCCTTTTTTGCCTGAACACTGCGCGCATCCCGTTTTCACCAAAAACGTGCCCATTTTTGGCCTGCAGAGTGCTTCTGGGGGCCGGGGAGGGCAAAAATTACCTTTCCTTTCCTTTCCTTTCCTTTCCTTTCCTTTCCTTTCCTTTCCTTTCCTTTCCTTCCCTTCCCTTCCCTTCCCTTCCCTTCCCCTCGGTTCCACTCCACTCCAGTCCACACCACACGCCACGCCACACCACACCACGCCACGCTATGCTATGCTATGCTATGCTATGCTATGCTAAAATGATATTGACAAGAGAGGTGCTAATATATCAGCCTTATAAGGTAATGTCAGCTGCCATTTAGCGTGAAACTGCTGCAAGCTACATGGCTGGTAGTTTACAAGGCATTGGATGGAGCCAGAGAAACGTATAAGAAGTACGCTGAAAAGAAGAGGTCTCCCTCAGAAAAAAAAAATGAAATAGGGGATGAGGTGTATTTGTCCACCACGTATCTACAATCTAGACAACCCTCGAAAAAGCTGGGAGCAAAACTTGTAGATTCTTTCCCCAGAATTATCAAGCTGGTAATGGTTGAACTTGAATGACCAAAAAACCTTAAGAGGGTACATCCAGTCTTCCACTGTAGTCTGCTTGAACCAGAAAAATCCTCCCCATTGTGACCAGGGGAGGAAGCCCCTTCTCCTCCTGATCTCATTGAGGGCGAGCAATACTTTAAAGTGAAGGAAATAATGGACTCACGTATCTATAAAGGCCAACGCTTCATCTGATTGGTTTGTGTGTGTGGTCAGCGATGAGAGGCAGCTAAGGGAGAGAAAAGTTGAACGTAGGGATTTTACCGCACGATTCTCGGTTCTGGCTATGCATTACTGCCACAGTGACGCAGTGGTTAGAGTGCAGTCCTGCAGGCTACTTCTGCTGCCTGCCAGCTGCCTGCAATTTGGCAGTTCACATCTCACCAGGCTCAAGGTTGACTCAGCCTTCCATCCTTCTGAGGTGGGTAAAATGAGGACCCAGATTGTTGGAAGCAAAAGGCTGACTCTATAAACCGCTTAGAGCAGTAGTGGGTTTCAAATTCTGCCGCTACCGGTTCACTACCAGTTTGCTCCACGCACGCGGGGTGCTTCTGCGCATGCACAGAAGGTTCTGCACATGCCCAGAGTGTTTTTGATGATGTCTGGGCAGGTGGGCGGAGCTTCCCGCCACCACTACCGGTTTGCCCGAACCGGGGAGAACCGGTAGCAACCCACCACTGGCTTAGAGAGAGCTGTAATGCACTGTTCAGCGGTATATAAGTCTAAGGGCTATTGCTACTTGACTTCTAATAAACTATACCTTTCTCAAAGAGTGGAATCAGTTGTTACTATTTAGAGGTTTACCCTATGGCAGGTCTGACAGGTAGGCCAAATAGTAAGCAGGGCCAGATGAGTTAATTCTGCTTTATTTGTAAGGTTACTGTTCTGTTCCCCAGGCATCTGGCTCCACTGGAAACAGGCAGATAAACTCTAGCAAACAGGTTTTCATGCAGATTATATTTATTTGGGAATCCTTGAACACATAAGACTTACAATCATAGTGAGTCCAGCTGAGGTGCATCCATGTTTCATAATCTGTCCCATTTCCTAGTGTAAAAGGATGGTAGTTCTGACTCCCTGTTCAGAAAGCATGTTCTCTCCTCTGAGGTAATTCAACATATGGCCAGGTCTTTGTTCTAAAATCCCGGCAGAGAGCCTCAGTGGCCAATCAGACACACAGATAAGGTCACATGTCATGGACTACATTTCCCATAATGCGATCTCTCACTACATCTCCCACAATGCAATCTCTTAAGGAGACAGCTCTTAATTCTTAGGGTAACTACTTACCGCAACTCACTATCTGTAACAGCACACTCCCCGCCTGGAATTATAAATTCCACTACTAACTAACTACTTAATTGAGATAAACATAGGCATAGCAGAAAATAATGCAATGTAACTATCTACGTAACTAAAGTAAACAAGGTAATAACATCAAACAATGCAAACAGTGAAGTGGACACGATTCATGCAAAGCTCGAGGTTCAATCTTGAAGGTCTTCTAGTACTATAAGTTCAGACTTCCTTCGTAGCAGTACCAGGTCGGTGATTGGCCTGATGTAAATCTTTCTGGTAGATTTAAGCTGACCGGTGGGTAACTGCTCTGGTTTCGCAATCAGAACTTTGACTTGGCGGACTAGTCCATCAGAACTGGGCACAACTTGGTGTACAAGTCCCATGGGCCATGAGTTCCGATGCGCGTCCCTGTCCTTCAACAGGACAAGGTCCCCTTCCTCAAGGTTAGGTTCCTTAGTCTTCCACTTGCGGCGCTCCTGTAGAGTAGATAAGTATTCTTGTTTCCAGCGCTTCCAAAAGGTGTTGGCCAGCAATTGAACTTGTCTCCATTGTTGTGCATACATGTCCTTTGGGACGAAGCGCCCTGCCGGCGCTGGCCATTCACCCATCTTCTGGGTCAGCAAAGTGGCTGGGGTGAGGATAGTCGGATTCTTGGGATCCGAGTGAACCGGGCCCAAGGGTCTGGCGTTGATGATAGCTGCTACCTCTGCCATGAGGGTGGTGAGGACTTCATGGGTTAACACGGATGTCTTCATCAACATGGAGTCTAGAATTCTATGGGCTATTCCAATCATTCGTTCCCATACTCCTCCCATATGGGAGGCATGGGGAGGATTGAAAGTCCACACAGAGTTTTTGGCCTTCAGGTAGTCATCAATTGGCGAATCAAGGTGAGTGCCCTCATTGATTCGTAACTCCTTGCAGGCTCCTACAAAGTTTGTTCCACGGTCTGATTTAAACATCGCGACTGGGCCTCTGTGGGCTTGGAACCTTCGTAGAGCATTGATAAAGCTGGAGGTGTCCATAGATTCAATGACTTCAATGTGAACAGCTCGAATGCTAAGGCACGTGAAGAGAACAGCCCAACGTTTGCTGTTAACTTGGCCACCTCTCGTCCTGCGGGCCGACACTGACCAAGGGCCGAAAACGTCTACGCCCACGTTGGTAAATGGCGGTCCTGTGCTGAAACGTTCAGGAGGTAGGTCAGCCATCCTCTGGTGTTGTGTCGCACTTCGTTGTCTCCGACAATGCATGCACCTGTGCAGGACAGACACAATGGTCCTTTTGGCCCCCACAATCCAAAATCCTGCAGCTCTGACAGCTCCTTCTGTGAAGTGGCGGCCTTGATGGTGGACAGTTTCATGGTAGTGTAGGACTATCAGATTCGTCACATGTTGGTGTGCGGGAAGGATGATAGGGTGTTTTACATTCGAGTCTAATTTTGCCTTGTCTAGGCGCCCTCCAACTCTAAGTATGTTGTTGCTGTCTAGGAATGGGTTCAGTTTCAGCAATTGGCTAGATTTCGGCACAGGCTTCTCGGCTTTTAGACACTTCACCAATGCCGGGTATGCTTCTCGCTGCACACTTTGTAGAATTACACTCTCTGCTATGAGCTGACAATCTGCGAAGGTTATGTCGCGATACACTATACGTACGAGTGTGGTTGTTCCCTGTACCAGGGACTTCCATCTGGAGAAGCGTTCGAAACGAGCTGATTCCAGTGGACGTCTAGGGGGCCATTTTGTTTCCTCATTGACTGTGGTTGACAAGCAGGTGGCCTGTACGGTTGCTTCCTTGATCCGCATGGAAAGTTTGCTGAGCTCTTGAGGTCGAACGTCCGCATCTCGATCTGGGTCTAGAAGCTCATATTGTCCTGGTTCTAGCGATATCGAACTGTTTGGATGGGCCAAGAACTCGGGACCTTTTAGCCAGGTCGATTCTGCTAACTGGGATGCAAGGAAGGGCCGTGTGGGTTGGTCTGCTGGGTTCAGGTCTGTTGGCACATAACGCCATTGCTCCGGGCTTGAAGATTTTCTGATTCTGTCTACTCTATTACTGACATAGACATAGAAACGTCTGCTTTGGTTGTGAATGTAACCCAACACTACTTTGCTGTCAGTGTAGAAGGTGGTGGATTGGAATTCAAGGTCCATAGACTTCTTTATTAAGTCTGCAAGCTCCACAGCTAGTACGGCACCGCAGAGTTCCAGTCTTGGTATGGTGTGACCTTGTCGTGGGGCTAGTTTTGCTTTTCCCATGACGAAGCCTACATGAATGTTGCTCTCCCCGCCGTAGACCCTGATGTATGTCACGGCTGCTATAGTTGTCACTGATGCATCTGAGAAGATATGCAGTTCCCTTTTCGGTGCGGTGGTTGGTGAGCGGGTAACATACATGCGCTGTATGTGGACATTCTGGAGGCAGCTCAGGGAGGTACGCCATATTTCCCAATTGTCTTTCTGTTCTTGTGGAAGCGGTTCGTCCCAGTCATTGGTGCTTTCGGACAGCGTACGTAGAAGGAGCCTCCCTTTAATTGTTATCGGTGCAGCAAATCCTAGAGGGTCGAACAGACTGTTCACTGTTGACAGAACTCCTCTCCTTGTGAAGGTGGTTTTCTGGGCTGGGACTCTAAAGGTGAAGACGTCTTTCTTCAAGTCCCAACACAGACCAAGGCTCCGTTGGATAAGGGGAGTGTCGGTGCTAAAATCGAGGTCCTGCAATCCCTTGGCGTGGTCCTCAGGATCGAAGGCTGCTAGCACTTCTTCGCTGTTGGATGCAATCTTGTGCAGCTTGAAGTGGTGTGCACCTAGCATCTGACGTGTTCTGCTTAGCAAGTCTATGGCTACTGCTGGAGTGGGTACAGATTTCAAGCCGTCATCAACGTAGAAGTCTCGCTCCACAAAGCGCCTGGCATCTGAACCATACCTGGTCTCTCCTATGCGAGCGGTGTGTTGCAGACCATAGTTGGCGATAGCAGGGGAAGAACCATTCCCAAAGACGTGCACTCGCATTCTGTATTCTGTGACCTGTTGGTTGTGCTGTTCGTCGCTGAACCACAGGAAGCGCAGATAGTTGCGATGATCTTCCCTGACGAGGAATGAGTAAAACATCTGCTGAATGTCAGCCATGATGGCTACAGCTTCCTTTCTGAAATGGATGAGCACGCCTAACAAGCTGTTGGTAAGGTCAGGTCCTGTGAGAAGGACTTTGTTCAGGGAGAGGTTGTGGAACTGTGCACTGGCATCGAAAACCACTCTTATTTGACCTGGTTTTTGTGGGTGGTATACTCCAAAGAATGGTAGGTACTAGCATTCCTCCTCCTTCTCCAGGGCAGGGGCAAGCTCAGCATGCCCGTTCTGGATCATCTTGTCCATGAATTCCACCAGGTGGGCTTTCAAAGCGGGCTTCCTGTTCATGAGTCGTCTCAAGCTGAAGAGGCGAGAGAGGGCCTGCTCACGATTGTTCGGCAGGCGCTGTCTGGGCGTACGAAAGGGCAGTGGGGCTATCCAGCTTCCGCTAACATCTTCCTGAAATTCCTTTCCCATGAGCTGCAGAAATTCTTTGTCTTCTATTGACAAGGCTAGGTCATTGTCCACTTTGCTGGTCTGGAACACTGTCGTACCTAAGTCAGGGTTATTTGTCGAAATCGTGAAGTGTTCTTGACATGGTTTCAAGTGTGATGTTCTCCCGTTGCTTAGAATGGAGGTTGTGAAGATATTCACCTGATTCGGGGCCTGCAGCCGGTCGACACAGACTGTTCCCAAGATGGCCCACCCGAGTCCTGTCTTGAGGGCAAATGGAGAGCCTGCTGGGCCATTGACCACTGCCTGGGGAGAAAAGGCTGCAGGGGCGTCCATGCCCAACAAGAGCAGGATTTCGGCTTCAGGATCTAGGGCAGGGAAGAGATTAGTCATGTGTCTCAGGTGAGGTATGTTGTTTACTACTTCTGGTGTCGCGATTTGACTGCGGTTGTCTGGTAAAGCATCCCATTCTAGCAGTGGTGGCAATGCGAATTTCGCACTTCCATCTAACGATTCTATGCAGAGTCCCATGGCCTTTCTCCCTGCTGTGCGCTGTGCCCCAGTGCATGTTGTAATTGTGAAGTGCGTGTTCTCGGTATAGGCATCAAAGTAGTCGAAGAATGCTGATCTGGCTAATGATTGATTGCTCTGTGTGTCCATTATCACATACATTTTCACAGCTTCTTCCGGGTGCCCAGTTGGGTAGACTTTAGCTAGGCAGATCAGATGGCATGAACGAGGTGATGGTGAGTCTCCGCATACTGAGGTGCAGTTGACATTTGTTGCTGTATCTGGGCGCTCTTTGTTGTCGTGCTGAGGCTCCTTAGTCGGAGTGGGGTTAGGAGTCCGCCGTAGAATAAGAGCCGAACGTGGAGCAGGAACTGGTTGTGGCGTCAACTCGCGGTCTAGATGCAAGGCGGTTGGGTGCTGGTCACTTTTGCATAGATAACATAGCACCTTAACTGTGCAGGTTTTGGCCAGGTGGTCTGCAGACTCACAGCATTTGAAGCAGACTTTGTACTCCCTGATCAGTGCCTTTCTTTCGCCCAGGGGCTTCTTTCGGAATTCTCTGCACTTATTCAAAGAATGCGAGGTCTTGTGCAGTGGACAAACGGGTTCTTCCTTCGCTTTCTGAGGTCGATGTAGAGCACTCTTAGACGGCTTTACATCGGAGTTCCTTGTTGACAGGGGAACGACCTCTGTGCTATGCACTGACACAGAGGCTGTTCCTCTTGCGGCCTGCACTGGGCTCTTGATCGGACCAAGGCTTTGATTGGTTTTTCTGCTGGCATAGGTTCTTCGTATTGTAAAACCTTTATTTCGTGGATCATTGTACCTCTTCGACATGTGGGCAACAAATTCTTGAAGGGTGGCGAAGGGTGGTTCTCTGCCAAGGTTCTTTGCCCTGTAATTATCAGCTAGCTCGATCCATGCATCAATCAGTTTCATTGGCAGTTTTTCAACGATAGACCTTTGTGTCTTATACAGGTCGAGACAGCTAAGTCCCGGCAAGGTGGGATCCATTTGTGCTGATCGTAGCTGTGTAAGTAGTTCGGAGAAGTTCCATAGTTCTTCAGGGTTACTGAGATCCATGGCAGGGAAGTTGTCGACCCGCTCTAGGAATGAGGATTCTGTCATCGTAGCTGCCCCATACCGCTCATCAAGTATTTCCCATGATAGCTTGAGGGCTTCGACTGGCTCGTACATTTTTGCTGCGTAGACCCCCTTTACTACTTGCGTTGATTGTGGGCCTAGCCATGTGAACATATGACCGAGTTCCTCGGCTGGCTCCAGTTGTTCGCTTTAATGGCATTTACAAACAGAAGCTTCCATAGCATGTAATCTATGCCTGATTTGTCGGAGAACTTGTGTACTCCCCTATGTGCCAGGTCCATCGTTCTCCAGGATGTTGCAGTATCCTTTTGGACTTCAGGAGAGTTATACGATGGGGGTGGTGGCAAGGTTCGCCCTACTGCGTTGGCTAGGGCAGGATTAAGTGCCAACGCTGGCTGGTAGTTCCCTACAGAGTGTTTACAGACAATTTCGTCTTTCCATGCCACAGGTGATGATAGGTCCCTTTCCTGGCAGGCAAGTGGAGTACCTCCATTGGGCTGGACGTCGGCACTCGGAACGTCTGGCAGGTTTGGCTGGAACTCCTTAGCCTCCACTCTGAGGTGGTGTCTCATGGTTGTTTGCGTGCTTGGCTCTTGAGACACCTTCACTGCTGCTGAAGGAGTACTATGGTTGCCCCGAATGTCTTCATTTGCCGGGGTAGGTCGTGCATTTTCAAAGGAGGAGTCTCGTGGTCTAGATCTTACGATATCTGCTGTCTGAGTAATTCGTAGAGCTGGTGGGTGAGGTTCTCCTCTTTGTCCCTGCTGTGGGGAGTTCTGGTCCTCAACATAGGCTTTGACACGCTCATACGAGTCCTCCTCCTCTAACTGTCGAGGATTGAAGTTGAATGAAGCGTGTTCAGCCGCCACCTCTAAAGCTTCAGCCAGTGTTACTTTTCCCAGTGTCTCTTTTTCATACTTCAAATAGTCTAGTCTGGCCTGAACTTTGGCCATTTCTTCCTGTTTTCTGGCCTGAACTTTGGCCATTTCTTCCTGTTTTCTGGCCATTTCTTCCTGTTTTCTGGCCTGAACTTTGGCCAATTCTTCCTTCAGCAATTGTTCTTCCTTTGCCACTCTCAAGGTTGCTTTGGCCACTGCAGCTTCGGCTCGTGCCTCTGCTGCCCGGGCAGCGAAACTCCTCGCTGTGGAGGCTCTGGATGACTGGCTGTGATGGGAAGATGCTTTGGAAGGATGGAAGGAACCTGAGGCAGAAGATTGTTGTGAGACACTGCTACCCTGCCGAGACCAGGATGACTTGTAAGAGGGGACCGCTTGTGACCGATGAGATGATGCGTGTGAGCGATGGGTTGCTTTGGATTGGGCCTTCTCACTCGCAGCTTTCTTGGAAGAATGAGCGATAGATGCATGTGAGCGTTGGGGTGAGGAGGCTTTCTCCCTTGATGTGCCTTTTGCCTGGAGCGCCCTGTGGAAGGAGTCCTTACAACTTTGAAATATTTTCCCACGTTCCGCACTCAACATCTCTAAGCGTTGCATGTCCCCCATGAGTTCTGGGTCTTCTAGCTGCTGCTGGATGTTGACAAGATGGCTTTCAGAAGTCTTCCATTGCTTATAAAGTTCATCCATTTCATTCACCAACGTACGGATGCAGCCGTGTGAAAGCTCATCCACAGGCCTGTTGCAGATCTGTTGCAACTTCTCCCAATACCTTTTGTTGCGACGATAATGCTTGTCCCAATCTTCCTTCAGGCTTGACTGCATAATACCAGTGAGCTTCCTGTGCTGCCTGAGGTCATAGGTTCTTTGATGAGCTTCAGCCTCTTTGGAATTTTGGACATTCACTTCTGGAATTGTGTCGAGGTTGGGTGATGGAAGGGTCATCATTCCTGATGAATCATATGCTTCTGCCATGATTGGATAAGACTCCACGGCATCCGATGCTTCAGGTGTGTCAAGATTAGCTGGGAGGTTCAACTCTGCTGACTCATTAGAGGTCTCAGCCATGACGGCGAAACTTGGGGAACTTCCTGCAAACTTTAGGAGATGTTGTTGCAGTTCGCCTGTTGACCACTGGGATGTGTTTCAAACTCTAGGGGATGTCGATGCAGTTCGCCTGTTGACTGTTGGGGTGCGCTGCAAACTCTAGCAGACGTTGTTGCAGTTTGCCTGTTGACCGCTGGGGTGCGTTGCAAACTCTAGGAGACGTCGTTGCAGTTTGCCTGTTGTCCACTGGGGTGCGTTGCAAACTTTAGGAGACGTTGTTGCAGTTTGCCTGTTGACCGCTGGGGTGCGTTGCAAACTTTAGGAGACGTTGTTGCAGTTTGCCTGTTGACCGCTGGGGTGCGTTGCAAACTCTAGGAGACATTGTTGCAGTTTGCCTGTTGACCGCTGGGGTGCGTTGCAAACTTTAGGAGATGTTGTTGCAGTTCGCCTGTTGACCACTGGGGTGCGCTGCAAACTCTAGGGGATGTTGATGCAGTTCACCTGTTGACTGCTGGGGTGCGTTGCAAACTCTAGGAGACGTCGTTGCAGTTTGCCTGTTGTCCACTGGGGTGCGTTGCAAACTCTAGGAGACGTTGTTGCAGTTTGCCTTCTGACCATTGGGGGTGGTTGGTGCAGTACACCTTTGGCCACTAGGGTGCTGTTACCTAACTAATGCTTGGGTTAAACTGGTTTCAGCGTGTTCCTTTGTATAGAGCTGCAAAGCAACTGTCCTATTTGGAGACCCTAAGAGGCTTTCCTCGACTTGGGTTCCTTTGGGCTTTAGTTGCTTGCCCTGTAAAGGGGATTTAGCTTTCCAGTATTTTATTCAAGCAAGATTCAAAGCAACAGCATGCACTATGGCTGGATTGTTTCTTTTCAAATGCACATTGAGTGGTCAGGCTGGGAAGCAACTTGTATCATGCAGATTCAATCTCCAAAGAGCCTAGGTGGCTCGGATTACTTTGTGTTAAAATAAGGCTTTTCGTTTTATTGACGAAGTAAACTTCTAAACAACATACACACAAACTTTGCAAAGGTGATTGAAACATGCAGCCCTGGGCCCCTTTATGGCAGGGCAATCTTCTTAGCTAGCCCAAGAATTGTCTTTCTCTTTCTGTCCTTTTACTGCCAAAGGTGATTCAAACATGCAGCCCCCGGGCCTCTTTATGGCAGGGCAATCTTCTTAGCTAGCACAAGAACTGTCTTTCTCTTTCTGTCTTTTACCGCTGAGCAGAATACTTCACTCAGGCAAAGAGAAGGAAAGCAAGTTTTGTCACTTTCATGGCTAAGCAAAGGTCTCAATTAGATGCAAACAAAGTCCTTTTATAAGTTGTGCACAGAGAAGAGATGCATTTTCACTCAAACAGAATGTCCATCAATACTCCGAAAGAAAGGGAGGGGGTCAGGCATCTACATCCTTTTACTGTTCTGTTCCCCAGGCATCTGGCTCCACTGGGAACAGGCAGATAAACTCTAGCAAACAGGTTTTCATGCAGATTATATTTATTTGGGAATCCTTGAACACATAAGACTTACAATCATAGTGAGTCCAGCTGAGGTGCATCCATGTTTCATAATCTGTCCCATTTCCTAGTGTAAAAGGATGGTAGTTCTGACTCCCTGTTCAGAAAGCATGTTCTCTCCTCTGAGGTAATTCAACATATGGCCAGGTCTTTGTTCTAAAATCCCGGCAGAGAGCCTCAGTGGCCAATCAGACACACAGATAAGGTCACATGTCATGGACTACATTTCCCATAATGCGATCTCTCACTACATCTCCCACAATGCAATCTCTTAAGGAGACAGCTCTTAATTCTTAGGGTAACTACTTACTGCAACTCACTATCTGTAACAGCACAGTTACATTAACAGAATCGTACAAATTCAAAAGTATATCCCATCCCCCTTTACAGCCCAAGAAACCAGGGAAACCAACTCTACTTCTTGCCTCACTCCTGTTCCTGCTTGTGGCTAAGCTGCCTTTTATCTGACTGTTTCCTTGGGTGCATCTCTTCTCCCTGTCTCCCAGGGTCATTCTCACTTACCATTACCCAATATTATAATGTGTCAGAGTATGAATATCCATAGCTAAAACAGACATGGCAACAGGTCAGCCAATGGGGTCTGTTTGGATAGACATGGTAACAGATCGGCCAATGGGGACTGTTTGGAAACTGAAAGAGAGTATTTGTTTGTATGGGACCATAAGAGACAGTTTGGAGCCTGGGCGTGGCTTAGACTTGCTGAACTGTATATAAGAGTTGGTTTGGCCTCTGTAATGGGAGCCTCTGTACAATATATTAGCCTCTGTATCTCTCTACTCTGTAATGATTTGCTTCTATGAATATTACTTCTGTGTTCCTGATATTGTATGCTGAATTCTGCTGTATAAAGAAGTTTCTTATATGTAAATTGAATCCTGCTGAATTGTCTGATTGTGGGTGCTGCAACCATCTGACCATTTCCTTGGGTGTGTCTCTTCTCCCTGTCCTCCCAAGGTCATTCTCACTTACCATCACCCAATATTATAATGCCCTTAGATGAATCAGTAGTGTAACCACCTCTGGAATATTATGCACAGTTCTTGTCAGAGTATGTTCATGAACTGGAATAGGGCATAGGAATAGGTCAGCCAATGAGGGCTGTTTGGTAACTGAAACGTAGTATTTGTTGTATGGGGCCATAAGAGACAGTTTGGAGCCTGGGCGTGGCTTAACTGTTCTGTATATAAGCTTGAGAGCACTAGCTTCTCCATCCTCCATTTTGCCTTCTTCATTTTGTGCTGTGTCTGTACTTGCTATTTCTTTCTCTATAACGTGGAAAAACCTACAAGGTTATATTTTATACAACGTGGAAAAACCTACAATGTTAAGCAGGATTCAAAAAAATATATATAAAGATGTTTTTGAATCCTGCTTAATAGTCTGCTTGTGTGTGCTGCAACAAACTCTGACAGTTCTGCTCAGGGCATCTTGTAAAAGACATAATAAGGGAACTTGGAGAAGGTCAGAGGAGGTCAACTCAGGTGATCAAGGGGATGGAACATGTTCCCTGTGAACAAAGGTGGCAGAAAGGAGGTGAATGAGATGACAGAGTTGTATAAGATTAAACGTAGGCTGGATAAAGAGGACAAGGGGAAGTTATTTTCCATCTCCTCAGATACTAGAACCAACTAATACAGTTGAATCATGGAAGAATTGGGACATACGTAACAACACGACTCATCACAGGTTTATTCAAGTTTGGAATTTGTCACCACGAGATGTGATGCTCGCTGTACCAAAAAGTTTGGTTAGCTTCAAAAAAAATGGTTGAACAGATTCATAGAAGTTCTGGGGGAGCTCAATGGCTCTTAGCTTTGATGGCAGTGGCAGTGGATGAAGGCCATTGCTGGAAGACTGGTGGATTTCCTTGTGCAGTTGGTTGGCCACTGAGAGAATAGACTGCTGGATTAATCAATTTATTTTATTGATTAGCCTGTAGGCCATATCAGCGTACAAGATGCGAACACGCGTTACCAATAAAATCCTATACAAACAATTTAAAATTAGAGTAGGGTAAAATACCATAGTTATAGGATAAAATACAATAATTGAATACATAAATATGTAAATCAATCAATCAATAAATCAGTTTATTACAGTCTAGACCAGAGATCAGAACAAATAAAAACTCTCAGTAAATATACAATTAAAAATTCTAGTATAAAATAATAAATAACAACTAAAATCTATAATAAAATCCAGACTGCCAATTATTCACATAAATATATATATGTAAAATAGAATAAAACAACATAAAATAATATTTCTGTATAACCCCTGCATTCTACCCCAATCAGGCCCACATATGCTGAGCTCAGTCAGACCATTTCAGTCAGAAATTGTGCTGCATTAAATGTCACTTTCAAATTCTGGCCACACATGAGGTATGTTATTTTAATATGGGCCATATGGATCAAGGTACTTATCTCTCGCCCCTTTATACAAAAAGCAATCAAATATGAGCCAGATCTTCTACCTCTTCAGCTCCACAGATACATATACGTTCATTGTATGGGATAGTATAGGATAAGATTACTATTAATCTTCTCATCGTTCCTATCACCCATCTCCTCCCACTTATGACTGTATGACTGTAACCTTGTTGCTGGTATCCTTACGATTTATATTGACTGTTTCCCTATGACTATCATTAAGTGTTGTACCTTATGATTCTTGACAAATGTATCTTTTCTTTTATGTACACTGAGAGCGTATGCACCAAAGACAAATTCCTTGCATGTCCAATCACACTTGGCCAATAAAGAATTCTATTCTATTCTATTCTATTCTATTCTATTCTATTCTATTCTATTCTATTCTATTCTATTCTATTCTATTCTATTCTATTCTGTGGAATCTCCCAAATCTAACCACTGAGAGAACAGATTGCTATATTAGATGGGCCCTTTGATCTGATCCAACAGGGCACTGATTCTGTACAGCAGTGGCCAAAATTGTGGAGAACTTTTGGGAAAAGTGTATTTTTGAGGTTTGGTGGTTAATAATACCATTTTTTTATTATTATTATTTGGAGTTTCAAGATAATCCTATTCCACTGCTGGAATGGCCTGGCAATAGCCGAGACCTTAACCCAATTGAAAATCTATGGAGCCGACTAAAGAAACTTGTTAGTCAGAAGCGACCCAGCAATAAAACCCAGTTAATAGAAGCCATCATTCAATCTTGGTTTCGCATGATAACAGCTGCAGAACTCAAAGACTTGGTTCACTCCATGGGAAGACGTTGTAAGGCCATCATTCATGCTAAAGGTTACCCAACTAAGTATTAACTGACATGGTGATCATTTTTGTATATCTCGTTTTTTCTACGTGTTTCACTTTTCTTCTTTATACCGTAACTGCTATTCTAATAGCAAATCCTTCCTAAATTGCATTACATTCTTGATTAAATTATCTTTCCATTGATATATAATTTTATGGTACTACTCCCAAATAAAGGGGTATTATTAGCTAGTTTTAGAAAATACACTTTTCCCAAAAGTTCCCCACAATTTTGGCCACTACTGTACTTGGGTTTTTTAGGCCACTTGGAGACTACATAAGAGTGTTAGACTTAAATTGGGTTAAAGGCATACATGAATGACTCATTTAATTTTCCTCTCTCTCTCTTTTAAGCTTGCTGAGTGAAAATGAGAAGCGTCCCTTTGTGGAGGAAGCTGAACGATTGAGAGTTCAACATAAAAAGGATCACCCAGACTACAAATACCAACCACGTCGGAGGAAAAGTGTCAAAGCTGGCCAGAGCGATTCAGATTCAGGAGCTGAGCTGAACCATCACGGAGGATCCCAGATCTACAAATCAGACTCAGGGCTGGGCTCAATGAGCGAAGTGCATCACCCCAGTGACCACACAGGTGAGGGAAGAAGAAGAGGGTTTGTGTCAGACCTGCCCCAACTTGGACATTTAGGGAAGAAAGACTCTCGACTCCATTTGGTTGAAGTGATAGGTTCTTTTACTAAAGTTAAGTGGCTGCAATGAAAGTAAATCTAGATCTAAATATTCCCGCACAAAGGTTACAGTTTTTCACCTTTCCCTGGACCTCCCCACTTGACTAGTCCATCAGTGTCCAATAGAATGCCTTGAAGATGTTTTGGGGACAGCTTGAAACTTGGGGCCTCTCAATCCAGTTTCACATTCAGTCCCCAGGCCAGGTGTCCTTGGATGTTGGTTTATTCTGGTTTGGCACCTCTGGTTTTTGTCAATGTGTCTCCCCTCCCCGTTTGCTTCCTCATTCCCAGGCCCACATTTTACTACCCCAAATTCCTTCCCCCTTCCCTTACAATTTATGGCAGGATGCCAGCGAAGCAAAGAAGCTGGAGATGCAGACCTGACAGTTTGTTCAAGGCAGAATCCTTAACCCAGAATCCTTAATTAAATCCAGAACTCAGAATCCTTAATTTATTTTATCTTGGACATCTCAGGAGAAAAACAGCATGAATTTTTGGAGGTTCTCCACCTCTGCCCATATTTCAAGTTCTCCTGTTTGGGGCATTTCCTAATTTGGGATGATGTTCCTGGGAAAAGAAAAGCTCAGTTCCAGATCCCATAGGAACATTAATTAATTCATCCATCCATCACTTGATGGATGCTTGATAGAGTAGGTGTCCTTCTCCATGAGATCTCTGCAGCCTTTCTCCTTCCTCAGTGCAGAGCAGAACTTTGGCAGGATGCGTCCCATGGACTCCCAGCTTTTCTTTGGAGCTGTCCCAAATTCCTTTGCCAACATAGGCTACAATTGATGAATATCCCCCCTTTTTCCCATCTACAAAATTGGCAGTTTCTTCTCTGCTTCTGTTCTACTCACAGTTTTTTTTGGGGGGGTTGTTTTGTTTTTTGCAAGAAAGCTGGGATTTTTCCATTTCTGGCTTCTGCTCCTGGGCATAAAGCCAAGGCCTTGGAGATCTATGCTCAGTTCCACAGCTGAAGGCTAAAAGTATATTTGCGTTCAGAAATTGGTGAGCTCTGAACACATTTGTGGAAAGGTCTTGCACGTTGGTCTCCTCCTCCCAAGGGGTCTTGGGAACAGGAATCCCCCTCCAAGGCATGTCTTTATGCATTCTGTGGGAGACCCTATAGCAGGGATGGGGGAAATTATGGCCCTTTTATGACTAGTGGACTTGTAGACTTCAACTCCCAGAATTCCTGAGCCAGCCATGCTGGGAGTTGCCCAGCGTGGCTGGCTCAGGAATTCTGGGAGTTGAAGCCCATGTCATAAAAAGGCCATAGTTTCCCATCCCTGCCCTATGGCAACCAGAGATCAAGCATAACTCTGGGACCAGCTGGAGTGCATGTTACAATAGGTTGCAATACATCATTGCCATTCATTCATTCATTCATTCATTCATTCATTCATGAATGAATGAATGAATGAATGAATGATAGCAGTGTTCCAATATCTCAGGAGCTGCCCCAAAGAAGAGGGAGTCAAGCTATTCTCCAAAGCACCTGAGGGCAGGACAAGAAGCGATGGATGGAAACTAATCAAGGAGAGAAGCAACCTAGAACTAAGGAGAAATTTCCTGACAGTTAGAACAATTAATCAGTGGAACAACTTTCCTGCAGAAGTTGTGAATGCTCCAACACTGGAAGTTTTTAAGAAGATGTTGGATAACCATTTGTCTGAAGTGGTGTAGGGTTTCTTGCCTAAGCAGGGGGTTAGACTAGAAGACCTCCAAGGAATCTTCCAGCTCCGTTATTCCATCCCATCCCATCCCATCCCATCCCATCCCATCCCATCCCATCCCATCCCATCCCATCCCATCCCATCCCATCCCATCCCATCCCATCCCATCCCATCCCATTCTATTCTATTCTATTCTATTCTATTCTATTCTATTCTATTCTATTCTATTCTATTCTATTCTATTCTATTCTATTCTATTCTTCCTTCAGATCTTTGGGCATAATTTCTATAGCCAGGACAGATGTGTTCACCCAGACATGATGCACTAGAAGGCAAGAGATCCCTCTGTCACTTGCTCACAATTTTCCTATTTTTCTCAAAGATACAGGTAGTCCTTGACTTGTGACCACAATTGAGCCCAAAACTTCTGTTGTTTGAGACTTAAGTGAGTTTTGTCCCATTTTACTCTTGCCACAGTTGTTAAGCGAACCACTGCATCAGTTAAGTCAGTAACACAGCTGTTACGTGAATCTGGCTTCGATTTCGAAATCCAGACTCTTGGCAACTGACTCATATTTATGACGGTTGCAGCGTCCGAGGGTCATCTGATCCCCTTTTGCGACCGTTCGACACGCAAAGTCAACGGGAAAGCTCGATTGGCTTAACAACCGGGTTACTAAGTTATCAGCTGCAGTGATTCACTTAGCAACGGTGGCGAGGAAGGTCGTAAAATGGGGTAGTTTTCTTTTTTTTTTATTGCAAAAGTTTTACAATTACATTTTCACCCCTTTTTTCCCCCCTCATCCCACCCCAAACTTCCCAACCTCCCTAACCCACCCTAACCCTCCCCTCCCCCCCAGACTTCCACACATTATACTCATACCAAGTAAAAGGAAAAACCCTCCTTTATATATAAAACTTGAACCCCTCCCTCCCCCTTATAAATTTTCATCTTCCTTACAGTAACCTATTTCTATCTTAATATAACATTTTCGAATAAATTTTCATCCTCATTACCTTAAAATATTTCTATCTTAATATAACATTTTCAATTAAAAGCTATTTGATACTTCCTGGTTTGATATTTGTTCTGCACATAATCTATCCACCTCTTCCATTCCCATTCATAAGTCTCTTGTGAACAATCTTTTAGATATGCTGAAATCTTCGCCATCTCTGCAAAACTGGCCATCTTCAAAGTCCATTCCTCAATGGTGGGCACAGCTTCATTTTTCCAGTATTTACCTATCAACAATCTTGCTGCTGTTATCATATGCAATATCAGTTTTGTTTCACCCAATGTAAAACCCTTAACTATACCCAGTAAAAACAATTGTGGAGAAAATTGAATTTTTTTCTTCAAAACATTCTGCATGACCCACCAAATTTTTATCCAAAAAGCCTTAACTTTCTTACAGGTCCACCAAACATGATAATATGTAGCATCTAAGCAGTCACATCTCCAACATTTAGGCTGCACATAATGGGGTAGTTTTCTTGAAGGGATCTTTGGGGATTTTCCAAGGGCTGCCAAAAGGTGAAGAAAACATGCTCATGGCTCAAATTTATATTTACCGACAAAGAACTAAAGCAGGGGTAAAATGCTCCCAGTTCGGACTGGATCACCCGATCCGGTAGCGATGGCGGCGGGTGGTTCGGAGAACCAGTAGCAAAAATCCTTGAGCACCCCCCCCCCCATGCCTAGGTGAGCCACGCAATCATCAGAGACTTTTTTTTTAATTTTTAAAAGCATTTTTTCTACAACCTCTTTGGCCGAAAAAATGCTTTTAAAAGTAAAAAAAAAAAAGCCTCTGATGATCACGTGGCTCAGCTGTGATCGTCAGATGCTTTTAAAAGCATTTTTTAAACAACTTCTTCGGCCGAAGAGGTGGTAGAAAAAAATGTTTTTAAAAGAAAAAAAGCCTCTGCCGATCAGGCAACTCTGCTGGGATTGTCAGAGGCTTTTAAAAATATTTTTTTTACAACCTCTTCGGCCGAAAAAAATGCTTTTAAAAGTAAAAAAAAGTCTCTGATGATCGTGTGGCTCAGTTGGGATCGTCAGAGGGAAGAGGTTGTAGAAAAAATGCTTTTAAAAGTTAAAAAAAAAAGTTGGCCACCCCCACCCAGTCACATTACCACCTACCAAGCCACGCCCACAGAACCGGTAGTAACAAATTTTACATTTCACCACTGAACTAAAGGGACTTATTTAAATATAAATGACCCAAAAAAAAGTTTGTTGCGAAAGCAACTGCCTGCGAAGGCTCCTGGATTGGGGCTGAAAGGCAAAAGCGGAAGCAGTAGGCTCCGTCCCGTAATTGGGTAGACCAAGTTGCTCTGATAACACTTAATAGCAATAATACTTAGACTTATATACCGCTTCATGGTGCTTTTACAGCCCCCTCTAAGTGGTTTACAGAGTCAGCATATTGCCCCCAACAATCTGGGTCCTCATTTTGGAAGGTCGTAAAATGGGCCACACCTCACTTAACAACTGTCTCACTTAACAACAGAAGTTTTGGACTCAATTGTGGCTGCCAGGCAAGGATTACTTGTACTTCGCTACTGAAATTAGGTGGGAGATGAGTTTTCAGCAGGAAATAGATTTAAAAATGCAGTTTAGGCCTCTGGTGTGGTTATTGCAACAGTTAAACATATTTTTTTGAAAAATAGGAAAGGGGCAGAAGTGGGATGAAACCTCCCAGGCTCTCCCGTCACAATAGAGCAGTGTTTCTCAACCTTGGAAGCTTGAAGATGGGTGGACTTCAACTCCCAGAATCCCCCAGCCAGTGCTAGGGGATTCTGGGAGTTGAAGTCCACCCATCTTCAAGCTACCAAGGTTGAGAAACACTGCAATAGAGCATTGATGTCTTATCTGTCCTTGTTACAAAGTAAGAGCCTTTGTGATCCTGAAGTTTTGGCATGTAAAGCCATCAGTAGCTTTTTCCTGCTGCTCAGGCCACCTGCTCAGATATCTAGATATCTTGTCAGCTTCAGAGCACTTTCCCTTGCGTGCACGTATGTATGCAGACTTGCACATTATATAGTTTTGGTCACCATGATGTATAAAAGATGTTGAGACTCCAGAAAGAGTGCAGAGAAGAGCAACAAAAATGATTAGGGGACTGGAGGCTAAAACATATGAAGAACGGTTGCAGGAACTGGGCATGGTTAGTCTAGTGAAGAGAAGGACCAAGGAAGATGTGATAGCAGTCTTCCAATATCCCAGAGGCTGCCACAAAGAAGAGAGAGTCAAGCTATTCTCCAAAGCACATGAAGGCCGGACAAGAAGCAATGGATGGAAACTAATCAAGGAAAGAAGCAACTTAGAACTAAGGAGGAATTTCCTGTCTTGTCTGAAATGGTATAGGGTTTCCTGCCTAAGCAGGGGGTTGGACTAGAAGACCTCCAAAGTGCTTTCCAACTCTTCTCTTCTCTTCTCTTCTCTTCTCTTCTCTTCTCTTCTCTTCTCTTCTCTTCTCTTCTCTTCTCTTCTCTTCTCTTCTCCCCTCCCCTCCCCTCCCCTCCCCTCCCCTCCCCTCCCCTCCCCTCCCCTCCCTTCCATATTGTACTCTACTCTACTCTACTCTACTCTACTCTATTCTACTCTGTATTCTATTTTACTCTACTCTACTCTACTCTACTCTACTCTACTCTACTCTATGCAGGGGTCCCCAGCCCCTGGGTTGTGGCCCATTTGGAACTGGGCCACACAAGCGGTGGGCAAGCACACTCCCGCATGCAGCTCCATTTGCACAAAAGGGCACCCACCACTTGCAAAATGAAGCTGCACAATCAAGTGTGCATGACCACTGCTTGCGTGGAACCATCCCTTCCCTGTCCCTCCCCCCACGGCTGGTTCACAAAGGCAGAAAGGTTCGGGATGGCTGATATAAGGAATGTGTGAGGTTTCCATGAAAAAGTTAAGTTCAAAGGCCATTGTCCAAATTCACCCAGCTTCGCCAGACGAAGCAAGCAAGAACTAGCTAGAGGTTCAACCAGGAAATAAGGAGAAATTTTTTGACAGTGAGAGCAATCAACCAATGGAACAGAAGTTGCCTTCAGAAGTTGTGGGAGCTTCATCACTGGAGGCTTTCAAGAAGAGATTGGACTGCCATCAGTCAGAAATGGTGTAGGGTCTCCTGCTTGGGTGGGGGGTTCAACTAGATGACCTACAAGCTCCCTTCCAAATCTGTTAATCTGTAACTAACTAGCCAGATTCCAACAAAGTCTCTTTAAATGCTAGAATTAGGGGCCAATGCAGAATCTTGGATCCTGCAAGAATAATTTCCCAGCCTCCCTTTATAAGGAGTTCATTTGCACGATTGGAAATGCTTCTCCCCACCTGGGTTGCTGTTGATGAGAAGAACTGCTGATATAAACTCATTTTTGTCTTTTGATTCCAGCCTCTCCTTCCTTGCATTCCTTTCCCAACCTCCCTAGAATGTCTCCTACATTTCATTCAAATCCACAGAATGGATTTGGGGCTTCTGGTCTGGCACCTTTGAATCAGTGTGAAGATTTGATGGACGTTGGCATGTGTTTGCATCCCGTTTATGTTAAATTGGCTTCTTACTCCGGGCAGTTTTCATCATAAAAACAGAAACACCAATTAAAACACACACACACACACACACACACACACAAAACTACCATAAAACAATAGGCGCACTCAAATTGGCCATTCACAAATTTGGACTAATTTCATTGATCGAGTCAAAGGGCACACTCAGTTTCACTCTGCAAAACAAGTCAAATCAGGCCTTGATCAAGTCACATAGTCCTGACAGATGTGTGGTATAGTCCTTCCAGCTGTGCTAAATGGTTTGACAACTTCTTGTTTTCCTGGTAGCTTCCGTTTCTCTCCGTTGCAGCTGCTTATGCCCAGAATGGCTTTTCCAAAACTTTCCGCATATGCAGTTTACCAAATCGACCTGCAGAGTTGGGAAAGTTATTAGCAAAGCACTTGCTTTACAAGCCAGGGGTGCCAGATGTTATCCTTAACGTCTGGTTGGTTTGGAGAGACCCTTGCTTGAATGTAAGAGAATCCTTCCCCTGTCAGATGAGACGGTTTTGAGATAGCTCAGTGTCTCCCATCCTCAGCCATTTTAAGATGCGTGCTCTTCAGTGCCAGCTGGGGTATTCTGGGAATTGAAGTCCACACATCTTAAAATTGCTGGGCCACACAACTAGGTGGCCCAAAGGTGGGAGTGATAGAAGTTAAAGCTTTGGATATTCCACTCATTTTCTAATGAGTACACTGTACAGTCAACCCTTGTAGAGTAGAGTAGAGTAGAGTAGAGTAGAGTAGAGTAGAGTAGATTAGACTAGACTAGACTAGACTAGACTAGACTAGACTAGACTAGACTAGACTAGAATTGAATTCTTTATTGGCCAAGTGTGATTGGACACACAAGGAATTTGTCTTGGTACATATGCTCTCATAAAAGTACGTAAAGTACATAAAAGAAAAGATACATTCGTCAAGAATGATAAGGTACAACACTTAATGATAGTCATAGGGAAACTGTCAATATAAATCTTAAGGATACCAGCAACAAGGTTACAGTCATACAGTCATAAGTGGGAGGGGGTGATAGGAACGATGAGAAGATTAATAGTAATGCAGACTTAGTAACCAGTTATGTGGTCTCTCCCACGTTCTTTGTGTTTATCACATCTGGAATTCTAAATTCACACTATAGGTGCACTGCCAAAGGGTTGCTTGTCACAGGAGTATGGCCCATCAGAAGCACACATTGACCAGAAAGTGAACTTGTCAATTACTCCTTACCTTTTCTTAGTCCCTCAAATATAGCAGTGTTCCAATATTTGAGGGGCTGCCACAAAGAAGAGGGGACTCAAACTATTTCCCAAAGCACCTGAAGGCAAGGCAAGAAATAATGGATGGAAACCAATAAGGAGAGCAGTAATCTAGAGCTAAGGAGAACTTTCCTAATAGTGAGAACAATTAACCAATGGAACAGCTTGCCTCCAGAAGTTATGGGTGTCCCAACACTGGGTTTTTTTTAAAAAAGAGACTGGACAGCTATTTGTCTGAAATAGTTTAGGGTCTCCTGCTTGAGCAGGGGGTTGGACTAGAAGACCTCCAAGGTCCCTTCTATCTCTGTTATTAAACCTGGCCCTCCTGCTCCTCACCATGCCATCTTAATATCATTTTCCTGGTAGGTGGGTCCATCTAGAAACAAGGGACTAGGCTGGGCTACAGCCAAGCTTCTCTCATATTTTGATAGCAGGATTTCCAAAGTTGATTTCCAAAGTAGATGATCCTTTGCTTTCCTGCAGGTCAACTTCGTGTTTCCTCTATTTTTATTAAATAAAATCACCATACATCTTTCAGGGCTGGTGTTTAAGCTAAACCATCTTCCCTTTGAAGATGATGACGACTTTGTTTTCAATACACTTTTCTCTAGGGCAGCCCCATGGACCTCCTACCCCACCTACCACCCCTAAGACAGACCTACACCCTGGGAGCAAGCAAGAGTTGAAGCACGAGGGCCGGCGCCTTATGGAAAGCGGTCGGCAGAACATTGATTTCAGCAACGTGGACATCTCCGAGTTGAGCAGTGAGGTCATCAACAACATGGACGCTTTCGACATTCACGAATTTGACCAGTACTTGCCACTCAACGGCCACTCTGTCATGCCAGCCACCCACGGGCAGAACTCCACTGCAGGATCTTATGGGACTTCTTACTCTCACCCGGCCAACGGCAACACCGGTGGGTCCTCCCAGGTCTGGGCTCACAAGAGTCCTGCATCTGCCTCGCCTTCTTCCAGTGAAAGCAGCCAGCAGAGGCCTCACATCAAGACCGAGCAGCTCAGCCCGAGTCATTACAGCGACCAACCTCACAACTCTCCAACCCATTCGGACTACGGATCGTACACTGCGCAGGCGTGTGCCACCACCGTGTCCCCGAGCTCAGCCACTGGATCTTTCTCCAGCTCCCAGTGTGACTACACAGATCTTCAGAGTTCCAACTACTACAATCCCTACTCGGGCTACCCTTCCAGCATTTACCAGTACCCGTATTTCCATTCCTCTCGCCGGCCGTACGCCACCCCTATCCTTAACAGCCTGTCCATCCCTCCTTCTCACAGCCCCACGGCGAACTGGGACCAGCCAGTCTACACAACCCTGACAAGGCCTTGAGCAGATGGAAGGAGCTGTTTCTCGAGGTCTTTTCCCCCACCAGCCTTCAAAAGTATGCACTACACAGAAACAAAGACGGAGCGAAGAAGTGATGATAATTAATAACAGAGAACCCTAACAGAGCATCATTGCATAGTGCCGAAGTGCCTCCCATTTTGTCGGTGTGCCTGGGCATTCTCTCCAGAATCTCTTAGATTTTTTCCAAGGCAGAGTTCTATTTTGTTTATCCTGACTCGTAAATAATATTAAATAACATCCGGACCAATGAATGCTCTTGAATAGATGAAGGACGATCCATTTAAACTCCTCGGTGAGAACTTTGCAATGAGTTTGGTTTTAAACCCAAGACTCTGAAAAAAAATGGAGGTGAAGATGGTGCTTGAGGTTTTGTGGCAAACTTGGGACAGATCAGCCTTGCACAAAAACCCGCGTAGGATTTTTGTTTTAAATCCTAAGTGTTCAATTAACAATACTGAGGGACCATTCAAGAATCTTTTGGGACCAACCAACCACCCAACCAACTAATGTCAGCATTTCTTAATTTTAGTTGAAAGTTCTGAGCAAGGTTTTTGCAGAAATTAACATTTTTGTTGGGAAGCTTAAAAAGTGTGTTGATATATATATATATATATTTGTCATTGTTTGAGAGTAAATCTGTTAAATATGTATTTATGTTCCATGTAATTTTTGTCCTTTTAATTAATGAAGTAATTTTGTGCAAGAGGTAGATTTAAATAAAGACTTTATAGTGCATAAAGTAGTGGAGGAGTTTTCCCATCTCCCCAATTACACTAATTAAAAAGAGGAAAAACAGCATTTGATGGTCCGTCAGAAAAGAAAATTAGAAATGCTTTCAAAAGAACAATGATAATATAGGAACCTAAGAGGTGGAGAAATAGCAGAGTTCCCACTGGGTTTCAACAAATGTGCCAAGTTACTTCTGGATAACATTCACTTTTAGGTGCTGTGAAGGTGATGGCCACTCCATATTGTTTATCTCCAACATCTGGAACTTAAGGTAGACTGCCACTGGAATCACAGAACACTCATCTATAGTAGCTCTTCCAGTTGATGACCGGAGCTTAGTTGTATGGCTTCTAAACAATCATTTACGACAGGGGTCTTCAAACTTGGCAGCTTTAAGACTTGTGGACTTCAACTCCTAGAATTCTGGGAGTTGAAGTCCACAAGTCTTAAAGCTGCCAAGTTTGAAGACCTCTGATTTATGGCTTGGTAAATTGGGAGAAACATGGTTGATTTTGCATAGCCTGGTTAGAAGAAGAGTCGCCTGGGGAATTCTGGGAGTTGAAGTCCACGTGTCTTGACATTGTTGAGAAACATTGCCTCAGAACAGGGGTGTCAAATGTTTCGAGGCCCGTGGGCCGGATGCGTCACATGCTGGCCACGTCTACCCCCGGTTTAGCGAATGGGGAAGAAGGTGCAATACGTCACATGACGACAATGTGTCGTCGCGAGTTTGACACCCCTGCCTTAGAATGTAGTGGGAGCCCACCTCCGTCTGATCCTGGTTTTGACAGACCTGTTGCCACCTGTGGGTTGCGGAAATGAATTCCTGGCACCAACTTGTTTTTTCCATCTTTTCCTGAGTCAGTGGGTGACCTTGGTATTTGGTTTTCCACATCAAGAAGCAATGGGTGGAAACTAATCAAAGAGAGAAGCATCTTAGAACTAAGGAGGAATTTCCTGACAGTTAGAACAATTAACCAGTGGAACAACTTGCCTCCAGAAGTTGTGAATGCTCCAACACTGGAAGTTTTTAAGAAGAGGTTGGATAACCATTTGTCTGAAGTGGTGTAGGGTTTCCTGCCTAAGCAGGGGGTTGGACTAGAAGACCTCCAAGGTCCCTTCCAACTCTGTTATTCTGTTAAATGACATGTTTTCCTCTTGATGGTTTTCCAGCCACAAACAGGCTATGCGCCTATGTACTGGTGCTTTCTAAATTTTTATTTTTTTAAATATCGATTTAGAGGGGGGTTCATGGAGTTAACCTTTTCTAAACACTTTCTTATCTATTGCCCATTAAATCACAGGGGGCTGGAACAAAGCTTGCACTAATGGAATTCAGCATAGATATTTTTATCAAGCGAATTGAACGAGCTCAGTTTTGAACTTCCACAGTGGCATCTCCAAAGTGCCTTTGCATAACCCAGCTTGGCAAGCCAAATTCCACAGCTAGGAATTCCACACAGGCAAAAATATTGTGCAAGGTGTGTTGCCCATTGGAAGAAAAATGCAAAGATCTTACCTGGTGTGAGGTGTGAGATGAGTTTTCTGTCAGAATTGTAGGATTTCTCAAGGAAAGCAAAATCGCCTCAAGAGTCTCAAAGATGCTTTCTCAAAAGGCAACTGGACTGTTTTCTTCCTTGAGAAGAATAAGATATTTCCCTTTTTTTCCCCATTAACATTTTTATTCAGTTATAAAGTATTATACAAAATACAAAGGAACTAGAAAAGCAGTAGTGGAGAGGGGAAAGAGAAGTGAGGAAAGATAAGAAAGAAAAAAGAAGCATTGACTTCCAGCTCTCTCTGTAATAGTAAAATAAAGCATTAACATCAAATCACAGCTTTTTGCTTTTTTTCATAATATTATGAACAAGCCATTTTTATAAAGATCTATCAGTCTAATCAGTAAAACCCAAAGTCAGCAACATTTCACTTTTCATCCAAGAAGATTCCTTGGTTCGGAACTGATGAAGCTGCTGCTGCTTCTCCTTCTCCTTCTCCTTCTCCTTCTCCTTCTCCTTCTCCTTCTCCTTCTCCTTCTCCTTCTCCTTCTCCTTCTCCTTCTCCTTCTCCTTCTTCTTCTTCTTCTTCTTCTTCTTCTTCTTCTTCCTCCTCCTCCTCCTCCTCCTCCTCCTCTTCTTCCTCTTCCTCTTCCTCTTCCTCTTCCTCTTCTTCTTCTTCTTCTTCTTCTTCTCCAGTTGCCTTTTGAAAAAGTACCATTAAGATAATTGTGACCTGGATGACTGAGAATCTCCACAGACACCTGCAGGAGGAAACAGGAGCAACCTGGAATTTTGCACTGTGATTCCTTCACTGGAATTTCTGCTCTGTCCTGGCAAAATATGAATTTAGGGGGAATAAACTCCATCTTGAGTGAATTTGTATGAAATCAGATATGGGAAAAAAAGGAAAGTGAATAGGTTCACCTCCCATTGTAAGCCAATTTCAAACTACAACATTATTTTTGAAAATTTAAAAATTGGTTACAGCTTATTCTTTTTAAAAAGAAATACCAGCTTTAGCAGGATTTACACCTTGAGTTTCACTTTTAATATTGCCCTATTTAAGAACCAGATCTTATTCATCAAAGCTGTGAAAATTAACATTCTCCACTACATTTTGGTTAATCCTTAGGTGTAGGCTATTAATTCTGTTGCTATCTTTTCCTTTGTATGCTGAGCATATAACAACCATCTATTCTAATGGTAACTTTGTGCCTTTTTAAAAGAAAAAACAAATCTTTATAAAACTTTAAACTTTCAGAGATTATCTAGCTTATCTTTTCTATGTTTCATATTCTTGGGTTTGTTTTTGTTTTCACGTTTTCCTTTTAAAAAAAAGTGTACTTGTGGGACTGGGTGGGCTTGGAACACAAAAGTGGGGGCTAAAGATGGAATACTTATGCAATCTATTTTTCTGTATAAAGTTCAAAAGTTGTCAGTTTATCTGTTTTTGTTCACTGGCTCCTGACTAATGCTAACTTTTGTACAGATCTATTTGATAAAATTAAAAAAAAAACAGCCTTTATCCCTGTTACTGGTCTGTTCATTCAATGTCTCAATTGTTCAAGCAAAGAAAACCAACATGGAAGGAAAAAAAATGCCTTTACTTCCCCAGCAAAGAGGGTTAGCAAACCTTTTGTTATAATTGGGTAGAAGACAAATTATTGTAAAGGGAAGAGAAAGGCCAGGTAGGTTCTTATTAATCCCCAAAACCTTTGTCAAAGTTTAGAATTTAAAATGAGCAAAGTGTGTCTTCAGAGCATTTCTTGAGTTTGATCTGCTCTGAATTTGTTGGACTATTAGCTTGCCCTATACCGCTTTACCACTTTATAATGCCTTGGTAAGGCCACACTTGGATTCCTGCATCCAGTTATGGTCGTCATGATGTAGAAAAAGATGTTGAGACTCTAGAAAGAGTGCAGAGAAGAGCAACAAAAATGATTAGGGGCAGTAGTGAAATCCAATTTTTTTTACTACTGGTTCTGTAAGCATGGTTTGGTCGGCATGGTGTGGCTTGGTGGGCATGGCAGGGGAAGGATATTGCAAAATCTCTATGCCCACCCCACTCCAGGGGAAGGATACTGCAAAATCTCCATTCCCACCCCACTCGGGGGCCAGCCAGAGGTGGTATTTGCTGGTTCTCCGAACTACTCAAAATTTCCGCTACCGGTTCTCCAGGACCTGTCAGAACCTGCTGGATTTCACCCCTGATTAGGGGACTCAAGGATAAAACATCTAAAGAACAGTTGCTGGAACTGAGAATGTCTATTTTAATGAAAAGAAGGACTAAGGGGTGACATGATAGCAGTCTTCCAGTATCTGAGGGGCTGCCCCAAAGAAGAGTGGGTCACAACCTATTCTCCAAAGCACCTGAGGGTAGGAGAAGAAGCAATGGGTGGAAACTAATCAGGGAGAGAAGCACCTTAAAACTAAGGAGAAATTTCCTGACAGCAAGAATAATTAAGCAATGGAACAACTTGCCTCCAGAAGTTTTGAATGTTTCATCACTGAAAGTTTTAAAGAAGAGATTAGATAACCATTTGTCTGAAATGGTGTAGGATTTCCTGCCTAAGCAGGGGGTTGGACTAGAAGACCTCCGAAGTCCCTTCCAACTTTGTTATTCTATTCTAGTGGTGAGGGCACCAGATTAGAAACTAGGAAAATCTGAGATCTAGTCCCGCTTTAGGCATGAAAGACAGCTGGGTGACTTTGTGCCAGTCACCAGGAGACAGGGAGTTCTAGTCCCTCCTTAGGCATGAAAGCGGGCTGGGTGACTGGGCCAATCACCCGGAGACAGGGAGTTCAATCCCGCCTTAGCATGAAAGCAGGTTGGGTGACTGAGCCAATCACCAGGAGACGGAGAGTTCTAGTCCCGCTTTAGGCATGAAAGCGGGTTGGATGACTTTGGGCGAAGCAAAAATGGAATCTTATGCAAGAATTATTTTCTCTTGGTTGATAAGAGAAGTTGGTTGAAATGGCTGTTAAATCTGACTCCACGGTAGGGAGTTGTGAGGGAGCCTGGAAGAAGAAGCTGCTTGTAATTAGAGAAGGCGATGGCATCCAGGCTGAAGGATCATGAGGGTTATTACTTGAATAAGAAACCACCATGAAATCTAAGGGGGGCACGCTAGATTGAGAGTTGAAAACAATAACATGGAAGGAGTCATTAAAAACCATTGTCCTCTTGTTTGTTTGCTGAGGTACCCAGCTCCAGAAACATGGGAGGTTAAGCACTCTTAAGAGAATTCATAAAATAAGATAACTTTTAGTATAAAAATAAGGAAAAGTCTCCTAAGGGTTTAAATCAATCCATGCCTCAATCCCTAATCTCCAAATGCTCTCTTAAAGAGGCAAGTCATCTGCTTTGTGGAAACATGGGAGTGTGGAGGTCATATAAACGAGGGAGGGAGGGAGGACTATGCCATAAGAATAGAGCAGCTGTGGAGAACATTGTTCCTCAATCTATTCTCCCCTCCCTCAAAGACACTTTACTGCCAAGAAATCTTCCTTGTGTTCTGCCCCAGCTACGGACTCCAAAGAATGCAGCACACACAAAGTCTGTACAAAACTTAATTTACAAAAATAACTCAGTCTTTTTCAACAAAGGCTGTTAATAAACTTTCTTAACAGCCTACAAGAATCCTAAGATAAAGTAATCACAATCTTACTATGGTTGGCAGAAAGCCCAGAAGCTATTTTGCAGAGAATCCAGACTCGAAGGAGATTGAACTAAAGTTGTTCCCTACAGCTTGCTGCAATCAGCGTTCCTCCTTAAATAGCCTAGGGGAGTGGCCAATTAGCCCCAAGCTTTACTCTCGAGGAGACCTCCTCCTGAGGAGCCACTCCTGCCTTTTGGCAGCTCTGCGCGTCCATGCATTGAGAAGAGGCTCCTCCTCTTCTTCCTCTTCACTTAAAGGAGCTTCTGGAGGTTCTGAAGGCCCTGGCTGAATCCCTGCCTCTGGCACCACATCTTCTTCACCAGCCTCCTCACTGTCCGACTCGAGCACCAGCTGCACAGGCTGATGGCGCAGCACCACACCAGCCTCCTCGCTGTCCGAATCAGCTACTAACTGTACAGGCGCTGACGGGCCACAACACCTTGCTGGGCACTCATGAAGTCACCAAGAGTCCAGCTCAACTCAAAGGAGACGTGAGAGAAGAAAAGTTTCAGGCAGATCAGAATGACAAAAGAAAAATCCAACAGAAGATTTAAACTGACCAACTTTGGAAATAATTTTATCTCAGCCAGAATAGTTAAACTCTGATGCTTGGCATCGGTGTTTTGTGCAATCCTAGCCTTCAATACACCAGTGGGGGTTCAAAAGAGGGAAGGTGCAGGCCTTAACCAGGCACTTGAAGCCCTGCCCTGTTCTTACATGCCTCACTCATGCCATGTGAAGCATGTAAAAAGGGGGTGAGGGTTTTTGTCATGCCATGACGAGGGGTGTCTTTTTTGTGACCCCCTCATTGCAGATGTGCCAGTGGTTTGGCAGTGATTGAAAGCCACTGTTCCAACACCTCTGACGAATCTATGTTCTGTTATCCCCTCAAACTAACATCCTGGTTCCTATAAGGAAGCTTTCTAGATATCTATAAAGCCTTAGTAAGACCACACCTAGAATACTGCATCCAGTTTTGGTCACCACACTATAAAAAAGATGTCTAGAAAGAGTGCAGAGAAGAGCAACCAGGATGATGAGGGGACTGGAGGCTAAAACATATGATGAACGGTTGCAGGAACTGGGCATCACTAGTCTAGTGAAGAGAAGGACCAGGGGAGCAATCTTCCAATATCTGAGGGGCTGCCACAGAGAGGAAGGAGGTCAAGCTACTTTCCAAGGCGCCTGAAGGCCAGACAAGGAATAAGGGATGGAAACTAAACAAGGAGAGATTCAACCTAGAAATAATGAGACATTTTCTGACAGTGAGAACAATCCACCCACAGAAGTTGCCTTCAGAAGTTGTAGGAGCTTCATCCCTGGAAGCTTTCAAGAAGAGACTGGACTGCCATCTATCAGGCATGGCATAGAGTCTCCTGTTTGGGTGGGGGGGTTGGACTAGATGACCTACAAGATCTCTTCCAATTCTGTTAATTCTTAATCTAATCTAAATCTAATAGCAGGATTTAATTTAAAAAAACCTGTACAGGTAATCCTTGACTTACAACCATCTGTTGAGCAAACTTTGGAAGTTACAACGGCACTGAAAAAAGTGACTTTACGACCGCTTTTCACTTCTGACTGCTGCAGCATCCCCCATTCGGACTTTTGACAACTGGTTTGTATTTATGATTTCCATTTGCAACATCCACAGCCAGGTTCCTTGGGGAGAGCTAGATTCCTTTAACGAACGTGCAATTCACTTCTGAAGTGATTCGCTTAGCAACCATGGCCAAAAAAAGGTTGCAAAACGAGGCACAGCTCACTTACCAACTGTCTTGCTAAGCAATGGAAATTCTAGTTACCATTGTAGTTGTAAATTGAAGACCTGTACTTTGAAGGTTTTGGAGGATTGTTTTAGTGGCTAAGATGCTGAGCTTGTTGATTGAAAGGTCGGCAGTTCAGCGGTTCAAATCCCTAGTGCTGTGTAACGGGGTGAGCTCCCGTTCCTTGTCCCAGCTTCTGCCAACCTAGTAGTTCGAAAGCAGGTAAAAAATGCAAGTAGAAAAATAGGGACCACCTTTGGTGGGAGGGAACAGCGTTCCATGCGCCTTTGCGTTGAGTCACGCCGGCCACATGACCACGGAGACGTCTTCGGACAGCGCTGGCTCTTCGGCTTTGAAACGGAGATGAGCTCATCTCCACCCCCTAGAGTCGGGAATGACTAGCACCTATGTACGAGGGAAACCTTTACCTTTACCTTTAGTGTTAAACACTGCTTGCAAAATACTTGGATGTTTCACCTACTTGAAAAATAGGATAGAAGCAGGCATTTGAGCAGAGTAAATAGAATAATTTTTCTCAGGTAGTAATTATGGAGTGAACTCTGCCAGATACCATAAAATTGCACCCAAATCTTAGGAAGAGTTCCTTTTTTTCCCCCAATCCAAAATAAAACAACCTTTCTTTGTATTTAGGGTGATTTCAGCAAATTGGATATCTTTAATAACATATACAGTATTTCTGAACTTTTAACTGTTGGGATGTGGAAGTAATCTATTAAAAATTTCTTTTAAAATACCTGTTTTTACAGTATTTCCTGTTCTCTCTTCTGGTAGCTTTTACCTTACGACCAACATTTATTGGAAGTTTTAAGAAGTGAAAAAAGGAGAGATTCAACCTAGAAATGAGGAGGAATTTTCTGACAGTGAGAACAATCAACCCATGGAACAGAAGTTGCCTTTCAAAGTGGTGGGAGCTTCATCACTTGAGACTTTCAAGAAAAGATTGTAAGAAATGGTGTAGGGCAGTGATGGTGAACCTATGGCATGCGGAGCCATATCTGCATATCGGCATGTGCATGCCGGCCAGCTGATTTTTGGGCCTTCTGGAAGTCGGGAAATGGGCTGTTTCCGGCCTCTGGAGGGCCTCCAAGAGGAGGGGAAGGCCGTTTTCGCCCTCCCCAGGCTCCTAAAAGCCTCTGGAGCTTGGGGTGGGCGAAAAACAGGCCTTCTAGTCCCACTGGAAATCAGGAAATGGGCCGTTTCCAGCCTCTGGAGGGCCTCAGGGGCTGGGGAAGGCTGTTTTCGCCCACTTCAGGCTCCAGAGGCTTTCTAGGATCCTGGGGAGGGCGAAAAATGGGCCTCCGTGCCATCATGCACTAAAAGTGGGGGGAGCTTGGCACATTGAATTATGGGTGTGGCCACCACCTGCTTTTGGCATGCGATGGCAAAAAGGTTAGCCATCACTGGTGTAGGGTCTTCTGTTTGAGCAGGGGGTTAGACTAGATGACCTATAAGGTCCCTTCCAACTGTGTTAATCTGTTAATCTGATTCTGAAAATAATTAATGCAAATGTTGGTCATTTTGAACTGGGAAATGGTGACATAATCATTATTCCAGCTCACCTTTAATCCATGAACAATACAACTATTAAACAGCAGCGAAGGGTAATTCTAGTTCCTCCCCAAAAAATCCCAATGACTTATTTCAGGTTTACAGGTAGGTCCCAAGAAGTAAGGAAGAGGAAATTTGCTCGATCTTAATTACCTTTCATTCATTTCTTAGTTCTCCCCCTTACCTCTATGAGCTCTCAAATTAGAGAACTTGGAATAAAAGACTTCTCTGTCAAAGGATGCAGCCGGGAAAAAAACCAACGTCCACTATCAATCGTTTCTATTCATCCTTGTTCGGGGTTGAATTTTGGCTGCTGAGATAAAAATAGGAACAGCTAAGAGGAAGTCCAGAAAACAGGTGAACTGTTTTTTATTAGGGATGATATCAGAAAAAATCTGATGAAAAGTATGTATTTAGTATTACATGTTTTTAGTGAGGAGTATCATTGCACACTATTGGAATGATGAAGAAACACCGCAAGATAAAGACAAAATTAAGAATATACTAGATCAGTGGTGGCGAACCAGTGGTGAAATCTAAAATTTGTTACTACCGGTTCTATGGGCGTGGCTTGGTGGTGGCGGGGTAATGTGACTGGGTGGGCGTGTCCAATTTTTTTTTTTACTTTTAAAACCATTTTTTCTACAAGCTCTACGGTGAAGAGGTTGTAAAAAAATGCTTTCAAAAGGCTCTGACGATCCCAGCTGAGTTGCCTGATCGGCAGAGGCATTTTTTTCTTTTAAATGCCTCTGACGATCAGGCAATTCACCTTGGATTGTCAGAGGCATTTAAAAGAAAAAAAGCCTCTGCCGATCAGGCGACTCAGCTGGAATCCTCAGAGGCCTTTAAAAGCATTTTTTCTACAACCCCTGAAGAGGTTGTAGAAAAAATACTTTTAAAAGCCTTTGAGGATCCCAGCTGAGCCGCGCGATCATCAGAGGCTTTTTTTTTTTACTTTTAAAAACATTTTTTGGGCCAAAGATGTTGTAGAAAAAATGCTTTTAAAAGTAAAAAAAAAAAAAAGCCTCTGATGATTGTGTGGCTCAGCTGGGTATGGGGGTGGGGCAGGGATTTTTGCTACCGGATCTCCAAACCACCCGCCTCCATCACTACCGGATCGGGCAATCCGATCCGAACCGGGAGCATTTCACCCCTGTGGCGAACCTTTTACTCACCGAGTGCTGAACAGGTACATGCTTTGCGCGTGTGTGCCATCCGCACTAATGTGCCACTCCTCCCCATGTGCTGCATACACAACCGCACCATCTGTGCATGTGCCCCATGCATTGTGCGTGCAACCGCACCACCTGCGCATATGCACTGCTTTTGTGCGGCTCCCATGTGCTGTGCGTGCAATTGCACCATCAGTGCATGCACATGGCTTTCATGTGCGCAAATGCACATATGCGAACACCATCTGTGCATGCGTACTCTGCACGCAAGTACTCTCACGCCCATGCTCAAATGCACATGCATGCACAGGAGAGCTCTGAAGACCTGCGGGTCCCCTGAATTGCATGCATGCACACCAGAGGCCCGAACACCAGCTGGGGTACACACACATGTGCACAGCTCATGTGCCCGGACAGATGGCTCTGTGTGCCACCTTGGGCATACATGCCATAGGTTCGCCATCATGGTACTAGATTGTGTAGAAATGGATAGACTTACACTGAAAATCAAACCGAAAGATGACACAGAATATTATCAAACATGGAATTTATTCTACCAGTGGTTGGAAAAAGGGGTGGAGAGTAAGAACGGAATCTGTATTATTAAGCAAATTAAATACTCAGGCAACACGAACCTTATTAAGCAATAAGAAATGCAATTAATAGAAAATTAATAAAATTTATTTTTTAAAAAGAAAAGAAAACAGGTGATTCTGGATGATACAATCAGGATAACAGATCTAGAGATCTCCGACCTCCGGGTGTTCCGCTGCGCATTGAAGACCTTGTTGTTCCGCCAGGCAGGGCTGTCAATATAATAATTTTAAATTGGGGTATTTTAATTTTTAGAGTTTTAAATCAGCCAAATTTATTTAATTATTTTAATTTTTAATTATTGTTGTGTCTTGTGTTTTTAAACTGGCTGTACACCGCCCTGAGTCCTTTGGGAGAAGGGCGGTATAGAAATAAAATTATTATTATTATTATTATTATTATTATTATTATTATTATTATTATTATTATTATTATTATTATTATTATTATTATTGGGCTCCAGATTGGGGAAATAGCATGCTAAAGGTTAGAAATGTGGGCACTGGGCAGGGGTGAAATCCAGCAGGTTCTGACAGGTTCTGGAGAACCGGTAGCAGAAATTTTGAGCAGTTTGGAGAACCGCCTCTGGCTAACCCCAGAGTGGGGAGGGAATGGGGATTTTGCAATATCCTTCCCCCAGGAGTGGGATGGGAATGGAGATTTTGCAATATCCTTCCCCCAGGAGCGGGGAGGGAATGACGAATTTTGCAATATCCTTCCCCTGCCACACCCACCAAGCCACACTCAGAGAACCGGTAGGGAAAAATTTTGAATTTCACCCCTGGCACCGGGTAATTGTCATATTCAGAAGATAGAAGAGTACCAGTCTTACTGCCCTCTTTGTGCCTTGGGGCTGCATATCCTTTTGGAGCATATTCAGCTGTTGCCAAAAGAGATATGTTCTTTCTTTCCAAAGGTTAAAAGGGCATTTTTCAGGATGCAAAGCTTTGCGCTTGGCTGAATCTGATGCAAGACAGGTAGTCCTTGGCTTACGACCACAATTGAGGCCAAAATTTCTGTTGCAAAGCGAGACATTTGTTCAGAGGGCTTTGCCCCATTTTATGATTTTTCTCAGCCCAGTTGCTGTTAAGTGAATTGTTAAATTAGTAACATAGACGTCAAGTGAATCCTGCTTCCCCATTGATTTCGCTTGTCCGAAGGTCGCAAAAGGGGATCACATGGCCACTGCAACGGTCATAAAGATGAGTCAGTTGTCAAGCGTCTGAATTTTGATCACGTGACCATGGGGTATGCTGCAACGGTCATAAGTGTGAAAAACGGTCATATCAAAAGGCACTTTTTTCAATGCCGTTGTAACTTCAAGCGGTCACTAAATGAAATGTAGTAAGTCAACGACTACCTGTATGCTAGAAGGCAAGTCTAGGCTCGAAGTGACCTTTGCTTTGAGCCAAGAAATAAGCTTGTCCAGTTTAGAAATGGGGGCATTTCACATTCAGAAGATAGAGAAGTACCAGTTCTTACTGCAACTCACTTTGGAGCAGAGGGACATCAGGCGTGAAATGGGTTTGAATCCTTGCCCGGCTCTCAAGCGTTCTCATGATTTACTCAGCCAATATACACTGCAGAGAAAGAAAGAAGTGAAACAAGAGAAACTCTATCCAGTCCCGAACTCCTGTATGGCAAGTTGGGGAAGGGGATGCGAGGTAGGACGGTTATCAAGGTAGATGCAGATACTTCGTTGAAGCATTTGCAAAATACAGGCAGATGAATCTCTTCCAGGTTTCCCGGTGTGCTGTAAGAAGTCACATATATACAGCTCAAGAAAGAGTTTCCAAATCATGAGATATGAGATATTTACCCTAGTGAAAATCTACAGAGCGTACTAAAAAGCAGAGACATCACCCTGCCAACAAAAGTGTGTACAGTCAAGGCTATGGTTTTCCCAGTTGCAATGTATGGCTGTGAAAGTTGGACCATAAGGAAGGCTGAGCGCCAAAGAATTGAGGCCCTTGAAGTCTGGTGCTGGAGAAGACTCCTGTGAGTCCCTTGGACTGCAAGGCGATCAAACCGGTCAGTCCTAGAGGAGATCACCCTGACTGCTCTTTAGAAGGCCAGATCCTGAAGAGGAAACTCAAACACTTTGGCCACCTAATGAGGAGGAAGGACTCACTGGAGAAGAACCTAATGCTGGGAACGATGGAGGGCAAAAGAAGAAGGGGACGGCAGAGATCAAGGTGGCTGGATGGAGTCACTGAAGCAGTAGGCATGAGCTTAAATGGACTCCAGAGGATGGTAGAGGACAGGAAGGCCTGGAGGAATGTTGTCCATGGGGTCGTGATGGGTCGGACACGACTTTGCAACTAATAACAACAACTCTAGTGAAAAGAAGGACCTGGGGTGACATGATAGCAATGTTCCAATATTTGAGAAGCTGTCATAAAGATGACTATTTCCCAAAGGACCAAAAAGAAAGATGAGAAACAATGGATGGAAACTTACCAAGGAGAGAAGCAACCTGGAACTAAGGAGAAATCTCCTGACAGTGAGAACAATCAACCAGTGGAATTTCTTGCCTTTGGAAGTTGTGGGAGCTTCATCCCTGGAAGCTTTCAAGAAGAGACTGGACAGCCATCTGTCAGAAATGGTGCAGGGTCTCCTGCTTGGGTGGGGAGTTGGACTAGATGACCTACAAGGTCCCTTCCAACTCTATTATTTTATGATTCTATCATTCTATTCTACAAAACTTTCCTCTGAAATTCCTTTCACAGGAGAAAATAGTTCCAGAGAATGTTCATGGCGGTGGCGAAGGCAGTACTTGGCACGATGTCGAGACATATTTTTCATGTTAAGTGTCTACAGTTGGCAAGTGTTAATCTGCCCATGGCTTCATGTCTGATAAGACAAACAATACTGTCAAGTCTTTTAGCCTTCAAAAGTTATCTATTTGTCTGTTTTTCTTGTCTAACTAGGAATTTTATGAAGATCAAAAACCATAATTATCTAAAAACATTTCCCCCCACCTTTTTATATACCCCATGTCACTGCAGCCTGGAATATTTCAGTTCTGCTCTTTCTGTGCTGTATCTTACTACTAAGGTCTTCCCTTCTAATATATTATACACTTCTAATCATCATCTTCTATTAATGACCCCATAATCCCTTGCAGGGTAGAGTTTGGGCAACTGAATGGAGCTAGCAGAGTATTTACTGGCCGGATGCCCTTCCTGTTTGCCAATGCAGAGTTTTGTTCAGCAGACACATTCTCAGTGTGCCCAGAGAGAGAAATATCTGCCTCTACTTAAGATCAAATTCATAGCCTCCTGATTATAAGCCGAGAGCTCCACCTCTAAGCCACTGTACCACTCATATTAATCAGGATTGAACTTCAGGTTGTGGGCAGAGTTATGCATTGCTGCAGTCTAATCACAGTACCACCACATCAAACATTAAGAATGAAAAAAGAAGTGAGGTTCAGAATTAGGAGCACCATGGGATATGTTGAACCTGGAGGTTAATGAAAACAAGCATCTTAAAAGAAAAAAACAAAACAAAATGCCTTCTTCCTAATCAGCCAAACTATAGTGGGAGAAAAAGGGAATTGCCCATCACCTTGAATGGCTTGAAATTTTACATCTGGAAATCCTCTATGTGAAGGACAGTCCAGTCTGGGTCCTGGCGATTGGCAGAAGAATGGCCAGGGAGCAGGGGTGAAATGCTCCCGGTTCGGACCGGATCGCCCAATCCAGTAATGATGGTGGTGGGTGATTCGGAGACCTGGTAGCAAAAATCCTTGCCCCTCCCCCATGCCCAGCTGAGCGGCGTGATCATCAGAGGCTTTTTTTTTTACTTTTAAAAGCATATTTTCTCCTGCTGAAAAAAATGCTTTTAAAAGTAAAAAAAAAAGCCTCTGAAGATGGTGCAGCTCAGCTGGGATCGTCAGAGGCTTTTAAAAGCATTTTTTCTACAACCTCTTCAGCCAAAGAGGTTGTAGAAAAAATGCTTTTAAAAGGCTCTGACGATCCCAGCTGAGTTGCCTGATCGTCAGAGCCTTTTAAAAGCATTTTTTTTTTTTACAAATCCTTTTAAAAGAAAACAAAAGCCACTGACGATCAGGCAACTCAGCTGGGATCGTCAGAGGCTTTTAAAAGCATTTTTTTTTACAACCTCTTCAGCTGAGGTTATAGAAAAATGCTTTTAAAAGTAAAAAAAAAAAGTTGGCCACACCCACCCAGTCACATTACCCTACCCCCCCAACCAAGCCACGCCCACAGAACTGGTAGTAACAAAATTTACATTTCACCACTGCCAGGGAGGCTTCGGAGCTGAGCAAGATCAGCAACCTCGGGGACTCTGCAGGCTCTGCAGTGCCTAAATTCCCACCGGAATGTAGAAAGGCTACAATTTTCAGAGTCAGAAAAGGAGTCCCAGCTCTGCCTCCCCCACAGCCATATTGAGCCTGGAAAGGGGTTGGAGGGATGCACAGTCTTGTTTGCTAATACGCACAACACCCCCCCACCCAACTCCATACACACACACACACACACACACAAACACGTACAGTAGTGGCCAAAATTATGGAAACCTTTTGGGAAAAGTGTATTTTGAGGTTTGATGGCTAATATCACCACATTTTTTTTTAAATTTTTATTTTTTTGGTGTTTGAAGATAATCCTATTCCACTGCTGGAATGGCCTGGGAATAGCCCAGACCTTAACCCCATTGAAAATCTATGGATTCGACTAAAAGAAACTTATTAAGTCAGAAGCGACCCAGCAATAAAACCCAGTTAATACAAGCCATCATTCAATCTTGGTTTCACATGATAACAGCTGCAGAACTCAAAGACTTGGTTCACTCCATGGGAAGACGTTGTAAGGCCGTCATTTATGCTAAAGGTTACCGAACTAAGTATTAACTGACATGGGGATCATTTTTGTATATCTCGTTTTTTCTATGTGTTTCACTTTTCTTCTTTATACTGTAACTGCTATTTTTTATAGCAAATCCTTCCTAAAAGTTATTGCATTACATTCTTGATTAAATTATCTTTCCATTGATATATAATTTTATGGCATGACTATTTCTAAAAAAGAGGTGTTATTATTAGCTAGTTTTAGAAAATACACTTTCCAAAAGGTTTCCATAATTTTGGCCACTACTGTAAATGCAACATGGACAGCAGAAGCAGACTGACTTCAAGTCCTTTGTGGACTTGGGTTTCCAAAGGGATCCGCCGGTTGATGCAATGGCCTCATATAGACCCAGCATCAGGCGAAGGGACCATTTGGCATTCCTGCCCCCCCCCCCTACACACACAACGTGCTTGGCTGGGGTATTCAGGGCACCTTAATTAGTTGTGCATTCGGTAGCCTGCCATTTTTCTGTCCAATTAATTCTTTTATTGGGGACCGGATAAAGCGAGACAAAAGCTTTGTAAGCCCTGACAACTCATTAGCATTCAACTTCTCTCACTCCGCTTCTTCTCACCAGTGGCTCCCCACATCTTGCACTCGTGCAGAAAAAGAGGGGCTTTTCCCTCCCTCCCATTACTCTTTAATTTAGAAATAAAGATGGCTTCCTTTCCTTTCTCCCCTCAGATTAACTCTTCCTTCCACCATCAGGGAGGGGATCTAGAGTCCAAGAAAGATTCAAGGCAGCTATAATTGTCCGTAAGACCAGGGCTCCCAGATCCGGGTTGCAAAACTCCAAATACTTTTAGATGCCAGTGAATTGATATAAAAACTGTTTCTTTCAGCCCTTGAGAGTCTCAACATCTTTTTGATATTGTGGTGATCAAAACTTATTCCAAGTGTGGTGTTACTAAGGCTTTGTAATGCAGTACTAGTACTTCAGGTGATCTTGATTCTATCCGTCTTTTAATACCGCCTAGGATCACATTGGCTTCTCTGGCTGCAGCTGCAAACTGTTGGCTCATATTTAAGTGATTGTCCGCTAGGACTCCAAGATCTCTCTCACCATTTCTGGCATTAAGCCAAGCTTCACCTAGACTGTACCTATAGTTGGTTTTTCTTGCCTAAGTGTAAAGCCTTACTTTTATCTACATTGAATTTCATGTTGTTAAAGGTAAAGGCAAATGTTCTCCTTGCACATATATACTAGTCGTTCTCAACTCTAAGCGGCAGTGCTCATCTCTGTTTCAAAGCTGAAGAGCCAGTGCTGTCCAAAGACGTCTTCGTGGTCATGTGGCTGGCATGACTAAACGCCAAAGGTGCACAGAACGCTGTTACTTTCCCACCAAAGATGGTCCCTACTTTTCTACTTGCATTTTTACCTGCTTTCGAACTGCTAGGTTAGCAGAAGCTGGGACAAGTAACGGGAGCTCACCCGTTATGCAGCACTAGGGATTCGAACCGCTGAACTGCTGACCTTTCGATCGACAAGCTCAGCGTCTTAGCCACTGAACCACCGCATCCCTCAGCCACTGCGTCCCTCTTCATGTTCTTAGATAGGGCCTAGTCTTCAAGTCTGTCCTGATCTCTTTGGATCTTTCATTGTAATGAGGGAGAGAAAAAGGAATGAAAAATATTTTGCCCAGTGCTTGTAGTCACAGTTAGTAAAACATCTTACATTACTTGTAGACGTGAATATGGAGATGATATGAAAAGCAGAGAAATTTGCTCCTCATGGAAGAACAACAACAAAAAAAATCTCCCTCAGATTGGAGCACACAAAGAATTCAAGATCAGTACTTTAATTTTATTGAAGTGGGAAGTAGAAATGCTTGTCCTTTCATCTGTGGTTACAAAAAGAGAAGCTGAAGTTCCTCCTTTCTCTTCCTCTTTTGAACCGAATTCCGAAAGGGCAGGGAAAATTTTCAAATGTTAGGAGCAGGTTCTTGTTGGGATTTCCCATCAAATGGGCATTTTTACAGATTAACAGAGTTGGAAGAGACCTTATAGATCATCTAGTCCAACCCCCCCGCCCAAGCAGGAGGCCCTACACCATTTGTGACCGATGGCAGTCCAGTCTCTTCTTGAAAGCTTCCAGTGATGAAGCTCCCACAACTTCTGAAGGCAACTTCTGTTCCATTCGTTGATTGTTGTCACTGTCAGAAATTTGAATGAAAGTGAAGCCCTAAAATAGCACTCATGGAAACACGCGTGATCCATGGAGTCCTCAGGCAGCAGAGTGGTCCCTAGCTATAAGGACAACCGGGAGGAGGAATTAAATTTGCCTTGCTTTGACTTCCAACATTGGTAAGACATTTATCCAAGATCATGAATGACAACCTCAATTAAGAGCTGTCTAAGCAAGTCCTGAGAACCTTATAAACAAAAACTGGCCCAGGGACAGAGAGAGAAAAGAGAGCCAGCTGGTGTAAATGGTTAATGTACCAGGCTAGAAACCAGAAGGTTGCAAGTTCTAGTCTTCCCTTGTGCACAAAGCCAGCTGGGTGACTTTGGGCCAGTCCTTATCATCCTGCCTGCTATTCCTTGGCATATCGCATCCTCTTTTCAGCCAGGATCCCCAGAGAATGTTTAGAATAACGGAGGCACAAATTGTGGGTGTCATGAAAGAGCAGCCAACTTTCACTTTTCTAAAATTTGCAGCACGGTGTGTGGGAGTAGGGAGGGGAGGGTTATTATTATTTATTTTATTTTATTTTATTAAATTTTTATACTGCCCTTCTCCTACTGGACTCAGGGCGGTGAACAGCCAAGAATAAAAACATCACATACAAAATTTAATTTTTTTTGAAAGAATTAGACAAATTTTGGCCCAATTAAATTTAAAACACCCCAACTAAAATCACTTTACAATTAAAAATATCTAAAAATATCTAAGGGGAGGGGGAGGGTTTATGCCCAGCTTGATGAAATAAACACTTATGCCTTAAGTGTTCAAATACTGTAAGTAATTTGTCCATCCTTTAGGAACAGATGGACAAACCTTTCCTTCCTTCCTCCCTCCCTCCCTCTTTTCTTCCTTCCTTCCTTCCTTCCCTCCCTCCCTTCTTCCGTCCTTCCTTCTCTCCTTCCTCCCTCCCTCCCTCCCTCCCTCTTTCTTTCTTTCTTTCTTTCTTTCTTTCTTTCTTTCTTTCTTCCTTCCTTCCTTCCTTCTTTCCTCCCTCCCCCTCTTCCTCCCTCCCTCCCCCCCTTCCCCACTCCCCTCCTCCTTCCTCCCTCCCTCCCCCCTTCCAAGACAGAGTGGTTGTGGCTTCCGGCATCCTGATATAGTCAGCTGGTGCCATCGCTGACTATTGGGGGTGAATCCCTGCCCCCCACAGAGAGGGCTCGCAATCTGGGTGTCCTCCTGGACGCACGGCTGTCTTTAGAAGAGCACATGACGGCCGTGGCCAGGGGGGCCTTTTATCCGGTTCGCCTGATCCGCCAGTTGCAGCCCTTTCTGGACCGGGACTCCTTGCGCACGGTCACTCACGCCCTTGTCACCTCCCGGCTGGACTATTGTAATGCTCTCTACATGGGGCTTCCCTTGAAGAGGACTCCAGCTGGTCCAGAATGCGGCCGCGTGGGTGGTTATGGGCGCAACCCGTTGTGCCCACGTGACACCCCTCCTGCGCGAGCTGCACTGGCTCCCAGTGGTCTTCCGGGTGCGATTCAAGGTGTTGGTTACCACCTTTAAAGAGCTCCATGGCATAGGGCACCTTCGAGACCGACTTCTGCCACCAATAGCCTCCCACCGGCCACTTCGCTCCCACAGAGAAGGTCTCCTCAGGGTGCCATCAGCCAAGTTATGTCGGCTGGTGACACCCGAGGGAGGGCCTTGTCTGTGGGAGCCCCAGCCCTGTGGAATGAACTGCCTCCGGAAATACGTAAGATCTCCGACCTCCGTGTATTTCGCTGTGCCCTCAAGACCCTGTTGTTTCGCCAGGCCGGGCTATCAAAGAAATGATTTTTAAATTGGGTGTTTAAAATTTTTGGGGTTTTAAATTTGAGCCGAAATTATTTAATAATTTTAATTATTTTTAACTGATGTCTGTCTTTGTGCTTTTAATAGACTGTACACCGCCCTGAGTCCTTCGGGAGAAGGGCGGTATAGAAATACAATTATTTATTTTATTTTATTTTTTATTTATTTTTTCCTCTCTCTGCCCCTCCCTCCCTCCCTCCTTCCTTCCCTCCTCCCTCCCTCCCTCCCTCCTTCCTTCCTCCCTCCCCCCTTCCCCTTTTCCTCCCTCTCTCCCTCCTTCCTTCCCTCCTTCCCTCCCTTCTTCCTCCCTCCTTCTTCCTTCCTTCCTTCCTCCTTCTCTCCCTTCTTCCTCCCTCCCTCCCTCCTTCCCTCCTTCCCTCCCTCCCTTCTTCCTTCCTTCCTTCCTTCCTTCCTCCTTCCCTCCCTTCTCTCCCTCCCTCCCTCCTCCCTCCCTCCCTCCCTCCCCCTTCCTTCCTTCCTTCCTTCCTTCCTTCCTTCCTTCCTTCTTTCCTTCCTTCCTTCCGCAAATAGGTTCCTCTAAAGTTTTTCAGCCCTAAAATTTAAATACATTTGGTCCTCCTGTTTTCTCCATTTCCAATTTGCTTCTGAAATTTTACCTAGCCTACACCGTATTCTTCAAATGATTTACCCAATATCACACATTGTTTTTATGAACAGTCATTGGGTTACGGTTGGCAAAATGCATTGCAAAATCAGGAAAGGTGTATTTCAGTTGGTGATTCAAAACAAAACAGAAGTGCCCCAGCACTTTTAAAGAGTAACCATTTGTGATGGTGCAGGGTTTTGTAGACTTCATCTCTTTTCATTAGTTTGTGGAGCATTTGGTTTGAGAATGTGGAATCAGATACATTTGTATTCAAATGCAAATTAACTACTCATGTGAGTAAAAAAAGGTATTTTCCTCCACTAGTTGTTGTTAACTATAGGGGGACAATGCTTATCTCTGTTTGAAGGCCATTGAGTCAGCGCTGTCTGAAGACATTTCTGCGGTCATGTGGCTAGCATGGCGTCACAGAGCGCTGTTACCTTCCCAGTGATGTGGTACCTATTTATCTACTCACACATTCATGCTTTCAAACTGCTAGGTTGGCAGGAGCTGGGACAAGGATGAGAGCTCACCCTATCGCACGGAGCCCGGGTCTCAAACTTGGGCTGCCGGCTTTCCAGCTGACAAGCCCAACATGTTAACTGCTGAGCATCGTCCCACCCTTCCTCACGTGAATAATAGTTCCTTGCTGTGGAGGGCTTTTCCTGGGCTTGAAGGGAAGGAAACTAGGAAGGCTGCAGAGGGATGGAGAGAGGAAGGCAAAATGGAGTTTAACCAAGGACATTTCTGCAAATCATGGCCACCTTGTTGAGGCCACTAGAATTTCTCTGTAACTCTCTTTTCTGGAAGCTTTTGAAAGCAATTCTATATTATCCCGTGGAATGAGAATGACTGAGAATAAAGACAGGAGATCTTTACTATTTAATATTCATCACAATCCAGTCATGCCCCCATCTAAAGCTATTTTTCAATGCCTTATTAGGAGGGAAGCTTTCTGGAGTTCCAAGCGGCTCCCACTGGCTGAACTAAAGCCTTTTTGCATTCTAATCTTACATATGGAAATGCCAAAGGCGTCAAATGCAAAGACTTTTGCATTCTAATCCCAGAGATGGAAATCAGCTGATTTTCATATCTAGGATTAGAATGAAAAAAAAAAAACCCTTTTGGTTCAAGAAATGGGACCATGTGGCCGGCATGACTCAATGCCAAAGGTGCATAGAACGCTGTTACCTTGCCACCAAAGGTGGTCCCTATTTTTCTACTTGCATTTTTTACCTGCTTTCGAACTGCTAGGTTGGCAGAAGCTGGGACAAGTAATGGGAGCTCACCCGTTACGCAGCACTAGGGATTCGAACCGCTGAACTGCCGACCTTTCGATCGACAAGCTCAGCGTCTTAGCCACTGAGCCACCGTGTCCATGTGTGTGTGTGTCTGTGTCTGTGTGTATACCTTGGCCAACAGATCTCAATGGAAGGTGATACAAAAAGCAAATTAAACAGCGTGTTAAATGTGGTTGGCAGGCATTCAGCAAGCTAGGCATAATTTTCAAGAACAACTTCTCCCTCTGCCTGAAGAGAAAAGTTTTCGATCAGTGTGTGCTACCTGCTCTACTATATGCCAGTGAAACAAGGCCACTAACCTCACAATCGTTTCAAAAGCTACGAGTGGAGCAAAGAGCCATGGGAAGAGACAGTTTTGGCATCACAAGGCAAGATAGAAAGACATCCTGCACATGGATTAGAGAACCAATGAAAGCATACAATACTGTCAAGAGAGTAAAAGAATGGAGATGGAAATGGGCTGGTCGCCTAGCAAGAAGAACTGAGGGCAGGTGGACCAAGGGGGTCATAGACTGGATCCCATTTGATAAAAAGCATCCACAAAAGAGACCTAAAACAAGATGGATCAACCACATGTATGCAGGCCCAACTGGCAAAAGGAAGCTCAGGACCACATGGGTTGGAAACATGCAGAAAACGGAATGGGCCAACTCACTGCAGCCAGCTCGCTCCGGCCAATTTACCACCAACTCACCATGGTTAACTCATAAGTTGGCTGTGACGAATTGACCATTGTGAGTTAGCCATGGCGAGTTGGACATGGTGAATTGTCATAGACCCATCATGGTGAACCTATGGCATGTGTGCCATAGGTGGCACATGGAGCCATATCGATGGGCACACAAGCGTTGCCCTAGGTCATTCTGGCGTGCATGTGTGCCAACTGATTTTTGGGCCTTCTGGACCTACCGGAAGTTGGGAAACAGGCTGTTTCTGGCCTCCAGAGGGCCTCTAGGGGATGGGGAAGGCTGTTTTTGCCCTCCCCAGGCTAATAGAAAGGCTTTGGAGCCTGGGGAGGGCAAAAAACGGGCCTACCGGGCCCACCGTGCCATCACATGCCAAAAGTGGGGGGAGCGCAGGGGGGTTATGTGCACATGTGCAGGGGAGCAGGGCGTATTGAATTATGGGTGTGGACACAAACGTGCGTGACCCCCCTCCCCGTTACCTCTGCTTTTGGCACACAATGGCAAAAAGGTTAGCCATCGCTGTCATAGACCCTGCAGAACAGGCCTTTATCTTGCAGTGGCTAGCAAAGGCTGGAATGATGATGTGTATATTTATATAGGTAGGCAAGTTTTGGTGTATTCGGGTCTTTTCCAGTGTAAGATTGAGAGTATCTCGGCGACGTTTTGACGAGGTCCCACTTGTCATCTTCAGGCTGGTGTCTTCGGCTTCGTGCTTGTGCGAGGAAAGCGTGATCGGAGCTGCCGTCTCTCTATAAATACTGGTGGGGAGGTGTGGGGTGCTGGCTTTGTTGCTGTGAGCGGGTTGGTTGCCTGTGTTGTTCCATCTTGATGAGTTGATGTTTGCAGATTAGTCAGCTGTTTTGTAACATCCTGCGTGGGTGAGGTCCTTGATGTGTGCCCATTAGTCTTTTGTGTTTTAACGACCTGGGTAATGGGCTGTGTGTTAACATCCTGAGTTCTAGTGTTGTGATATCCTGAGTTTTTTGGTGTAATGTCCTGAGCAGATCGCTGTAATGCCACATCCCAGGCTTTGGTTTGGCTCCGAGTTTGAGGTCTTGCCATGTGTTCATGGCGTATGTCAGTTTGCTTTGTGTGGGGATCGGAGGGGGGTACAGCAGCTGGTGATGCCACCGTGGTCTGGCTTCTGGATGGTGGTTGTATTTCGTCTATGGGATGGGCTTGGGTTTGAATCTGGTGAGGATGATTGGTGGTGGTGTCATGTGTTATCTTGGGGGTATCGTGGGTCTGGTGTTAATCTTTGTGGCTGGGACTCTTCTGTTGACTAGGGCTAGTTTCCAGATGTCCGGTAGGCGGGAGGTATCATCGCGTTTATTCATGTAATGGGGGTGTTTCTCTATTTTGATGGCTAATATATGTATATATAATATATATGTAGGTACTGTATATATGTGGATGTTTAACCCATATTTATATACAATATATTTAATATTTATTAAATTGTTCTTTTGTTCTTCTCCACCCCCCACACCCCTTTTTTTCACAGTCCTGGTATTAAGAGTAGACTATAAGCCAAGCTCCCATTTTGGCTGCTATGTTGGTTGTTGGTTGCAAACTTTCCCAAAGCATTTTTCATCGGGAAGAGCAAGGGGGGAAACGGGCAGATGGGAGGCAAACCAACAGGACAAAATGTGCTCACAGAGCAGCCACCTCGCTGAGCCACAGAAGAGAAACAAGTCAAAGAAAATAGAGCTTTAATTCCTTCCAAGGAGAGGCTTGATGTGGGGGGGGGGGAGGTCAATCAAGCAGTGCCATGTTTGTGCCAAGCTGAGGGTGCATTTAATGCTCTCTCTCCAATTAATTCCAGCCCTCTGCATTGTACTGATAATAGGACGGCTAATAAGGAATTACAGCACACACCTCAGTTCTGCTTAATTTTGGCCAGAAGCAACACTTTGCCCAAGGTCCTTTTCACCTGTATTTCTAGGGAGGACCAACACATTGCCATGGCGAAAACAACAATCAACAACAACATCCAATCTTTTTTTTTTTTAATTTGATTTATATGCCGCCCTTCTCCGGAGACTCAGGGCGGCTTACAATGTGTTAAGCAATAGCCTTCATACTTTTGTATATTCACCCCACAAACTGGGTCCTCAATTTACCTACCTTAGAAAGGATGGAAGGCTGAGTCAACCTTGAGTCTGGCGAGATTCAAACCTGTAGTAATTGCAGGCAGCTGGTCTTAATAACAGGGTGCTTTAGACCACTGTACTACCAAGGCTCTTTACTCTTTACTCTCCTTCTTAAAGGTGTGCCGAAATGTATGGAAAACCAAAGTGTTTTACTTTACTTTCTTGCAGATTTATGACTAGATGTTTTAAATAATATATTGGAACACACCAGCAGTGAAATCATAATCATATAATCATAGGTTTATTTGTCAAGCATATATAAGATAACAGGTAAAAGTATAAACATAATTTGAATGCATGAAAAGAGTAAGTAAAAAGGAATATTAGGACAGGGACGGTAGGCACGCTGCTGCGCTTATGCACACCCCTTACAGACCTCTTAGGAATGGGGTGAGGTCAACGGTAGACAGTTTAAGGTTAAAGTTTTGGGGTTTTGGGGAAGAAACCACAGAGTCAGGTAGTGCATTCCAGGCATTGACCGCTCTGTTGCTGAAGTCGTATTTTCTGCAATCGAGTTTGGAGCAGTTTACCTTGAGTTTGTATCTATTACTTGCTCGTGTATTGTTGTGGTTGAAGCTGAAGTAGTCATTGACAGGAAGGACATTGTGGCAGATAATTTTATGTACTACGCTTCGGTCAGACTGAAGTCAGCGTAGTTCTAAGTTGTCTAAGCCCAAAATTTGGAGTCTGGTGGCATCAGGTATTTTATTGCGGTTAGAGGAATGGAGGACTCTTCTCGTAAAATATCCTCTGAAGTCTGCCTCTGGTTCTGTGAATCTGCTACTGAGCACGTGTTATGTCTGAGGTGTGCCCGTGCAGCACTAAAAGAGGAAAATTTTGAAGCCTTCAGAGTCTGCAAAGGTAAGTAGAACAGTGAGGGGCGGGGGAATCCGCTGTGCCACAGGATTTAGATTAGCGAGAAAGCAGGAAATCTGATGATTCTAGCTAATATAAATCACATGTCACAGCTGATTGTTGCCCAGCTGATTGTCAGAAATACCAGTTCGCCTGAACTGGTAGCATTTTTTTTAACAACCGATTCACCCGAACCGGTCCAAACCAGTAGCATTTCCCCCTGGAACACACAGCGAATTGATTTCCCTGGTTGGGAGTGGACAAAAAAAATGTAGAAGGGATCTTGGAGTACTTCTATTCAATCCCCTGCTCAAGCATGAGACATCATTCCATCCTGGTCAAATGGTTATATTTTTGAAAACCGCCAGTGATGGAGCACCCACAATATCAGGACGCAAGTTATTCCACTGATTAATTGTTCTTGCTGAATTCAATTGGACAACAGGGACCAGCGGGAGGAGACACCCAAGGAAGGGAAATGTAGACTTGGGGATTTTGGCGCGCGCTTTTCAGTTCTGGCTTTGCTCTATCGTATTTCACTTGCCCTTTACTAAATTATACCTTTCTCAACAAATGGAGTTAAGGATCGTTCTTGCTTAAATGTCCAAGCTGAGGCAGGTCTGGCATTGGTTTCTTCTTCTGGGGGTCCTTTCAGGTGCTGGAAGAGTCCTTTAGTGTTTTCCCTTTGCCTTTTCTTCTCAAGGGGAAACCTATCTGGCTCCTTCAGCTTCTCCTGCTGAGCCTTAGATTTAAGTCCTCCTGTCCTTTCCCTTGAAGGGGAGTCAGGTGTAGTGGTTAAAGGTATCAAGCTACAAACTGGGTGACTTTGGGTCAATTCCTTCAGTCCTATGAAGAAGGAGACAGCAAGCCACTTCTGAAAAATGTTGCCCTCCTCTTTGGCAATGCCTTCGGTGTCCACTGAAGGGCAAGAGATAGGGCCGGGGCCAAGCACGTCCATGCAGCCACAGGTGGACAGTGATGAGAGTAATGAGTCTTGGCTGGATCCACGCCAGCGTCGCAGAGATAAGCGCGCGCAACAGAGGAAAAGGCGTGCCCGAGGTTAGGCTGAGTCACTGGACCACACCCCACAGGGTATAAAAGGGAGCGTGGTGGGCAGTCAAGCCTCGTGCCAAACAAAGCTGAAAGCTTCCACGCCATTCTGTATTGCCAGACTTTTGCTATAGACTTTGCTGGATTATCTTTGGACTTGATTTACTCCGTAATTATTGAGCATTTTACTTTGATGTACCAGAAGTGGAGAGAAGTTATCTCTTCCCTTCGTAAGTAATAAACTCTTGGCAGGCAGCCACTAGGTTGCTGCCAAGTTCTGTTATCATAATGAAAAGGATTTTGTCGGCTGGTTTGGTCTTTAACTCTTGGACGTCTGTTGGTGTGTGTGCGTGTGGGATTGGGACAGAACAACTGTGTTGTCTAGTATTGTAAGAGGTGGTAGTATGGGAGGGTTTCTCTTAAAGTCCACCACCATTTCTACGGTTTTGAGTGTGTTCAGTTCCAGATTGTCCAGTCGCACCCTGAGGTTCTAGCCCTCTGCAAGCGAAAACAGAGCTCAGGCACCCCCCACCCACCGAGCTCCATTTTTGCTAGCAGAGCCACCGTGGGTTGGTCCTTCAGTGTTTCCAGGGCAGCCCTGAGGGCCAGATCTAAGCACCCCATGGGCCGAATCCGGCCCACAGGCCTTGAATTTGACATCCCTGGTTTAGAACATGACCTGATCAATGCAGAACATTGGAGGAATAACGATTTCCTGTGATATGGAAACTGTTCTTGTTTCCATCAATGCAGCCTGAAATTACATTTGCCTCTTTTGGGAGTAAAATAGATCGCACTGTGGAATTCTGCTCAGCATGTAATCAGTTACCATACCAAGAACATTTTCATGCATTAAATCAGATACCATATCAAGTATCTCCCATCTTATATTTATGCATTTGCTTCAACTTTTCATGTGAACTGACATTTATTTTCATTCAGTTTCATCCTCTTATTTTCATCCTGTTCGTCTAACTTACAAAGGTCATTTTGAATATTTTCTTTCTTTCTTTTAGCTATCCTATGCAGTTTGTTAAAACTGCAAATTTTGTAGCCATCTCTCTCCCCACCCCTCCAAATTCCTTTTCTACGTCATTAACAAAAACACTGAAGAGGTGGAAACCCTAGATCTGAACAACAAATGGCATGGAAAGAATAGAATGGAATAGACTAGACTAGACTAGAATAGAAAATACGGAATAGAATAGAATAGAATAGAATAGAATAGAATAGAATAGAATAGAATAGAATAGAATAGAAAATATGGAATGGAATAGAATAGAATAGAAAATATAGAATGGAATAGAATAGAATAGAATATTGGAATGAAGAATAGAATAGAATAGAATAGAATAGAATAGAATAGAATAGAATAGAATAGAATAGAATAGAATAGAATAGACAGTGGTCTAAGGCACCCTGTTATTAAGCTGGTTATTAAGACCAGCTGCCTGCAATTACTGCAGGTTCGAATCTCGCCAAGGCTCAAGGTTGACTCAGCCTTCCATCCTTTCTAAGGTAGGTAAATTGAGGACCCAGTTTGTGGGGGCAATAAGCTGACTTGTATAAATATACAAAAGGATGAAGGCTATTGCTTAACGCATTGTAAGCCGCCCTGAGTCTCCGGAGAAGGGCGGCATATAAATAATAATTAAAAAAAAATAGAATAGAATAGAATAGAATAGAATAGAATAGAATAGAATAGAATAGAACAGAACATACAAGGAATTTGTCTTGGTGCATACGCTCTCAGTGTACATAAAAGAAAATAAAGAAATAGTCAACACTGGATATTTAAAACTGAACCCTCAGCTTTCTATCTGGATGAACAACACATTCAATACCTTTTTAAAAATATCAGTCTTCTTCCATTGCATTTATGAAGAAAATTGGCAAGTTCTCCCACTAAAAATAACAAAATATGAAAATCTCATTGATCATGGAAAAAACCATTGCAACCAGCCTGCCTTCCACTGAGGACCTGTATACTGCATGAGCCAGAAAGAGGGCTGAGAAAGTATCTACAGACCCCTCACATCCTGGACATAAAATATTTCAATTTCTCCCCTCAGGACGCCGCTATAGGGCAATGCATGCCAAAACAACCAGATATGAAGATTTTTGTTTTCCTCGTGCCATCACTGTGCTGAACACTTAATTCCCACAGCACTGTTTCATTTCTCGTCATTTCTCATCTTCTTATGTTTCCTACTAGCTTCTCTTTCTAGTATCTTATGATGCATCACTTGTTTGTATCTTGTGATTTATGATCTATGACTTACCACTTTGGTGTTTGTATGTAAGATGATTAGGGGACTTGAGGCTAAAATGTGATGAACGGTTGCAGGAACTGGGCCTGGCTAGTCTAGTGAAGAGAAGGACCAGGGGAGACAGGATAGCGGTGTTCCAATATTTGAGGGGTTGCTATTTTCCAAAGCACCTGAAGGCCAGACAAGGAATAATGGATGGAAACTGATCAAGGAGAGAATTAAGGATAAATTTTCTGACAGTGAGAGCAATCAACCCATGGAACAGAAGTTGCCTTCAAAAGTTCTGGGAGCTTCATCATCACTGGAAGCTTTCAAGAAGAGACTGGACTGCCATCGGTCAGAAATGGTGTAGGGTCTCCTGCTTGGGTGGGGGTTTGGACTAGATGACCTACAAGGTCCCTTCCAACTCTGTTAATCTGTAATCTGAAATAAAGAATATCCCTTATCACCATTAACCACAAATGCTTCTTTCAAGCATTCTAAAATAGAAGAATGATGACTAGGATGTACGGAACAGAGACTGACAACACGGGACCCCGGAGTCACTTGTGTCTCTGAAAACATTGAGTGTAGTCCAGCCACATCCACAGGTTGTCGTGAAAATGGCAGTCACAGTTGGGCAATCAAGTTTCTGCCTCTGTGTAAGAGTACGTTTGTAGCACACCTCAGCATTTCTGACCATATACTGTGTACGGCCTGCAAAAATTTCCCAGTTTTCAGATTTTCATGTGACAGAATGGGAAATTTACCACATGAGTGGAGAGTCCTTCCATTAGCTCCCCATTAGCTCCAAATATTAATATTCATGAAATGTAAGTATACATGCATTTCATTCTGGCCCCAGAGCAGGGGTGAAATCCAGCAGGTTCTGACAGGTTCTGGAGAACCTGGAACGGAAATTTTGAGCAGTTCGGAGAACCGGCAAATACCACCTCTGGCTGGCCCCAGAGTGGGGTGGGAATGGAGATTTTGCAATATCCTTCCCCCAGGAGTGGGGAGAGAATGGGGATTTTGCAGTATCCTTCCCCTGGAGTGGGGTGGGAATGGAGATTTTGCAGTATCCTTCCCCTGCCACGTTCACCAAGCCACGCCGACCAAGCCACACCCATAGAACCAGTAGTAAAAAAATTTGGATTTCACCACTGTCCCAGAGTCACTCGTTGCATGACTCTGAAACATCAAACTCTCCCAGGTTGTGTACCTGGGATGGAATTTCATACCCTCAGCCCGATTCACATTGATTTCTGGCCTCCCTCTTGTTCGGTCTCCCTTCTGTGCCCAGGCTTGCTTGAAATGCTGTATATCTAGGCTCCAAGAGCCAGCTTTTCTAGCATCCAAATAGGGCAAAATTCTGGGGTTGTCTGCAGCAAGGCAACACAAGATATGGAAACCCAAATCTCACAGGGATGTCCCTGTGCAAGACACCCCCCCACACACACACTTAGCTGCCTGCATCGTGACACCGTTGCAGGTGGGGCATGTGTAGTGACATGGGTGTGCATTGCTGGATGCTGCAAAAAGAACAATTTGTTCCTTGCTTGCTGGCAAAAAACAGACCATCAGGCTGTTGGTTTTCTGATGGTAATTGACAAATGACTGCCAACAGCAACCCATCCACAGCCTGTTGATGGGCTGTTTATTTTCCTAAAGAGGATTAATTAAAATTCTTCTTCTTCTTCTTCTTCTTCTTCTTCTTCTTCTTCTTCTTCTTCTTCTTCTTCTTCTTCTTCTTCTTCTTCTTCTTCTTCTTCTTCTTCTTCTTCTTCTTCTTCTTCTTCTTCTTTTTCTTCTTCTTCTTCTTCTTCTCCTTCTCCTTCTCCTTCTCCTTCTCCTTCTCCTCCTCCTCCTCCTCCTCCTCCTCCTCCTCCTCCTCCTCCGTACAGATATGGGCTGCTAAACAACTCAGCTCGTACCTTGTAATTCTTTTTGAGAAACAAAAAGAACTTTCCCTGCCATTATTCTATCACTTTGTGCTCTTTTGCATTGAGGTCTTTGATTTCTTCAAGAAAGGGTGGGGCCCCCCTGTGCGGGGAGGGGGGCGTCTTGCCTGGAAGTGAATAAAATCAGGCCGAAGATGGAACAATGAAGACCATTTAAAGTTATTCTTCATATATCTGTAAATGAGGAGGTGGAGGAAGTCAGCATGATAGCAATTCCACATTAAAAGATTCTAGATTTTCACCACAGCAGAGTGCAAGAGGGTGAAAATGCACCTGCATTGATTGAACTGTGAAACCAGATGCCTTCCAGCAATCGCGGATGAACAGTTATTGGATGGGTAGAAGGACAAAGGGAAACCAGGTTCTGCGATTTTATTGAGAGAGACAGAAAGTTTCCCCTCACCTATAAAATTTCCAGAAATGAAAAGGGGCTCATTCCAAAGTTCTACAGATACGGCTGTGATTAAAAAACTTCCTCTACAAAATATTGCCCACATATTAATGGGGTGTCTAGCGGCACTTTGTTTTGAAGAACGCTGAGATAATCTTTTAGCAACATCTGGTGGATAATCTTGAGGACCCAGATGGCGTGACTGAAAGGCTCCACATGAGGAGAAAGTATCTCCCTCTACATCTTTGGCATTTGGGAGGGATAAAACGAAAACTTATCGGTGAAATTCCTTCTGAAACCCAATGAAAATCAAATCCTGAGAGTAAACCTAGGTCAGAGGTTTCACAGGACACCAAAGTTCTAGGAGTGATTAGGAAAGGCCTTGCCAAACATCAGATTTTTGTCAGAAAGAGAAGAGAAGGTGACTTATGCTTCATATTTTGTAGGAGTGAAGGTTGGCACCAGCTGGTTTTAAACAAGAAGGTAGAAATTGCTCCATTTCTGCCTCTTTTAATTTGGTAATGTCAGGAATAAATGCCTTGCCTCTGACTCAGAGCTAGGGGTAGGGGGGCTGGACAGGCCAGCTCACAAGGTACACCCTAACCCAATAGCCCCTCCTTACCTTAGCCACGCCCAGGGGGTACTTAAGGGTCAGCCATGCGGTCCTGTTCCAGTTCCGGAGATGTACCTGTATTGACGAGATGTCCAGTCAATAAACAATAAACGATTTAAACCAGAACTGCTTGTTGGAATTATTGGGCACGATCCTCGAACATATCTAACAACATGGTAGCAGAGGATGGTTCGGCAGCCCAACCCAAACATTCCACAAGCATGCAAAGAACCAAGACGGAAAGGATGAACACCAGAGCGTTCACCAAGGAGATGGCAGAACGACCTGCCCAACCCGAAGCCACCCGAGGAGAGGCATCTGAAGCAAGTGGCCTACTCCACTACCCACGCACCCCTGCCAGGCGCGGAGAGGAGTGGGACGAACACGAGACTCCAAAAGGGGAAAAGCACAACCTAAAAGGAAAACTCCTGGACCTGATAGATTCATCGCAAAGCAACACCGACCTCATCGCGGAACTACGGAGCCTAATCGAAGGCTGCGAAGCAGCGAGTGAGGAAGATGAGGATGAATCCGAATGCAGCGGCGGAGAAGCGGTAAGGGAGAGAACCCCCCACCAAAAACCCGCCAAGGGAGCCGAAGGGGTTTTCGCGCCTTTTTCACGGCGGCCATCTTGGGAGGCGGCGTCATCAAAAATGGCCGACCACCCACCAATAGATTCCCGAGATTTAAATCTCATGGCGGGAATCGGGGCCTACCCCAAGGTAACCCCCCAAGAATGCCACAAACAAAGAGGAAACCCAAGGCCCAAAGCCACAGGCTCGCCTACCGAGCCCGAACTCAACAAGGCAATCGAATTGATCGCCGCGGCCCTGGGGGACAAGATAAAGCTACCGGACACGCACCCCGGTGCCAGGCCCAAGCGCAAAGGGGACCCTAACGCGAGGAGGCCCGACACCGACACCCATCCCGAGGGACCGATCACCGCCGCGTGGATCCAGAGCCACCCAGGGCCCCCAAGAAGCCTCCCCTTAAAAACGGAACACCGGAGGCGATGGGGACTACTCACCGGACCTACGAACTGGACCAGACCCATGGCCCGCGGGGCCATCCGCCGGCAGGGGACGTCCATCGGCGGGCAGGGGACTCGGCCCGACACCCGGAGGCGACACCCGCACGAGGCCGGGCCATCCAGGACCATCCGCGGCACCAACCGGACTCCAGGCCCTCGACGACGATCCTCACCGCTTCCCGAGGCTCCAGACGACGAACCACGACGATCCCAGACGAGCAAGGCCGACCAAGGAGGAACCGAAGGCCCATCCGGAGGATTGGGGCCTATACCAGGGAGCTACGGAGACAAGCTCCTCACTCCACGGCGGCTGGGAAGAAATGAACTTCGCGCACGCGCAATGCGCCCCTACAGGAGAAACGGAGGAAGACATAGAGCTACACCGACGCATGCACACAGAGACAAGTCAGTTCAGACTCGCCACAGTCGTTCCCCTACCTTATTGTGAGTTCCCTTACGTGAGGAACCATGGACAGCGACATAATGTGAGTAACTTAAACTATAACTCAGGGGCTTTGCCAAGTGACTTCCCCAAAATAAGGCTAGATGGGGAGAATTTCCTGGACTGGAACCAACAGCTCCAGGTCACCCTACTCAAAGAAGACCTACTATCCATAGTCACTGATCCCCCAAAAAAACCATGGACCTTTGAGCTAGATTGTACCCATCATAAAGCATACTGCATTGTTATAGCTAGTATCACCCCCAGTATTTACCCCAGCATCAGGCATCATCTGACTGCTCTAGAAGTAATACAGAGGATGCACAAACTATTTTACTGCCAGAGCGTAGCAAGCACCACCAGGCTATCCAGGGAATTCTATGCCACCAAACACAAAGCAGGGACCCCAATGAGTGAACATCTATTATCCCTAAACGCCACCAGAGCCCAGCTAACACAAAGGGGGGAGGTCATAAGCGAAAGGACCATGATAAGTATCATTGTGAACTCCCTGGACCCCAGCTGGGACACCTTCATTACACAAATAGACAACCTAGGGACAGGAAAGCTCTCACTAGAGTTACTAACGAGCAAACTAATAGCTGAGGATAGCATCAGAAAAGATCGCCCAATAAGCCGCAGGGAGCAAAGGCCCAGTAAGAAGGTCGAGCCACAGAACAGGAACCACAGCAACGCAGAATGTTACTTGTGTGGGTCAAGGAACCACTACAAAAGGGACTGCCCTAGAAACACAGGGGACAGGGACAGGCAACGTAGGAGGGACAGATCAGAGTCAAGGACAAGATACACAAGCAGACACTCACCCGAGGACAGACACAGACGTAGGGATTCACCTAACCCCAGAGACAGGAGAAACCACAGGGACAGCTCCAGGGAAAGTCAAACGGGTTCTCAGTATGGCATAGGAAACCAGGGGCAACACACAAACCAGGATAGGATGGAAGGTACATGGCTGCTGGATTCAGGAGCCACAAACCATACCACGTATGACCGTAATCTACTAACATCATTCACAGAGGAGAGTTTCATAATAAAGGTGGCTAACCAGAATAATGTGCAAGTAACAGGCAAGGGCAATGCACACGTGCCGGGGATAGGGGAGGTACAAGGAGTGTTACTGGTACCCAATATACCCTATAACATCCTCGCTACACTAAAGTTAAGCAAGGACAACAATGTTGAAGTAACCTTCAAGGGAGGAAAGGTGCAGGTAACTAGAGGGGGCAAAAACGTAGGGAAAATAGTAATCAGCGGAGAACTCCCCTTCTACCACCCAGTCTGGGACAAGCAACCCAGAGTAAACAACCACCATAAGGCCAGCCCCGATAACACAAGTAGAGAAATAGAGGGGGTTAACCACACACACGACAACAATGAAACAAGTGAGCAGGAGGCAACCAGAAAAGAAAGGCCAGCGATAGGGAAGCCCATACATGACAATTGCGCTCACCTATTACACAGAAAGCTAGGACACATTAGCTTCCCCGTGGTGCAGAAGATGATGGAGTGCTCTGAAGGTGTAAAAATAAAGAATTGTGAGAACTATCTCGAGTGTTCTGTTTGTAAGAGCTCCAAATTAAAAACCAAACCTAGGCCCAAAAAGTCAGTACGCACTACAGACTCAACCTTTCAACTCATACATATGGATCTAGTGGGACCACTAAGGCCCTCCATTAAATACAGGAAAAGGTACTTCCTGACCATAGTGGATGATTTCAGCCGCTATGGCTTCGTGTACACACTAAAACAGAAGAGCGAAGTATTCCAAAAATTCAAGGAATTCTACGCTAGGGTAGAGACACAACATAATACCAAAATCAGGCAAATAATGACAGACCGGGGGTCTGAATTTTTATCGAGCGACTTCTCGCAATGGCTAAAGGCACGCGGGGTAGTCCACTACACGTCTTCCCCATTTTCGGCCTTCCAAAACGGAGTGGCGGAACGAAAAAACGGAATGCTGCAGACCATGATGAAGTGCGCATTAGAGGATGCAGGCCTGGGACAACACTTCTGGTCGGAAGCACTCATTTATTCAAACTATACCCTGAACAGGTTATGGTCCAGCGTACTAAACAAAACTCCATATGAGTTAATGTACCAAAGGAAGCCACAAATATCGCATTTACACATATTCGGGGTCACAGCAGATGTACACATTCCCAGGCAATTGAGGCAAAAGGGGGACAGGGTATCCCGAAGGCTGAGGTTCATGGGATATGAACCAGGAACAAAGGGATATAGGTTCATAGACAGCAACAACAACTTCATAATCTCTCGAACAGCAGTTTTTCACGAAAATGCCAACTGGTCCAAGATACACCTCAACGAGGTGTTCCTTAGCAAGGACGGACCGGGGAACACTCAAAGGGGAGTAACACCTAACACAGGAAAGGGTACAGAACAGGAAAGAATCAAAAGCGAGAGGCAGGAAATACTAGTGAAGGAGTGGAAGGAGAACCACCCACACATCAAAGTGGACTCACTCACTGAGAAAGAAGCCAGGTACATGCACGACACAGAGACGCCCCCTGACAGGCCAATCAGAGCAAACAGGGGCAAGGTGCCACAAAGGTTAGGGGATTACGTATTATCTATCCACACTAACCAACTAACCCCCAACACATATGAAGACGTGCTAAAATTACCAGATGAGGAAAGGGCAAAATGGGAGCAGGCCATGGAGAAGGAAATGGATAGCCTGAGGGAACTAAACGTATACACTCCCTCTGAGGTCCCAGCAGGAAAAACGACAATAGGCACCAGATGGGTCTACAAAATCAAGACACTAGAGGAAAACAAAACTCTCTACAAGGCTAGACTGGTAGCGCAGGGATTTGCTCAAAGATACCCTGATGATTACACAGAAACATACTCCCCCACAGTCAGGGCCGAAAGCGTAAAATGTGCGTTAGTCATTGCATCACTGCTAGGGCTGGAGGTACACCAATTCGACGTACAAACCGCCTACCTGCACGCTGAGCTTGACAAAGAGATTTATGTAAGAGCACCCCCCAGTCAAACAACTAGGAAGGGAGAAACATGGATTCTAAACCGAAGCTTGTATGGGCTCAAGCAATCAGGGAAACGCTGGTACGAGTGTTTGTCTAAGACATTGAAATCCATGGGCTTTGCAGCCATCTCAGCCGACAACTGCTTCTTCACCAAGAAGTCAGGTGATTCCCACGTATATATGTCTTAATATACGTGGACGATATACTATATATCGGTAATCAGATCAGCAAATGCAGTGACTTTGCCAACGAACTAGGAAAGCATTTCTCCCTGAAGATTTTGGGTAAGGTAGACAAGTACCTAGGGGTGCAAATCACAAAAACAGACAAAGGTTTCCAATTGTCACAGAAAGATAAAATTTTGGAACTGGTACATAAGTGTAATATGACAGATGCCAAGGGGTGTGAAACACCAATGCAACCAGACTTTTTGAAGGACATGTACAATGAGGCTGAACCATTCAAAGACAACACGCTGTACAGATCCACCATAGGTTCACTATTGTACATTGCAAACTGGACCAGGCCAGATATCGCCCTACCTGTCAACCTGCTGTCTAGACACGTAGGGAAGCCCACCGTGTACCATTGGGAAGCCATAAAAAGGGTACTGAGATACCTAAAACACAGTTCTGACGCCTGCCTGTCACTAGAACCCGAGAACGCCACAACTCCCACGCTCACGTGCTACGCAGATGCTGACTGGGCTGGAGATGTGAAAAGTAGGAGGAGCACCTCAGGTTACGTGTTCTTCCTCAACAACAGCCCAGTGCATTGGTACACAGGGAAACAGGATCTGGTAGCCACATCTACCACAGAAGCCGAATATATTTGTTTGTCCAAGGCCACCAATAACTTAATCTGGTTTGACGACCTGCTCACGGACATATGGGTCGAACCAAACTACCCCATCACTATGCATGAAGACAATAAAGCAGCCATGGAAATATCAAAGGCTGAAGCGGTTGGCCAAAGGTCGAGACACATTGACATAAAATATAAACATGTTAGGCAATTCGCAAACATAGGATTCATAAGGGTTATACATTGTGACACAGAGGAGCAAACAGCGGACATTCTAACAAAGCCATTACAAAACAAGCAACACACATACCTCACATCAAAATTAGGTGTCCTCCTAAAAATAGCGCCTCAAGTGTACACCACTCAGGAATATCCCGGCCAGGCATTTAGAGGGGGTTTTGTCAGGAATAAATGCCTTGCCTCTGACTCAGAGCTAGGGGTAGGGGGGCTGGACAGGCCAGCTCACAAGGTACACCCTAACCCAATAGCCCCTCCTTACCTTAGCCACGCCCAGGGGGTACTTAAGGGTCAGCCATGCGGTCCTGTTCCAGTTCCGGAGATGTACCTGTATTGACGAGATGTCCAGTCAATAAACAATAAACGATTTAAACCAGAACTGCTTGTTGAGGTAACTCAGACTAGATATGAATGGAAGATCTAGGGAAGGTTAAAACTCACGAATTAAGGCAAATACATGTACCGCAGTGGCCAAAATTGTGGAAACTTTCTAGGAAAATTGTATTTTTGAGGTTTGATGGCTAATAACACCACTTTTTTTTTTTTTTTTTTTTTGGCATTTCAAGATAATCCTATTCCACTGTTGGAATAGCCTGGGAATAGCCCAGACCTTTACCCCATTGAAAATCTATGGAGCCGACTAAAGAAACTTGTTAGTCAGAAGCGACCCAGCAATAAAACCCAGTTAATAGAAGCAATCCTTCAATCTTGGTTTCACATGATAACAGCTGCAGAACTCAAAGACTTGGTTCACTCCATGGGAAGGCGTTGTAAGGCCATCATTCATGCTAAAGGTTACCCAACGAAGTATTAACTGACATGGTGATCATTTTTGTATATCTCGTTTTTTCTACGTGTTTCACTTTTCTTCTTTATACTGTAACTGCTATTCTAATAGCAAATCCTTCATAAAAGTTATTGCATTACATTCTTGATTATATTATCTTTCCATTGATATATAATTTTATGGTAGTACTCCCAAAAAAAGTGGTGTTATTAGCTAGTTTTCCCAAAAGGTTTCCAGAATTTTGGCCACTACTATGTATTGGAATAATGTTTCAGGAACCAATCTGGGTTTGTCACCGGGACCAGAGTTTCAGTCTTTCAAGTTTTTGAGCTCATATTGGAACCCATCCTCAGGGAACTTCTCTGTGTGAGCTTTTGGCTGTTTTGTGTATAGTATTTATATGTTGGCTGTTGTGTGTAGCTTTTTAGATGTAGATTGGGGTGTCGATGGCTGGGTATTAAATGTTACATGCAACAGCCACTATATAAATACTACAAAGAGCCCAGTAACTGATTACATTTCCAACATTTGGTGGACATGTTTTTAAAGCATGTTTTTACATGCTCTTACTACCATATGTGGTGGACGTGTCCAATATCCAAAAAATATTGGATAAAAATACGAATATGGCTAAGAGAAATGACAAAACAACAAATAGATTTAAAACCAGAATTGTTTTTGTTGGGTATATTACCAGAAAAATACAATGAAGGAATACATACTTAATTTTACATGTTTTAACAGCAGCGAGAATTGTATATGCACAAAATTGGAAAAATGAAGATATTCCTACAGAGGAAAGTGTAATAAAAAAATATTAGAATGTGCCGAGATAGGTAGATGAACAATGAAAATTAAGGATAAGGAGGAAATGGAATACTTTTTAACTTGGGAGACATTTTATCAATGGCTAGAAAATAGAAGCAGAAGTTAGAAACTTAAAATTGAAAAGAATGGTTAATTAAATAATGTAAGGTGAATAATTAAGGATAAGTAAATATTATTATTATTAATATGTTATGATGAAAATTGTTATAAATAGCAGCATGAACATTTTTGTTATCATTACTCAAAACCAATTGTACCCAGACAGCACACTGCCAATGTGAATATTGAGTTTTTATGTATACCAAAGAAAAGTGTATAAATAAAACATATAAACAAACAAACAAACAAACAAATAAAAAACATGGTCGCACACGATGTAAAAAAGATGTTGAACTTGAGACTCTAGAAACAGTGCAGAAAAGATGATTAAAGTATTTAATAAGACTATTTCATTCATTCAGATCTCGGATGTCTTCTGCTTGTGTTCCCTTTATTTTTTTGAGCAGTGTATAAAAAAGATTTTGAGACTCTGGAAAGAGTGCAGAGAAGAGCAATCAGGGTGATGAGAGGACTGGAGGCTAAAACATATGAAGAACGGTTGCAGGAACTGGGCCTGGCTAGTCTAGTGAAGAGAAGGACCAGTGGAGACAGGATAGCAGTCTTCCAATATTTGAGGGGCTGCCACAGAGAGGAGGGGGTAAAGCTATTCTCCAAAGCACCTGAAGGCCAGACAAGGAATAATGGATGGAAACTGAACAAGGAGAGATTCAACCTGGAAATAAGGAGGAATTTCCTGACAGTGAGAACAATCAACCAGTGGAACAGAAGTTGCCTTCAGAAGTGGTGGGAGCTTCATCACTTGAGACTTTCAAAATGAGACTGGACTGCCATATGTCTGAAGTGGTGTAGGGTTTCCTCCCTAAGCAGGGGGTTGGACTAGAAGACCTCCAAGGTCCCTTCCAATTCTGTTATTCTATTTTATTCTATTCTAAATAGAAAACATACATATATACATACATACCACACAGAGAACAGCCCAAAGCACACAGAGAGAAGTGCCTTGAGGACGGGCTCCAGCACGAATCCGAAAGCTCAAATCTTTGGTCCTGGTGACCGACCCAGATTAGATCCTGCAACATTATCCTGGGATACCATGTGCCTTCGCCTTCATTCATTGCCATTTCTTGTATAATTTTCCATTGTTTCTCTTCTTGATTTATTGCTTTTTCCACATTCATCAAAATTAAAAAAAAAACAATCAGAAAACAATTTTAGGGTGCTTCTTTCTGAATGTCTATACAGCTAGTCCTCGACTTACGACCACAATGGAACACAAAATTTCTGTTGCTAAGTGAGAGACTTGTTAAGTGAATTTTGCCCCATTTTTCAACCTTTTGTTGCCACAATTGTTAAGTGAAACACTGCAGTTGTTAAGTGAGTAGCACAGTTGTTAAGTCAATCTGGCTTCTCCAGTGACTTTGCATGTCAGAAGGTCATAAAATGGGAACACGTGACCCTGGGGCACTGCAACCATCATAAGTATGAGTCAGTTGTCCAGTGTCTGAATTTTGATCGTGTGACCATAGGGATGCTGCAATGGTTGTAAGTGTGAAAAACAGTCATAAGTCACTTTTTCTCAGTGCCAATGTATCAGGCTGGACAAACTCACTGATATGTGGTTGGCTGGGTTTTTTTTTCAGGAATAAAGGTAAAGGTTCCCCTCGCACATATGTGTTAGTCGTTCCCGACTCTAGGGGGCGGGTGCTCATCTCTGTTTCAAAGCCAAAGAGCCAGCGCTGTCCGAAGACGTCTCTGTGGTCATGTGACCAGCAAGACTCAACGCCAAAGGCTCACGGAATGCTGTTTCCTTCCTACCAAAGGTGGTCCCTATTTTTCTACTTGCATTTTTTACGTGCACACCAGAACAACTAGACACAAGAACAGTTTTTTTCCCGAACGCCATCACTCTGCTAAACAAATAATTCCCTCAACACTGTCAAACTATTCACTAAGGCTGCACTACTATTAATCTTCTCATCATTCCCACCACCCATCTCCTTCCACTTACGACTGTATGACTGTAATTTTGTTGCTTGTATCCTTACAATTTATATTGATATTGTTTCCTGATTGCTTATTTCTACCCTATGACTATCATTAAGTGTTGTACCTTATGATTCTTGATGAATGTATCTTTTGTTTTATGTACACTGAGAGCGTATGCACCAAGACAAATTCCTTGTGTGTCCAATCACACTTGGCCAATAAAGAATTCCATTCCACTCCACTCCACTCCACTCCACTCTACTTTACTTTATATTGATATTGTTTCCTGATTGCTTATTTCTACCCTATGACTATCATTAAGTGTTGTACCTTATGATTCTTGATGAACTTATCTTTTGTTTTATGTACACTGAGAGCGTATGCACCAAGACAAATTCCTTGTGTGTCCAATCATACTTGGCCAATAAAAAATTCTATTCTATTCTATCAAACTGCTAGGTTGGCAGAAGCTGGGACAAGTAATGGGAGCTCACCCCGTTACGTGGCACTAGGGATTCGAACCGCCGAACTGCCGACCTTTCGATTGACAAGCTCAGCATCTTAGCCACTGAGCCACCACGTTCCTATTTCAGGACTAAGAGGGGTTAAATGCCTGGAGTCAAAGCAAAGGTAAAAGGAAATGGGTCCTTGGGTTTTCAGGATGGATGGGGATTGCATTGGCAAACATGCCTAGGCTTGCTAGCTCTTCTTAAATTAGGTGTAAAATTGACATTTTTACAAACTGGCCTGTTGCTGCACATGTGGGGTGGGGGGCTAAGGGGGGAGGGAGGGAGGGGCAGGGGATAAGTCTTTTCTTTGGGCCGTCACCCACCAAGCGTGTCGCTTCTCGGAATATGATACGGCACCCGAAACAGCTGCTTGGCTGTCGGAATATCAGGCTGGCTGGAAACGCTCAGGCTGATCATGCAAAAGACACACAGAGAAATCAGCTCTCAGCACCAGCTGGCTCATGTCACAGGATCAGAGGCAGCCCGAGATCATATTGGCGTCTGTTCCGGTGCAGTCAAGGAAGCTGCGGCGTCAAGCAGGAAAGACAATCTTGCAGAGTCTCTGGGCCAAAAGAAGGGGTGCAGGCCAGGGGAGTTGGGTGGGCCATCCCACCATGGTGAGTCTCCTGTGGATGTCGAGGGCAGTGAGGGTTGCAACAGCAATAGCGCTTAGGCTTAAATACCGCTTCATAGTGCTTTGCAGCCCTCTCTAAGCAGTTTAGAGTTAACTTTGGTGACTTTAAGATGTTTCTGATACAGATTAACAGTTGGAAGGGACCTTGTAGGTCATCTAGTCCAACCCCCCACCCAAGAAGGAGATCCTACACCATTTCTGACAGATGGCAGTCCAGTCTCTTCTTGAAAGCCTCCAGTGATGAAGCTCCCACAACTTCTGAATCCAACTTCTGTTCCATTGCTTCATTGGTCTCACTGTCAGAAAATTCCTCCTTATTTCCAGGTTGAATCTCTCCTTGATCAACTTCCATCCATTATTCCTTGTCTGGCCTTGGAAAATAGCTTGACCCCCTCCTCTCTGTGGCAGCCCCTCAAATATTGGAAGATTGCTATCATGTCTCCCCTGGTCCTTCTCTTCACTAGACTAGCCAGGCCCAGTTCCTGCAATCATTCATCATATGTTTTAGCCTCCAGTCTCCCAATCATCCTGGTTGCTCTTCTCTGCACTCTTTCTAGAGTCTCAACATCTTTTTTTATAGTATGGGGACCAAAACTGGATGCAGTACTCTAGGCGTGGTCTTACTAAGGCTTTATAGAGTGGTATTAAATTTGTCAAGGTTAAAAAACACTGGTTTAAAGAAAGCATGGGGAATACTGGTTAGTCAAAGTAACTTGTGATGAGTTTTTCAGTTACCCATTCAATCAAGGCAGCTGCGTCTGCACAAAGCATCCGCCGGAGTAGTGTTAACCTTAGCTTTTTGTGGCTTTGAGTGTCAGAGGAACCAAGCCCAGAGAGTTCATTTGTGAACCAATGAAGTGTGAGAACTCAATCAGGGCTACGTCGGTGTGGCACCCGTGTCCTGCTGCTCAGCCAAACTCATCCATTCCTTTTTCTAAATCATAATATTGTTTTCCTCACTCCAATGCTCCGAACTGCACCAGGACTTAAATTGGATCATCTGCCCAATTGTTCCTTAATGACACTCCCAATGTTGTCATCCGGATAGTAGCCATCTGAGGTTGGGATGTCTGCTCTTTATATTATCTCTCCTCCTGGCCCTTAATTCTCCTGATGGGGAGGGGGAAGGAAACCAATGTCAGGGTTTTCCCCACCCAAAAGAAAGTCCAAGTCCCTGCCCAACACCCACATGTCCATCACATGGTCCAATCAAGCACCGTCCCAACTGGAGATGCCTCCCAGTTCCAGCCATCCAGGTGCAGGGCAAGACGTCTTTGACTCTCTGAGAAAGGAATGTTATTATAACTATATATCACCCTTGCTCCATACAATTCCCCCCTCCCAATTTCCTACAGTAGTAAACATGGCAGGCCTGAAGATCCAAAGAAAAAGATGGCTTCCAGGCCTGACAACCATTAGAAAAAAAAGCCCCTGACCTGAAATCGTTTCAAACTTGAACCCGTCTCATTTGGTTTCTGCTTGCAGGACTTTCTACTTCTCCTGGTGGAGAAATCTTCTCCCCCAGTTCCAGAGGCCAATCTCTTCAGAGAACCTTTTCTGACTGGTAGGAAGACATCCTGTGGAAGTCGCTGGCCCCTTGCTTTCTCAAGCGGTTTTTGGCAAAGCCTCATTACCGCAAAAGTCCAGCGGCCACGAAATCTCGTGGGGGTCCAGAGGTCGCTGACCTTGGGGAATTCAGGCGCCAGCTCCAAAAGCTTTGCTGGGGAAAAGGGCCATTGGGTTGAAGTCAAGCATGCAACATAGCAGCTGGGATGCAGGTTAATTCAGTGTCTTTCCCCGCCCCCCCCCCCCCGCCCCAAGCCAAGGGGGAGTCTTCCAAGTACTGGGGGAGAAACCAGCAGAAGAGAAAAGGCTGGGTTTTCTTCTAGGTGACAGCTGAAGCAGGCATCAAGCTACGTTCCTTTTTCAACCTTCTTTCCTTTCAGGTCTTGTTCACCCACAACCTGCCTAAACTCCTAAGGGCTACATTGGTGGAGCGCACTCAGAAGTTGTGATCGTATTGGTGAGGTGTTGGGATTATTGTGGGCTGTGGGATCCCAGTTTGTTCAGTTGGTTTATAGTTCCAGTTCTTCTGCAAACTGGGAATTAGTCAATGGAATGGTTGGGAAGTGTGGTGTGTTAACACCAAGAAAAAACAATCAGAACCAGTTTTTTACTGGCATGCAGAGCTGTTCAGGAGTATACAGATTATCAGAGTTGGAAGGGACCTTGTAGGTCATCTAGTCCAACCCCCCACCCAAACAGGAGCCCCTACATCATAATTGACAGATGGCAGTCCAGTCTCTTCTTCTTTTTTTTATTGAAAAAGTTTTCAAATACAAGTTTTTCCCCCTTTTCCCCCCCTCTTCCCTAACTCCCCCTCACCACCCATCCCCCCCGTGACTTCTTCACAACAATAGGCTATTTCATAACTAATTACATACATAATATCTTTCCTTTCCCTTACTCCCTCCTCAGAATACTGACCCTTAGCATATTATTCTTATAACTCCCATTTTTACGATAATCTGCCCTTTTTCTCCTCCCCTAAACTTATAGTATATTATTACAATTTAACATTTAATCTTTTATATATATTAATATAACATTTTAAAGCAGCCTTCTCCCTACATCCAGATTTAACGTTTATTCAGTTCTATCCAATTCCTCCACTCCCCTAAATATATGACTTAAGGATCCTTTTTCTTAGACTAATCAATCAGTAAACTAACCTATTTCAACCCTTCAATTCCTACAAAATCATGCAATACAATTCTAAATATAACCCACTGCCCACTTTACTAAAATATACACATATCTATATATGCATTCCATTTTATATAAAAAAAAAAGACAATAACTTTAAATTTATAATCCATATAATATCTTCTTTGATGTCTTTCCACTGGATCGTTAAATCCATCACCCATAATAGGGTAAAATAACATGCTGGTGCAACAGTTTGTTCAAAATCTTCAATCATCTTCTGCCCCCATCAGTAGTAGATATCCTCGTATATATATATAAAAGTAAAAACAACCACCCGAGTGACATTATAATTATATCCATATAGTTATAGTTGTGGTATTCATCAGGATTGTTGGTTCCCATCATCCTAATGGGTAACAACCAGATCTTCTGCATGCCCCAGCGTGACTCTCTTGCCTTGTAACTCAAAATAATCATAATATATTCACCAGTAAAAGAAATCCAGAGTAGATAATTCAAATCCAACAAGGTAAGGCTCTTTTCACATCCCAAAATCACGGCATTACAGAGATCTGCCACAATCCTCAGGATAGTATTAAACAATTGTTCGCCTCCACTATCTTTTCAGATGTTCATTCATTTTTTAAAGTCCCTGGTTTCACTGTTGCTTGGTTTAGAAATTGCTGTTTCTATGAGATCGATTTCTTTTCTTTTTCTTTTGCGGGTTGAATTTCCATCCTCGTTTCGTGCCTACCAATTGTGTATCGGCTGATCGATTTTCATTCTGCTTTGTGAGTTGATCTTGTTGGGTTAGTTTTATCATCTCATCTTTCTTCTCCATCACTTGTATATCAACTGGTTGATTTGCGCACTTGTCTGTGACTTGATGGTTCATCACATTGGAGTCGGATGACACTGCTCTCTTATTTATAGACAGTCCAGCTGGGGTATCCAGAGAGTCCAAAGACAACTTATCCACCACAGCCTCTGTAATTTGATATTTTCTTTTTGTTTCCAACTCCTTTTGCTTATCCTGTATTATGCCTAAAGATGTTAAATTCATTTTTAAAATTTTTTGATAAAATTCTTCCGCTTTTTCAACAGTGTTCAGTTGATATCTTACTCCTTGGTGTCTCAATATTAAACCAACTGGGGCATTCCACCTAAATAGGATATTTCTTTTTTTTAATTCAGTCACTAGAAAGCCAAATTTCTTCCTCTCCATTAACATCTTAGTCGGGAGCTCCTTAAAAATCCAAATCTTTCTTCCATGAAATTGCAAAGTAGAATTAAAAGAGTTCTGCACAATATTATTCCTAATTTCTTTAACTGTAAAATAGATCACCACATCTCTAGGCAATTGCCTTTGCTTTGCCAACCAGGAGTTTATTCTGTAAATTCTATCAATCCTGCAATACACTTCATCAGGTTGAACCTTTAAAATCCCAGCCAGAATTTCAGAAAGATATTTTCCTTAAGTCATCTCTATTATTTTCCTGCAAACCTCTCAGTCTAATTGCATATTCTGTAAAATTATATTGAATCATTAAAACTTCTCTTTCAATCCTCTGTTGCACATTTTCTTCATTATCAGTCTTTTGGTCATCCTCCAATTTAGGTTTGTCTTCTGAGCTATTATCCTGAATGTTTACCAAATCCTTTTTAATTTTTTGAATCTTGTCATCCAAATTCTCCTCAGTTTCCTTCATTTTAGACTCTAATAATTTAGTCTTTGCATCCACCCGAATCAGAAAGTCTGATAAACCATTAGCTGTTTTTAAAATCTTTTGATTCAAAAAGTCAAACTTTGATTTCACCAGTTCACCAATTTCTTTAATTTCCTGCTTAAATTTTTCGAGTTGCTGGTTCACAATCTCATCCCTTCTTACAATCTCTTCAAGAAGAAATTCTATTATATTAAAATCAGGTTTCTGACACTGGAGAGTTAAAACTTGTTGGTGTAATTTATTAATGGGGGAGATTTCCCCCCCCCCCCTGTTTGTCTAGCTGTGTGAGTCCCGGTGCCATTTCCCACACAGACAAGATTTAGTGGAAAAGAGAGAGAAAAAAAAGCTTGTTTCCAACTAAGATCAATATCAGATCCCCAAGAAAAAAAAAAGAAAAAAAAAAGCAAGAGTGAGAGTGAGGTTTTGCCTCAATTACGGCCAGAAGTATTCATTCCGCTACTTTGTAATAGAAAACGGAAGGACTTTCCCTTTCAGCCTCTCTTCAAGCCGCAGCAGTCGCAGCAGCAATCGCCATTTTAAAAATCTTTTTTCCTTTCACTTCTTAAACAACTTCAATAACTTTTCCAATAAAAAGAATACTTGCGCTTCAGGATCAGAGGTCCAACTGACGTCTTCTTGAGTTAATTTAACAAATTTACAGGCTTGCTTTTGCCCCTTAGCTCTGCATGTAGCAGAGATCTCCCAGAGCCCGGAGCATCGGCTGGGGATACGGGGAGTCTCTTCCGCTCCGTCCCAAAAGTAAAAAAAAAACTTTTGGGATTAGGCAGAGGACTCAACCCACCCCAGCCTGCTCTATCTCCGTTTCCTCATGGAAACGGAGTTTTTTCGAGCCGCCATTCCGCTATAAAGGCGGCTCTTTACAGGCAGTGGGTGGGACGATCCCAAAGGAGCGTCCAGCGGGGACAAACAGCAAACCGGAAGTCTGCAGTCCAGTCTCTTCTTGAAAGCCTCCAGTGATGAAGCTCCCACAATGTCTGAAGGCAACTTCTGTTCCATAGGTTGATTGCTCTCACTGTCAAAAAAATTCTCCTTATTTCCAGATTGAATCTCTCCATGACCAGTTTCCATCCATTACTCCTTGTCTGGCCTTCGGGTGCTTTGGAAAATAGCTTGACCCCCTTCCTCCTCTCTGTGGCAGCCCCTCAAATATTAGAAGACTGCTATCCTGTCTCCCCTGGTCCTTCTCTTCACTAGACTAGCCAGGCCCAGTTCCTGCAACCGTTCATCATGTGTTTTAGCCTCTGACAGAAATGAAAGGGGACAAATGATGAAATGAACATTAGGTGGTCACAATGCAAGCTCTGATCCTTTGGTATTTCTGTTGTGACTTTACACACCTGTATAAAAGGGCAGAGTTTGCATCACAATGGCGTGATGCCCTCTTCGTTATCCTGAGAAAAATGGGGATTGTTCTGTCATGAGCATGGAAGAGGTTTGCGAGGGGGGGGAGGAGTGGGTGGATGAGATGTGTATCCTAGTGTCATGGTGCAAATAACATGCATTACAACAAGAAACTAAGCAGGTTATTTCCACCATGGTATCAGGATACATCTGGTATCATTTGGATGTCTCTAGAGATTCTTCGTCCTCCAGGTCATGGTTGTCTCAAAGGTGCTTTTTCAAAAGGCAACTGGACTTTCTGGTTTTTCTTTGAAGACGTTTCGCTTCTCAATGCAGAAGCTTCATCAGCTCATCATCCAAGAAGCTTCTTCTCCTTCAGCTTCTCAGAGCTAAAGAAGCTTCCTGGATGAGAAATGAAACATCTTCAAAGAAAAACCCGAAAGTCCAGTTGCCTCTTGAAAAAGCACCTTTGGGACTATCATTATCACCTCCCGTCTTGACTACTGCAACGGTCTCTACCTAGGGCTGCCCTTGAAAACCACTCGAAGGCTTCAGCTGGTGCAGAATGCGGCCGCGCGGGTTGTGATGGGAGCGTCCCGACACTCCCATGTTACACCCCTCCTGCACAACTTGCATTGGTTACCGGTTGCCCTTCGGGTGAGGTTCAAGGTGCTGGTTATTATCTACAAAGCCCTTCATGGTCTAGGCCCGGGATATTTGTCGGACCTCGTGCAGCCAGCGACAATTCCCAATCGCCCGGTGCGTTCCCACAGACAGGGCCTCCTCAGGGTGCCGTCAGCTAGACAGTGTCGGCTGGCGACCCCCAGGGGGAGAGCTTTCTCTGTGGGCGCACCCACCCTCTGGAACCAGCTTCCTTTGGCGCTCCGGATGGCCCCTGACCTTCGCTCGTTCCGCCGTGAGTTGAAGACCTGGTTGTTCCGCAGCCTGGACTGATAGGGGGGTGTCTTAATGAATTTTAAATTGTTTTAAATTGGAATTTTAATTGTATATTGTCTTTTAATGAGGAACTGTGCATTTTTACCGTTGTAAGCCGCCCTGAGTCCTCGGAGATAGGGCAGCATATAAATTGCATTATAAATAAATTTTGATGTCACAGCTGGCAGTGACGCCAGGTGGGTGAGAGTGAGATTTCAGTGGGGTTTTATTTGTTAAATGATGTTGATCCTTTTTTAGGGCTTAAACTGGGTTCTGGGGGTGCCCAGTGACAAACTATCATGAACTGCAGAGTGGTTGGAAGTAAATTGGGGGCTTTCAAAAACAAATAAAAAAGCAGAAAGGTTAATGTTCCCATCTGCATTATCTGAAAATAAATCAGAACCAAAAAAAAAAAAAAAACCCCTCTCAGTATTAATCAGGGCATCACACTCAACATGACATAAACAAACAGGTTAGCCATAGCATCAGTAAACTCGGAATTTAAGGACTATGAAATATTTGCAAAATCATACCCAAGGGTCAAAATTAAAGCATCGTTTAAGGATCTAATCCCTGGTTTTAAAATTGCTGGGTTGCCTTCAGAGTTTGCCCATGTTCAGTTATGCAATTGTCTATAAATGTTTTTAGCAGTGGGAACCTGCTAGCACACAATTAGTGAATTGTTGTGCAAACCCACAGATGCTTATGTAGTAGAGGGCACGGGAAGGCCATAGTGCATGGCAGGCTATGGGTTACCTGTGTGTAAATCATTACAAATCCTGTCCACTCTGCTGTTTCTACCACTAAAGTAATCTTCTGGCCAGCTACTTTGCAGGGATGGGCAACAGGTGTCTCCTGGGTTGTGACGCCACTGAGCAAAAGCGAATGGACTTTGCGCTATTTCCAGAATGATTATGAGGTCAGGACAGAATAGAGCTGGAAGGGAGCTTAGAGGTCTTCTAGTCCAACACACTGCTCAAACAGAAGACCCTCTACAATTTGAGAAGTGATTGTTCAGCCTCTGTTGTGACCCAGGCCCAAGTAGGTATTATCAGACGCAATCAGTTCTAAACAAACAGATTTTATTAGAACAGCTGAGAATTAACTCATTCTCAGAGTAGCCCAAACTAATTGAAAACAAATTCTTCATAACACAGTTCTTCGGCCTTATCACCAACCTTGGTCTGCTTTGGCAACCTGCCAAAGACTTTTCTTGACAAAAGTTCAGAAGCAGGAGACACCGACAAGAAATAAATGCAGCAAGACAAGAAACCAATCTATCAACGTTGTTTTCCAACAAAGAGCCCAAAAGCTGTTGCTGGTCTTTTAAGCCTTATGGGAGGGGACAATCATCTCCTGGCCTTACTCCTGAGTTGTCCCTTTTGCTTTAGTTGCTCCTGCCTTCTGCCAGCTCTTCTCATGCGTGCACTAGGAACAGGCTCCTCCTGTTTCTCTGCCTCTCTGCTATCCGCCTCTGGAGGCTCCAGTGCACATCACTCCCAGATGGCCCTGGCCCCATCTCTGCCTCCGATGCAGAGCCCTCATCTGGGCCTTCCCCAGCCTCCAGGACTGGCCCATGGTCCTCCCTAGCCTCCTCACTGTCCAACTCCACTGCCAGGTCCTCAGGCTGCTGGCAGACCACAACAGTCTCTTCTTAAAAGCTTCCAGTGAAGAAGCACCCACAACTTCTGGAGGCAAGTTTTTTTCACAGGTTAATTGTTCTCATTGTTAGGAAGCTTCTCCTTAATTCCAGGTTGCTTCTCTCCTTGATTAATTTCCATCCAGTGTTTTCTTTTCTGGCCTTCTGGTGCTTTAGAATATAAATTGATCCCCCCTCTTCTTTGTGGCAGCCCCTCAAACACTGGAAGACCGCTATCATATCATCCCTCTTTTCTCTAGACTGGCCGTATCCAGTTCCTGCAACCGTTCTTCATATATTTTAGTCTCCAGGCTTTTAATCATCCTAGTTGCTTTTCTCTGCACTCTTTCCAAAGTCTCAACATCTTTTTTGTAATGCGGTGATCAAAACTGGATGTAGAATAGAATAGAATGGAATGGAATGGAATGGAATGGAATGGAATGGAATGGAAGGGAAGGGAAGGGAAGGGAAGGGAAGGGAAGGGAAGGGAAGAGAAGAGAAGAGAAGAGAAGAGAAGAGAAGAGAAGAGAAGAGAAGAGAAGAGAAGAGAAGAGAAGAGAAGAGAAGAGAATTCTTTATTGGCCAAGTGTGATTGGACATACAAGGAATTTGTCTTTGGTGCATACGCTCTCAGTGTACATAAAAGAAAAGATACGTTGGTCAAAAATCATAAGGTACAACACTTAATGATAGTCATAGGGAAACAGTCAATATAAATCGTAAGGATACCAGCATACAGTCATAAGTGGGAGGAGATGGGTGATAGGAACGATGAGAAGATTAATAGTAATGCAGACTTATTCCAGGTGCAGCACAATGCTGTGATGTGTGTGGCAGTATCATGGCTGGCACCTCAGTTGGCTTGCTCTGTGTCTCTTAGAAACAGAAATCCAGTGAAAGAAATAAACAAATAGCCCCCAACCATTTCAGGGTGGACCATCAGCCTCTCCTTCGGAGCCTCTCTAATGCAACTTCCCGTGATCAAGGGTGTTTTATTTTTCCCCAAGTAATCCTTTCTTTAACACTCATTAAAATTACTTTCATTCTTCCTCAGGCTGTTTTGCTCTTTTAGGCAAAGGCACATATGTCATGGAGCAAAGAATTGGGTTTGTTTTGCAAAATTTGGGGTGGAAATAATGAGATGCAGATTGCATTTCATCTAATGCTAGTGTCCATGCTCTTACTGACTTTGATTCTCTGGCCTTTTGCACAGAGGGAAAAAAATCCATTCTTTGCAACCCCAAGCGTTACCTTTGTGATGATTCCACCCCTTTTGTGTCTCTTTCACTGCCAACCTACCAATGGCAGGATTTAGTGGTATTGCCAGAGCTCTGGGCAAGCTTCTTTTCCATGCTTCCTGGAATGGTGTATCTTTGGGCTCTGGCAGTTTCTCCTGCCAGACCTTATTCCGTCTAATGAATGCAATTTGGCTTTTGAAATTACTGGTATTCTGAAGAAGACAAGAATTGCACAGAAACTTTTGTGGGACGCTACTCCTACAAATTAATATTTTGAGTAATATTAAAAAAAAAAGGGAGGAAAAATATTTCCCCTAAAAGAAAAATAAAAAATCTTAAGGGAGACAGAAACTCAGAGCCCCACCTCCCTCCCCGCAGCAGATATTTTGTGCCCATTAAAGACTGGGCCAGCCTATCTACAAAACAAAAAACCTTCGGCTTCAGGGTGATGGTATTAAAACATGACCCTTCAGGACATAATAGGATTAACTCATTAGCAGCAGAGCTCACTACATTGCACAATCTCCTAAGGACATTGCATCAGCCAAACTTCAACCAAGCTTGGCTCAAACTCCTAGAACTTGTACGTGGTACCATGGGAGTCTGACAACAGCCAATAGAATACATGTTCTTGCACAAGAACAGGAAGCTCAAGTTCAAAGCCCCAGGAGAAGGTATAAATACCCCTCAATCTCAACTCCATGTGTTCAACTGCAGCAGAGAACCATGTGCTTGGTGGTCATTCAACCATCTTTCCAATCAGCCTCCATGTTTTCAGTGTCTTCCTCCCGGCTTGGAACTGAACCAGATGGATATTTCATCCAACACTTTCATGGAGGATGGTGTGCTGATTGGCCATGAGGTGGCTTAAGCACCTGTTTCCCTTCGTACAATCTTGTCCCCAGTTAAATACTGTTAAACTCCAAGGGAAAACATTCAATCCTGATGGAATTTTCTCCACCAGGCCTTTTTCCCCCTAGCAATCGCCTTTCAAGAGTCAGTTCCTGAGAAACGGTTGGCTTATGTCTACTCCTCTCTGTGAAAGTCAGACACATCGTTCCTAAAGTTTCTCTGCCCACAATGATGGTACAACTGAAGCTCTGTTTATTTTTATTTTTTTTTATGAGCAACAGTTTTTTCCTCCATACCCTCAGGATACCTTTACTATAAGACAAGCATCCAGAGATGGGCTTCACATCACTTAACACACATGTGTGCCTTGCGCACATGTGCATTGCATCAAAAATATGGCAATTGTATAAGACAGGATAGTGCCAGGGTAAGTGGGCAGGCCCAGCCGCTGGCCGTAACTACCGTTCCACCCAAACCAATCCGAACCGGCTGAATCCCACTCCTGCAAGCAACTACAAAATGACAGCAGCATTGAAGCACTTTCCAATGTGCTTCCAACCTGCCAGGTGAAATCAGTGTTTGCAAGAGTGAGAAACAGACGGGGCATATATACGGGGTCTTGCTATGTATATGTGCACCCAGAATTTGAAAGAGTTACGACTTAACAAAGCAGTTGCACCCCGCTAATCTGACACAGCACCACAGAGCCGGAATTGGTCTCTTTTCAGCTTTCCAGTTTCCAAGTTCTTTACTTGGCTGTACATGATCAGACCAGCTGTTCCTAGAATGCAGTGTCAAATGATAGAGAACATTTTAAATGAGTAAAAGTTAAAAGTTGAGCAGGAAAAAAAATGTTCTACCATTTTCCATATCACTTCTTCCTCAGTTGGGGGAAACACAGATTTGTTTTTGAAATTTCTTTCAAAGAAGTGGATTGCAAGGAAAGCCAGATGGATTTTTTCCCTCCACTTACAGTATTTAGTGACAAGATAACCAAGTAATACGTTGGTGTTTTCTGTGTGTGAGGGGGTGATCCTCTCGGCAACCATCATGATTTTCTACATGGATTAAGTCACTGTGTGCCACCAAGTCAGTGCTGACTCTTAGTAACCATAGAGAGAGACCTCCAAGAGAGGAATAGAGGGTATGAAGAGGAGAGGGAGAGAGAGGAATGGAAGAAAGGGGAAAGGAGGGAAAGAAAGGGCAGGGGAGAGGAGTAGGAGAGGAGAAAAAGGGGGGAAAGAGGGGAGGAGTGGGAGAAAGGAAGGGGAAGGAGGAAAGAGGAAGGAGAGGAGGAGGGAGAAAGTAGAAGAGGAGAGGCGGGAGGGAAGGGAAAGGAAGAAGAAGGAGAAGAAGGCTTGTTGTGAAACGAGGGAAAAGAAAGAGTAGAAGAGCAACCCTGAATGCAACTAAAATGTCTTATTTGTATGCTTTCGTTAAGAAAATATGTATATGTATGATAAATTATGTATAAGAGAATGTACATTTATGTTATTTGTATAAGAAATAAAAATTCAATTAAAAAAAGATATTAAAAAAAGAGAGAGAGAGGCCTCCAAGATGATCCGCACCCCAAACCTGTCACATCAGGTCTTCCAGCAGCACACCCAATGCTACTGTCACTGAGTTCATCCACCTGGCTTCTGGTTGTCCTTGACTTCTCTTTCCTTCCACCCTTCCTAGCATTATTAATTTTTCAAGGGAGATGGATCTATGCATTGATGGGTTGGTTGATTGATTGATTATGTGACATCAACTTGGCGTCAACTCTTAATGCACACATAGACAGGGGTGGGCTGCTGGGGAGTTCGGGAGAACCTCTAGCTACGATTCTGTGCTAGAGAGAATCTGTGCTAGAGAGAATTCTGTGCGAGATTTGGGGAGAACCCCCAAATCCCGCTCCTGGCTGGCCCTGCTTACCCTGCCCCACCCCTCCCAGGAGTCCCCATGTGGTGCATTTTGGATGCAGGTAAGTGCAGGGCGTGCACAGAAGCTCGGGGAGGGCAAAAAACGGGCCTACCGGAAGTTTGGGAAGGCTGGAAACGGAGTCATTTCTGGCCTCCAGAGGGCCTCTGGAGCCTGGGGAGGCTATTTTCGCCCTCCCAGAGGCTCAAGAAAAGTCTACGGAGCCTGGGGAGGGCAAAAAAGCTCCCCCATGGTGCAGGAGGCCAACTAGGCCACACCCACCATGGCCACACCCACCCAGCAACCGGGCAGGGAACCTCTTGCTAAAATTATTGAAGCCCACCCCTGTACATAGATACATTCTCCAGGATGATCTGTTCTTAATCTGGGCCTTCAGGTCTTCCGATGGTGCTTCCATGACTCTATACTTGAGTCTGTCCACTGTGCTGTTGGTCATTCTCTTCTTCTCTGTCTTTCCATTTTCTTTACCATTATAGACCTGTCAAGATAATTCCTGCATTACCTCTATTAAATCTCAAAGGAAGACCTAATCAATAATTCTTCCATTGAGATACTTTTCTACTATGGTACTCCTGTCATTGATGAGGTGAAGTGTCCTTTTTAGGGATAGTTGTCACATTTTTCCTCCTGGCCTTGAAGTCCAAAGAAATCTTTCTTCCAACTTCTCTCTCCAGACACCTAAAAATAAGTTGGCTTTCTAGGAAAGACTAAAGGTTTGGTCTTGGATACGTTAGAGAAGAACATTAGAACTTCAGAGATGGAGATCCCTTTTCAGTTAAATGCCAGAGAAAGTTCTCAACTGCAAAGATGAGGTTGATTCTCCATCCCTTTTATCCTTTTGGAAGTCCCACAAGAACTGGTTTTGTCACCACCAGGCCTTTGGGTCCCAGGGAACCAGAGACATTTTGAGATCCCTCCATGGTGGTTGATCTTTTTAACTCTCTCTGTGTGGTTTGTATATTTTATATTTATTGTTTTCTGTGTTTTTCATTTTTAATAATATTTAATATTTTAATAATGATTATTAAGGCACTTTTATCATGGAATCCTGAAGGGGACGTGGTGGCTCAGTGGCTAAGATGCTGAGCTTGTCGATCGAAAGGTCAGCAGTTCAGCGGTTCGAATCCCTAGTGCTGCGTAACGGGATGAGCTCCCGTGACTTGTCCCAGCTTCTGCCAACCTAGCAGTACAAAAGCACGTAAAAAATGCAAGTAGAAAAATAGGAACCACTTTTGGTGGGAAGGTAACAGCATTCCGTGTGCCTTTGGCATTGAGTAATGCCGGCCACATGACCACGGAGACGTCTTTGGACAGCACTGGCTCTTTGGCTTTGAAACAGAGATGAGCACTGCCCCCTAGAGTCGGGAACGACAAGCATGTATGTGTGAGGGGAACCTTTACCTTTTAATCATAGAATCCTGAGGGTTCAAATTTACTCTGGGGCTTTTTGTACTGAAAAGGGAGTTGAACCAAGACAGCTTAAACACTGTTTTTGACCGTATATTTCAAAATTCACTTTGGAACTTGGAGGGCATGTTGTACACATTTCCATAAAATGACTGAAATGATGGTATGGCCAGTCCCAAAACATCCATTTACAAGATGGCTGAGGTAGCCCAGTAGCCCTTTACTCAGTTCCCCCTCAGATCGTCCCTATCAGTCCATCTTCCTTTATCCACCTCTTTGGGTAGATGGACCTCCAGGTGAAGCAAGCACCATTTAGCATTTTTAGTTTGAAAAAAGCCCAAGGCATCTGTCAGCCTCCGCTTTTTCATTGCTTGCTTGCTCGGCTGCCATTGTAATGGGGGAGGGGGGACCTATTAGGGGGGAGCTATTGGAATGTCTGGGAGGGGGGAAGTGAGCTAGTGGAGAAGAGAAGAGAAAGTTTTCTTCAGCGTTTTCTTTGAAGTTGATAACAACTCAAGGTCGACCATCGTGGCATAGCAGGAGGATGGCACCATCAGATGTTGCACCCCACATGACCCCTGGGGGGAATGTGGATTGGATAATTTTCACTGGACAGTTGGAGGAAGGATTTTGGGGATGCTTTCTATATGTAATTTTCGCGCCTTTTGCCTCAGACCTTGCTTTTCTTTGGTTGCATTCAGTTCATACTCAGTAAAAATACCTTTCTCTATGAAAATGGAGTCGGGGTTTTTCTTTCTTGAGTATTGAAAGGAGGCACACCTGACAGCATCTTTGTGAAATAATGCTGATACTTGGATTTGCTGCAGACCATCAAATTCCATAGCCATTCATGCTCACGAAAGCCAACAGAGATTCAGAGCAGGCGGTAAATGCTGGATCAGTCTTTTCAGTCCTTTGGAGGTGTTGGACTACAATTCCCATCAACCACAACCACTTGGGAAATAGGAAGGACTATACCAAATACGGGAGATTCAACTTGTGACAAGCAAATAAAATGGAATAAATCTGTTTTGAAAATGTCCAAGTGATCATTTTTCAGATCGACCACTCCAGATTCATCGTTTTCTACACTATCAACTTCTCCCCTGTCCAATGGTGGGTTTCAAATTTTTTTACTACCGGTTCTGTGGGTGTGGCTTAGTGGGCATGGCAATGAAAGATACTGCAAAATCCCCATTTCCTCCCAGCAGCTGGGACTTGGGAGGCAGAGAATAGATGGGGGAAGGACCAGTCAGAATTTTTACTACCGGGTCTCCGAACTACTCAAAATTTCCACTACGGTTCTCCAGAACTAGTCAGAACCTGCTGAAACCCACCTCTGCCCCTGTCCTATTTTCAGTGTTAATGCTACATTTTATATAAAATGTATGTTATATATATATATATATATATATATATATATATATATATATATATATATATAGTTAAACAATGAGATACATTTGCATGAGTGCACTGATAACGTTACCTAATTGGGTAATGAAATGTCTACAAAAAAACAACCAAGCTCAGAGAGCACCAAGGACCCCACATTGCAACCCCTGAGCTACAATTGACACATTGACCTGCTAATTCTTCTCCAGTTTCCGTGCATTTCAAACAAGTTCACTTCAAAATATATTTGTATATTATTAGAAGAAATAGTTCCAAATCTGATTGAGGGAGAATCTTTTTGTAGAACACCTGAAAAATTTACCAGGCAGAATTTTACAGGTTAATGGTTAGAAGTGCTTTATTTGTTGAATATATTTATGTGCTGAATTCTATGAAGGACCAAAAAAAAAAAGTTGGGCCAAATTCATCGAAGGTGTAATTTGGCCTGAGCTCCTTTGACCTCTGAAATCAAGAGCTTGTTTTTGCATATAAACCAAGAATCAATGTTAAAGGGTATTCAACCCAGGGAGATCCACTTTTTCCACAGACTGGCTGGAGGGCAGTCTCTGAGGCTTGCTGTAGGTTGGATTTCTCCTCAGAAGGGACATTAATGAAATTTTTTAGGGCTTGCATAGTGTCTACAGAACTTTGCCTCAGCTGGCAAAAATAGAAGGCAAGGAAGGTGGGAAGAAGCATGACAAAACTGTTTTAACAGATGAAGCAAATAACTTGAATGCAGAAAAGGCAATGGGATCCAGTTTTATGACACCAGAATGAGGCTTGCAAATATTTCTCTCTAGCAGTCCATTTTAGGGGTTTCTGGAAGGTTCCTGATCTTTGCCCTGGCTTCTTTTTTAAGGAGGAAATGACCATGTCTGAGATAAGTCAATCAAATCAATCAATCAATCAATCAATCAATCAATCATAATAGAGCTGGAAGGGACCTTGGAGGTCTTCTAGTCCAACCCCCTGCTCAAGCAGGAGACTCTATATCCATGATGGTGAACCTATGGCACACGTCGTGGAACCATCTCTGTGGGCACGCAAGCAGTTGCCCTAGGTCAGCTCCACCGCACATGCGCACGCGTCTCCCGGCAGCCAGCTGATTTTCAGCTGGCCCCACCCATGCCGCCTCTCCCCTCCCCTCCCAGGAGTCTCCGCACAGCCTGTTTTGGATACCAGGTAACTACAGGGCTCCTGGAAGGTTCTGGGAGGGCGAAAAAGAGGGTGAAAATCTGGGTGCCTCTTATACTCCGAATGTAGCCCCGCCCAGCTTCTCAAACGGAGGTTTCAGAGGCTGAAAAAAGCATCAGAAAAGAAGCTTCAGAAAAAAAGCCTCCAAACAGAGCTTCAGAGGCCTTTTTCCTGAAGCTCTGTTTTGGAGGCTTTCAGTGGCAGAAAAGAAAGTTTTTTTCTGAAACTGAGTTTCAGAAGTTTCAGAGGCAGAAAAAAAAAAAGCAAGGCACAGAGCTCACAACCAAACAACCTGTTGCTAAAATTCACCTCTGGGAACAGCTGATTGGGGGTATTCCGGGAGGCCAATCCACCTGCCAATCAGCTTTCTTCTTATTTTCCTCCCCAAAAACTTAGCTGCGTCTTATTTTCTGAAAAAATACGGTAATAGTAGTGTCCCAATATTTGAGGGGCTGCCACAAAGAAGAGAGGGTCGAAGTATTTTCCAAAGCACCAGAAGGCAAGACAAGAAACAATGGATGAAAATTATTCAAGGAGAAAAGTAACCTTTTAATTCCATTGACAGTTGCAAAACAAAATGGCAGCTCAGAGCTGAAACTCCGAGGCTAGGAGGGAGATGTTTCGACATTTTCAAGAGTGTGGGGGTCAATTAACCATCCACAGACCCCCCCTCCCAACAAACTGAGGTATTTTCGGCTCAATAGAGCTGTGGATGGAGCTCAAGGATAAAATCCGAGCCGAGCCCAAAGATCAGCTGTTTGTCAGTAAAAAGACTGAGGGCAGTGCAGAGGATGTCAACATCAAAGCCTGGCTGTCACGACCGGGTCAACCACTGAATCTAATACAGCTGATGAAATGGTTGGCGAGACGGTGGCAACAGCGACTCCGGATTGGGTGTTGATAATGATGCCTGGGCTAATAGGCGCTGCATGTAGCAACACGGCGGCGATGATGTCTATGGCAAGGGGGGTTACCACAATGGTGAGTGGAATGGCGCTAATGGCAGCAACGGCGATGGCAACACCAGGAGGCTGCAAGGAAGCCCTCGTTGTTAATAGAGGAGAGGGCAATACTACAAAGGCTATAAATGTTAGGATCCCTTCAACCTCTAGGGATCTGTTGCACTCCTCTTTCTTGAAACTCTGAGGACTTATTAAACTAATTGAACTAAGTAGCCTGAGCAAGGTGATGGATAGGGATTGAGGATTACAAACTGGAGATGATGACTTACTCTCCCCCTCAACTGTCCCTCTCTCCTTTATCAGATCTAGGTCTATTACGACCACTCAGTGTTAACTTGCAATCTTAGATCGAGCTGCAGCTTTATTTACTACCTATTTCCCAAGATTACCCTGATTATTTAACCCTAAATACTTTGTCCAGTGGCTCTGCCTTACTTTTTTGATCTAATCCTCGGCCATCCCTGGTATCAGGACTGGAGGAGATACAGACATCGAGAGTCTTGGATTATGGGGAGATAGACCACCTTCTCTTTGTTTGTTTCAAATGGTTTGGTCACTGTGAGAGGACGTCCCTTTGAGACCTCTATCCCCACCTCCTTTGGATAGACTTACTACAACCACAAGACTTCCCATCGTCGTGAGAGGGCGATGATGTTCCGATGTATTGACATTTGTAACATACTGGTCTCCCTTTTACATCTATTTCCTCCCTTATTTTAAATTACCTGTCTTAACCATCTCTAACACTCTTAGAAGAAAATGATCCTTCATCTCCTTCAACTCGCTCCTATCTTTGATGTATTCAACTGCGGAGCTCCTTGCACTGCGAGATTCCCCCCTCTGGCATGTCTGGCCCTCTCAGTTATCAAGGGCCGCCCTTGAGGACGGGTTTTGGAACCCCAAGAGGTGGTTTGCAAAAAACCAACAGCTTTGGGGGTCTTTAGATAAATCTTTAAGTTCTATTTTAAGGGGTCCTGGGAGGAATTGTGGGAATGGATCTGGGGGGAATCCATAAATCCACTGAAAGGGGTAATGGGTCTGATAATCATGGTGGGGAGGATGGGGACAGAAATCTGACAAGGATGCAGGGGGATGAAGCGATGGGCATTAGTATAGTAAGTGGGAGGGGCAGATATGACAGCTGCAGGGGGCCATATTATGTTTCGGGAGTGCGCACTCGTTGTTTACAAGCGATTGCCCACTCCGACCCCCAAAGCACTGCTCGTTTCCCGGGTTGTTCAGAGTGTCAGACCCTGGGTCTACGGCTGATGTTATGTAATGCCAGGTCAGTGGTAAATAAAGCCCCCCTCATTCATTATCTTATTTCAGAGGGGGGTGCTGACCTGGCAGGGATTACGGAGACCTGGTTAGGCCAGGAGGGAGGAGTTCCCCTTGTGGAAATGTGCCCGCCAGGTTTCCATGCATTCGATCAGCCAAGGACTCAGGGAAGGGGTGGGGAGGTGGCAGCAATCATTAGAGAAAGTCTTTGCCCGAGGGAGGCCACTGTTCCTCAGATAGCCGGATGTGAGTCCCTCCTTGTGAAGTGGGGTCGGGGGATTCAGATGGGCCTACTGATTGCGTACCTGGCTCCCTGCCACGTAACAGCAGTCCTGCCTGAGATGCTCGACATTATAGCCGGGGTGGCGGTGGAAACCCCCAGATTTATTGTTATGGGGGATTTTAACCTGCCATCCGCTGGTGAGATGTCGGAGACGGCTCGGGAGTTCATGGCTTCCATGACGGCCATGGACCTGACCCAGGTAGTTCAAGGCCCCACCCACTTGGGGAATCACACTCTGGACTTGATTTTTGTCTCTGATCAGTGGCTGAATGATCTAAGAATAGGGGATATAGACATCAAGCCCTTGTCATGGTCTGATCATTCTCTCCTTCACATGGACTTTCAAGTCACTTCTACCCACCACAGGGAGACGGAACCAACCAAATGGTTCCGTCCCAGGCGCCTGATGGACCCCGAAAGGTTCCTGATGGAGCTTGGGCCATTTCCTGAGACTCTGGCTCACAACTCGACTGAGGACCTGGTGGTCGCCTGGGACAGGGCGGCTACTGGGGCCTTGGACCACGTTGTGCCTTTGTGGCCTCTGACCCAATGCCAATCTCATCTAGCTCCTTGGTTTTCCGAGGAGCTGAGAGAGATGAAGCGTCGGAAAAGACACCTGGAGAGTGATTGGAGGACAAGCCGATCTGAATCTGACCGAACACAGGTGAGATCTTATATTAAGACCTACCTAGTGGCGATAAGAGCGGCGAAGTCTAGCTACTTCTCCGCTCTTATTGCATCTGCAGAGAACCGCCCAGCTGCACTGTTTAGGGTGACCCGCTCCCTACTTCATGTGGGGGTACGGGAAGATCCCTTAAGGGGTAGAGCTGAGGATTTTGTACAATTCCTGCATGATAAAGTCACTCAGATTCGGGAAGGCCTGGACTCCGATTGGGTAGATCCAGGGGAGGAGACGGGGGCAGGTCTTGAAAGCATTATCTGGGAAGAGTTTGACTCTGTGGCTCCTGAGGACGTGGACAGGATTCTGGGCAAGCTTAACGCTGTCACATGTTTATTGGACCCATGTCCCTCCTGGTTGGTACTGGCCTCCCGGGAGGTTACACGAGGCTGGCTCCAGGGGATTATAAGTGCTTCTCTGAGTGAGGGTGTCTTTCCCGCCGCCTTGAAAGAGGCGGTTGTGAAGCCCCTCCTCAAGAAGCCTTCCCTGGACCTGGCTGTATTATCAAATTATCGTCCAGTCTCCAATCTTCGCTTTGTTGTGAAGGTTGTTGAGAGTGTGGTGGCGCGACAACTACCCCGATACCTGGATGAAGTTATCTATCTGGATCCGTTCCAGTCGGGCTTCAGGTCACGATACAGCACGGAAACGGCATTGGTCGCATTGGTGGATGATCTCTGGAGGGCTCGGGACAGAGGTTGCTTCTCTATCCTGGTCCTATTAGATCTCTCAGCGGCTTTCGATACCATCGACCATGGTATCTTACTGCACCGGCTGGAGGGGTTAGGAATAGGGGGCACCGTGCTTCGGTGGTTCTCCTCCTTCCTCTCTGACCGTTCGCAGTTTGTGTTGGCAGGGGGGCAGAGGTCGACCTTGAGGCACCTTATTTGTGGGGTGCCGCAAGGGTCAGTCCTCTCACCCCTTCTGTTCAACATTTATGTAAAACCGCTAGGCGAGCTCATCCGTGGTTTTGGGGTGAGTGTTCATCAGTATGCTGATGACACACAGCTATACATCTCCACCCCAGACCACCCCAATGATGCCCTTGCTGTGATGTCCCGTTGCCTGGAGGCCGTGCGGATCTGGATGGGGAGAAACAAACTCAGACTCAACCCCTCCAAGACCAAGTGGCTGTGGCTTCCGGCATCCCGGTATAGTCAGCTAGTACCATCGCTGACAATAGGGGATGAGATCATGCTCCCCACAGAGAGGGCCCACAACTTGGGTGTCCTCCTGGATTCACGGTTATCTTTAGAAGATCATTTGACGGCCGTGGCCAGGGGTGCCTTTTATCAGGTTCGCCTGATCCGCCAATTGCGTCCCTTTCTGGATCAAGACGCCTTGCGCACGGTCACTCATGCCCTAGTTACCTCCCGTATGGACTACTGTAATGCTCTCTACATGGGGCTCCCCTTGAAAAGCACCCGGAGGCTTCAACTGGTCCAGAACGTAGCCGCGCGGGTGATTATGGGTGCAGCTCGTTACGCCCATGTAACACCTCTCCTATGCGAGCTGCACTGGCTCCCGGTGGTCTTCCGGGTGCGATTCAAGGTGTTAGTTATCACCTTTAAAGCGCTCCATGGCTTAGGACCTGGGTACCTATGAGACCGTCTTTTGCCACCAATAGCCTCCCACCGACCAGTTCGTTCTCACAGGGAGGGACTACTCAGGTACCGTCAGTCAAATTATGCCGACTGGCGACTCCCAGGGGGAGGGCCTTCTCTGTGAGGGCTCCAACCCTTTGGAATGAACTGCCCCCGGAGATACGGAATATGCCTGATCTCCGTGCTTTCCGCCGTGCCCTCAAGACCCTGATGTTCCAACAGGCGGGGCTAAACATACGAACATGTCAATTATTTTTTAAATGTTATCTAATTCTGGGTTTTATTTAATTGACCAAACTAAGTAATAATTTTAATTAGCAATTTTATGATGTTTGCGTGTCTATATTTTTCTTGACTGTACACCGCCTTGAGTCCTACGGGAGAAAGGCGGTATAGAAATATAATAAATAAATAAATAATAAATAAATAAACCTGGAATTAAGGAGAAACTTCCTAACAGTGAGGACAATCAACCAGTGGAACAGAAGTTGCCTTCAGAAATCATGGGCACTCCATCACTGGTGGTTTTCAAGAAGAGATTGGACAACCATTTGTCTGAAATGGTATAAGGTTTCTTGCTCCAGCAGGGGGTTGGAATAAAAGACTTCCAACGTCCCTTCCAACTCTGTTATTCTATGTTTTTCCTTCCTTCCTTCCTTCCTTCCTTCCTTCCTTCCTTCCTTCCTTCCTTCCTTCCTCCCTCCCTCCCTCCCTCCCTCCCTCCCTTCCCTTCCCTTCCCTTCCCTTCCCTTCCCTTCCCTTCCCTCTTTCCAAGAAAGAATTTCTCTGTTTTCTTTCCCTCATGACCCAGAGAAGGCCCAGCATAATTAATTCTGACTTACAGAAGCTTGCATTAAATGAGATAGAAGCTGATGAAAATAGGATTAGGGCTGGAATACAGCCAAAAACAAACAGAATGCAAAAATCTTCTTGGGGAGGTCAGCAGTGGCTGATAAAACCCAGCTTGGGAATTGAGCAACATCAAAAATCACAGTCTCTTTGGTGCCAGGCGGTGTGTATGCACGTGTGTGTGTGTGTGCGTGTGTGTGCGTGTGCGTGCTGCTGAGAGTGAATGAGCAAGCGTGGTGTGAATCCAGACATCCATGATTCAGAACATGTCTCCGTGCAAACTTTTAAAATACCTTTTGGCAAACCATCAATTCATCTCCTTTAGAACGTCGTGCCTGCCAACAGTTCTTAGATTAGAAAAAAAAATATCACTCACAAGATTATTATTTTCTGCTAATAATTTTATTGAATTTTTAATGCACATAGTAAAAACGAATACAAGCTGAACTAGAAGAGAAAAAAAAAGGAAAAATTCAGAAAGTGCAGAAAAAAGTAGAAAAGAAAAGAAAAAGGCAATGAAGACAAGTAGGTTACAACTTTCACCACCAGGAGCAAAAACTAACTTTTCACCCTCTTTTAAGTTGCAAATAAAAACACTCTTCTCTCCATGGACTAGATTTTATCTATATACCGCCCAGAAATCATCAATTTTTCAATCCTAGTTCAGAAAAAAAAAGTCCCTTAGGAGTTACCAGAAATATCAAAGAAACAAATAATTCAGCCCTGGTCAAATAATCCAGTATTATATTCCTTCCATTTGCTCTTTACATCTTGACCTTTAAATCATTCCAATGCCATCCCAAGATTTGACTTTTCATCACTCTTTGGCATTTAAAAGGAATCTTCAAAGCTTTCACCTCCTAATTTGTAAGGCATCATCCAGAATTTCTTGTTGTAATGAGATTATTATTTTTGGACCACTGAACACCACCTGAGCTTTTTCTCATTGTTGCATATGAACGAAGAAGGTTGTATCCCCTTACTTTCTACAGAATCTGTTTCTGGACTAATTCAAAAGCTTTGATCCCCTGGATAAACAGATGCTGGGAACGGTTCATAGCTGTATCCTTGTTCCAAATGATCTCCAGGTGTAAAGGGTTGTCGGCTACATGGCATCTTAGCACAATAGCAGGCAGGTGGCTCGAATTGCAATACTGTTTTGCCCACCATCAGCTAAACATAGTTATGTTGCCATAAAAAATTCTGATGGGACAAGAACAGGAGTCAGGTAAGGACAACACAATTTATTTACTCCCAGACGATATTTAACAGAAAAACAAAATAACAATGTTGGAAGGGACCTTGGAGATCTTCTAGTCCAGCGGTCACCAACTGGTGGTCTGTGGACCACTGGTGGTCCATGAGAAAATTTTGGTGGTCCACAGAAAAATTATTTGCATTTTTTTACATTGCACTAAATGAGGGGTCCTCAAACTACGGCCTCTGGACTGGATACATGCAATGAATGTTTGTGTTGCGGTAGAGAGTCTTCCCCTTTGGGGATTTTTTGTGTGGGTTGGAGGGAGGTAGAAATTCCAACTCTTAGCCTCCTGGTGTGGGGCTTTGGGTGAAGGCTGGAGGAAAGTGCCGCTGGTGACAAGAAGCTGGAAGGCCTCGTTCCAGTGGGACTGCATCATGGCCTGGAACTGGCTGACCATTTCGGCCCACTGAGCCTCCAGGCGCCAGTACCTGGCCTTGTACTCCCGCAGGTCTTCCCTCTACTTGGAAAGCCTATGCTCGTAGTCCTCATCTCAGCCAGGTGCTTCTACTGAGCCTCCTTCTTGGTCAAATCCAATTTGAACTGAGCCAGCTGTTTTGCCAATTGTTTCTTGTGGTGGCTGCTTAACTCCAGCAACTGCTTCCTGTTGGAGCCCTAAGGAGCCCAGGCGGTGAGGTGAGGACTGGCTGGCAGGGGAGGGGCGAGTAGTGAGTGACATCGAGTTGGCCATCAAGTTGGCCATGCCCACCCAGTCACATGACTACCTAGCCACGCCCACCCACCTGGTCATTAGGCAGATAATATTAGTGGTCCGTGGGATTTAAAATTATGAATATAGTGGTCCCTGAGGTCCGAAAGGTTGGAGACCCCTGTTCTAGTCCAACCATTTGTTCGAGCAGAAGACCTTACACCATTTCAGACAAATGGATGTCCAGTCTCTTCTTGAAAGCCTCCAGAGATAGAGCTCCCACAACTTCTGAAGGCAACTTCCGTTCCACTGGTTAATTGTTCTAAGCTTTAGGAAATTTCTCCTTAGTTCTAGGTTGGTTCTCCCTTTAATTAGTTTCCATCCATTGTTTCTTGTCCTGCCCTCTGGTGCTTTGGAGAATAATTTGACCCCCCTCTTCTTTGTGGCAAACCCCACTTTTTAAAAATTGTCCCAATGAAGGCTGATTCACATAACATATCTAGTCCTAACTCAGAACATTTTAGTGCAGAGGTAGAATTCAGCCAGTAGCGGAAATCGCGGGTAATGATGTCATATCCAATTAGATGGATCCACCCCAGGCGCCTGATGGATCCTGAGAGGTTCCAGATGGAGCTTGGGCCATTTCCTGAGGTTCTAGCACATGACTCGGCCGAGGACCTGGTAGCCACCTGGGATCGGGCGGCTGGTGGGGCCTTGGACCGAGTCGTGCCTTTGTGGCCTCTGACCCGGTGCCGATCCCGTGCGGCTCCTTGGTTCACTGAGGAGCTGAGGGAAATGAAGCGCCAGAAAAGACGCCTGGAGAGCGGTTGGAGGGCCAGTCTCGCTGAATCTGATCGAACACTGGTAAGGTCGCATATTAAGGCCTACCTAGTGGCGATAAAGATGGCAAAATTTAATTACTTTTCCACCTCTGTTGCGTCATCAGGGAATCGTCCGGCCACCCTGTTTAGGGTGACCCGCTCCCTGCTCCATCCAGGAGTGCAGGAGGATCCCTTGGAAGGCAGGGCAGAGGATTTTGGACAATACCTGTATGACAAAATCGCTCAGATCCGGGGGGATTTGGACTCTGACTGGGTAGATCAGGGCAGAGTGACGAGGAATAGTCTTGAGAATGTTATCTGGGAGGAGTTTGACGCTGTGACTCCCGATGATGTGGACAGGATTTTGGGGAGACTTAGTGCGGCCACATGTTTACTGGACCCGTGTCCCTCCTGGTTGGTACTGGCTTCCTGGGAGGTTACACGAGGCTGGCTCCAGGGTGTTATCAACGCTTCACTGAGTGAGGGCCACTTCCCCGCTGCCTTGAAAGAGGCGGTGGTGAGGCCTCTCCTCAAGAAGCCATCCCTGGATCCGGCAATATTGTCCAACTACCGTCTTGTCTCCAATCTTCGCTTCATGGCGAAGGTTGTTGAGAGTGTGGTCGCGTGACAGTTCCCACAATTCCTGGAGGAAACATCTTATCTAGATCCATTCCAGTCGGGTTTCAGGTCTGGGCACAGCACGGAAACGGCATTGGTCGCATTGGTTGATGATCTCTGGAGGGCTCAGGACAGGGGCTGCTCCTCTGTTCTGGTCCTGTTAGATTTCTCAGCGGCTTTTGATACCATCAACCATGGTATCATGCTGCACTGGCTGGAAGAGTTGGGGATGGGAGGCACCATGTTGCGGTGGTTCTCCTCCTTTCTCTCTGACCGGTCGCAGTTTGTGTTGACAGGGGGGCAGAGGTCGACCTCGAGGCCCCTCATCTGTGGAGTGCCACAGGGATCGGTCCTCTCGCCCCTTCTGTTCAACATTTATGTAAAGCCGCTGGGCGAGATCATCCGTGGCTTCGGGTGAGATACCACCAGTACGCTGATGACACCCGGCTGTACATCTCCACCCCGGGCCACCCCAACGATGCCCTTGAAGTGATGTCCCAGTGCTTAGAGGCTGTGCGGATCTGGATGGGGAGGAACAGGCTCAAGCTCAACCCTTCCAAGACTGAGTGGCTGTGGCTCCTGGAATCCCGATATAGTCAGTTGACTCCATCACTGACTATTGGGAGCGAGTCTTTGGCCCCCACAGAAAGGGCTCACAATCTGGGAGTCCTCCTGGATATGCAACTGTCCTTGGAGGAACATCTGACAGCTGTAACTAGGGGGACCTTTTGTCAGGTTCGCCTGATTCACCAGTTGCGGCCCTTTCTTGATCGGGATTCCCTATGCACAGTCACTCATGCCCTCGTCACCTCTCTCCTTGACTACTGCAACACTCTCTACATGGGGCTCCCCTTGAAGAGCACCCGGAGGCTCCAACTGGTCCAGAATGCAGCAGCGGGGTAGTGATGGGAGCAACATGGCGCTCCCATGTAACACCGCTCCTGCGCGAGCTGCACTGGCTCCCGGTGGTCTTCCGGGTGCGCTTCAAGGTGCTGGTTATCACCTTCAAAGCGCTCCATGGCATAGGGCCTAGCTATCTTCGAGACCGCCTGCTGCTACCGATGACCTCCCATCGACCCGTGCGCTCCCACAGAGAGGGCCTCCTCAGGGTGCCATCAGCCAGACAGTGTAGGCTGGTGACCCCCAGGGGGAGGGCCTTCTCTGTGGGGGCTCCTACCCTCTGGAATCAGTTGCCCCCGGAGATAAGAAGGATCCATGACCTCAATGCCTTCCGTCGTTCCCTGAAAACTCATCTTTTCCAACAAGCCGGGTTGGCTTAGAAGAAATTTTTAAATTTTTTTTAATTAGTTTGTGATTCTTAACTTTCGGCCCAAATTTATATATATTTTTAAATGTTTTAATATTTGTATTCTATGTTTTTTATCTTGGCTGTACACTGCCCTGAATCCTCAGGGAGAAGGGCGGTATATAAATTTAAAAATTTAAAAATAAATAAATAAATAAATAAATAAATAAATAAATAAATAAATAAATAAATCCTCTCCCTCTCTTGAGAGAGGGCTGTTCAATTTTGACATAGTTGGCGTCTTTGACCCCTCTTTCAAACCTCTGTCCAAAATATGGACTTTGTTGTCTTCAAAAGAGTGGCCTATAACTTTTAAATGCAGATGGACTGCCGAATCTAGTCCTCTTGTTTGTTCTCCAATTTCCAACACAGTCTTTTCAACAGGTCCAAGAAGGCTCCGCACCCATTTGCACCACTCAGGTGATCCTGAGGACACAAATAAACCTCTAAGTGACCTCAACGACTCTCTAAAAGGATGCAAATGACCAGCTGTCAGCAAGGAGTATAAATCCTTCCATTTCCCACCATCTATTCAGAGCTGAAGAAGCTTCTTGGACGAGAAGTGAAACGCCTTCAAAGAAATAAAAAGGAAAACCAGAAAGTCCAGCTAGCTCTTGAAAAACCATTTTTGGGATGACCATGACCAGGATGACTGAGAATCTCCACAGATATTAAGTTAATATCTTAAGCAGAAAAAGCTTCTCTGTCTCACCACCCCTCAGCATTGCTCTTAAGACGTTTTCAAGCAATGGTCATTTCATCTCCATTTTTATGTTTTCTACTGGGGTGGCAGCTCAAGGTCTTTTATTGATCTTTTGTTGAACTGCCCAAGGAGCTGCTGATCCAGTTCTACAGAGGAATTATTGAGTCTGTCATCTGCACCTCCATAACTGTCTGGTTTGGCTCTGCAACCCAACAAGACAGACACAGACTTCATAGGATAATTAGAACTGCAGAAAATACAATTACTATCAACCTGCCTTCCATTGAGGACCTGTATACTACACGAGTCAAAAAGAGGGCTGTGAAAATATCTACAGACCCCTCGCATCCTGGACATAAATGGTTTCAACTCCTACCCTCAAAACAACACACCAGAACAACTAGACACAAGGACAGTTTTTCCCCCGAACGCCATCACTCTGCTTAACAACTAATTCCCACAACACTGTCAAATAATTTACTAAGACTTACTATTTTTCCTCTCTTCCTTCCTAGTATCTATCTCTTCCCACTTATTTCTATAACCATGTTGCATGTATCTTTCAATTTATATTGTTTTTATTTGTTTCCTAGTACGATTTGATAGCCTATTAGTAACCTTGACTATCGCTAAGTGTTGTATTTTTTTTATTCTCGATGAATGTATTTTATGTACACTGAGAGCATATACACCAAAGACAAATTCCTTATGTGTCCAATCACACTTGGCCAATAAAGAATTCTATTCTATTTCGTCGCTAATGAGATTATTTCTGTTTGTTACTGTATAATTCTAAGGTTCTTACATCGCATCGCAGGGCCTGGGAGATCAAAAGAAGAGTATTTGGCAGTCATCCCCACACAGAGTTCCCTTTATGTTTCAACCCACCTGTGCAGTCATGTGCGCTGAGGGCTGGCAGAGCAATTGACAGAAAAGTGGGGAAGGGGGATTGGTGAAGAATGAGGGTAATTAGAGGAGACAGCTCAGTGCCCAGATCTGTGAGGGGAGCTTTTGAAGGGAGCTTTCCTAGAGAGGAGGGGTTGGCAAGGCAGGAACATACAATTGTGGAAATGTTGAAGAGGCTGATTTGCAATGGGGCCAGATTTAGAAACTCAACTCCGTCAGAACAGAAGTATCCAAACTGTTTTCTTCAGAACCTCAAGCTTGTTTCATGTCAGGCTAAAGGCCACCCATCACCCACCCAATTTCACTTGAACACAGCCAGTTTTCTAGCACTAGAGTTTTGTTTCTTAATCAGAGTTTGGGGATTTGCTGGCTGGAGAAATCTGGAAGTTGAAGTCCACAAGTCTTAAAGCTGCCAAGTTTGAAGACCTCTGCACTACAATAAGCAACAAAGGAAGGAACTGACTTCCTGGGGCACTCTGGCTGCCCGTTCTGTGACAGAAGAACTTTTGGTCTGAATCCACCGTAGGACTCTTCTGGTGCTCTTGGATGTGCACTGCAGAACTGCACTTAGCCTTTTTTCAAAAAATAAAATAAAATAAAACTTTATAGGAATTTTTATTTTACAAGAAAAGAAAACGAACACAAGCTAATAAAAATTACAAGCAGTAAAGCAAGGAAGAAAGGGAAAAAAAAGCAAAAGTGCAGAACGAAAGAAAGAAAAGAAAAAGATATTTACAATTTCCTTTGCAGCAAATAAAAAGTACCATTATAAAATTATCTTTTACTTTGTAGAAATAAGGGCATTTTTACATTTTATGCAAAACGTCTATAAGGCATTTCCAGTCAACAATACATGTAGATATTGTTTTTTCCTTTAATCAAAGAGTACACATACAGACTGGGTGAAACCAGGCTTAATAGCAGTGACTGTGAGAGGGATCTTGGAGTCTTAGTGGACAACCAGCTAAATAGAAGCCAGCCGTGTGCACTGGCAGCCAAAAAAGCCAATGCAATCCTAAATTGCATTAACAGAGGGATACAATCAAGATCAAGTGAGGTACTAATACCACTCTATAAAGCCTTAGTAAGGCCACACCTGGAATACTGCATCCAGTTTTGGTCACCACACTATAAAAAAGATGTTGAGAATTTGAGACTATAGAAAGAGTGCAGAGAAGAGCAACCAGGATGATGAAGGGACTGGAGACTAAAACATATGAAGATTGGTTGCAGGAACTGGGCATGGCTAGTCTAGTGAAGAGAAGGACCAGGGGAGACAGGATAGCATCTTCCAATATTTGAGGGGCTGCCACAGAGAGGAGGGAGTCAAGCTATTTTCCAAAGCACCTGAAGCAAGGAATAATGGATGGAAACTGATCAAGGAGAGATTCAACCTGGAAATAAGGAGGAATTTTCTGACAGTGAGAACAATCAACCCATGGAACAGAAGTTGCCTTCGGAAGTTGTGGGAGCTTCATCACTGGAGGCTTTCAAGGAGAGACTGGACTGCCATCTATCAGAAATTGTGTAGGGTCTCCCGCTTGGGTGGGGGGTTGGACTACATGACCTACAAGGTCCCTTCCAACTGTTAAACTGTTAAACTGTAAAAGATTCTATGAATTTAGCTATCTCTGTAATGAAGACTCAGGCCAAAGGTGTTTCATTGACCTATTGCAAGCCATTTTGGGGAGAAACCCCTGGTTTGGCAAGGGTTGGTACATTTTAAGGATTCTCTGACTCTCTGCCTAACTAATTTTGTTCTTACTGATGAAGTTGCATTGCTAAGCAACAAAACATCTCAAATTAATAAAGTTTGATCCAGTTGGCATCATTCAACCTTTAGACCACTTTTGGCCTGGATGATTGGGTCTTTATTAACATTTTATCTAAAGGTTCATAAAAGCAAAGGTACAAAAGCATTTCTTCCACCTTGGAAAGGTTAGCATCAGTGCCTTCTCTCTTTGTTTCTTATGGCAATTCCTCTTCGTTATATTTCTAACTCAAACCTTTTAGTATGGAAGCAAATATTTGCTTGTCATTAAAAAGAGATTCCACGCTTCAATTCAAAACTGTTTACAGATCCATTGGAGGAAAGGAGACTTACAATCTAAAAAAGTTACAGTGCCAAACTAAAGATAGGTAGGAAGGAAGAGGAGAAGGAAGAGGAGAAGGAGAAAGAGGAGAAAGAGAAGGGGAAAGTAATAACTGGCACATTGAACAGCACCTGGAAGCAATTCATTCAACAGGGATCTCCAAAAGTCAGCTAAAATCTCTTTCCCAGTTTGCAACATACTGTTTATAGCTGTTTGAACATACCAAGATGCAGATGTAAATATGGATTTTTGAAGGAAAATATGCATTGTAGCAACGACAATGTTTACATTGTCATAGCCTGACTAGGTGGCTCAGTGGCTAAGACACTGAGCTTGTTGATCAGAAAGGTCGGCAGTTCAGTGGTTCGAATCCCTAGTACAGGTCTAGTACAGGGGGTTGGACTAGATGACCTCCAAGGTCCCTTCCAACTCTGTTATTGTTATTACATACATTTTCTGAAGAGAAGATCAAGCAGGGGAAAAAAAAAGAAAGGGAAAGGAAGGAAAGGAGAAAATGGCAAATTAATTCGGAAGCAGCCACAGCCATAAATATTCAGAAGTGGCACAAACTGGAAATAAATTCATCTGGAGTGAATTTCAAAGGCAAGGAAGAGCGAATTTGTGCTCCTCCCTTTCCATCTGCTGCTTCTTTCCTCTCGGGGGAAGCTGTCCCGAAAATGTAAGTTTTCCAGTTTTCCTGAAACTTTTTTTCTTTCGCTTTCAGCCACTGGCTACTCAGTCTGAAAGCTGCCCCATTTGTCTATGGATCTCCCTGCTTCTCTCCCTCTACTATCTCCTGCTTACAAACCGGCTGGGGGCAGAAAACACTCTTGCCATCCAATCCTCCTGCCTGGCAACCACAGGGATGTCACTAACGGATGCACAAAGGGGAGTGAAAAAAAAAATTGGTGCAAAGAGGGAATGAGCGTCCCCTTGTCTAGGGGAGGGGGAGGCAGATTGCAGCTGCCTAGAAACCACTGAGCGGTTGGAGCCGGCTGTGCAACAGCGTTTCCTGCCTTATTCACTTATCACTTATTCTGAGTGTGCTAATGAGCTTGACCTCTGACCTCTCCCCTCTGCCCTGGGGAGGGCCTATCTGCAACCAGGATGCTGGTGGGGAGGGGATATCTGTATTCATGTGCATGCACGGATGCCATTTTATCAGACAGATGGCAGATTATTTTCCTTAAGAGTCATTTTTTTCCCTTGCACCCGGGCTTGGAAAGCAACACAGCTGGTGCAGGCCAGTAGCAGCACAGAAAGACTTATCGATTCTGGCAAAACATTTTCAATATTTTTCAGTGGGGTTTGGTTCACCTCGCGCTCAAAATAAAACGGCAATCTAGGGAAGCGGGCAAGAGAGAATAGTTCTGATCCATCAGGGATTTGGGCTTGCCATGAGATCCAGAAAAGAAATGCATTTTGTTGGCAAGGGCCCGTTGCTCAAGTCTGTCAAGATTCTTTTGAATCTTGAGTCTATCATGTAAAGTGTTAAGCATTTCCTCCAGCTGAGTGTCCGTCTCAATTTTTGATGAATCCCCCCTCTGTCCCCTCATCTAGATCATTTATGAACATGTTAAGACATTTATGAAACATAAAGGCTTTTTTTTAAAAAAATAATTTTTATTACAATTTTCCCTTATACAACTCTAGTACATAATCAACAGACTGTGTCATTTTTGTATACTTCGGATCAACATTCCATACAATATATGCATTATATACATTCAATATCTAATCCTCAATAGCCTTATGTATATTTCCAATTTTTATTTCTATTATCTATCCAAGTATACCATTTTTCCCAAACCGCATAAAATTCCGAATCATCTTTTTCTTTTAGTTCTAGGGTAAGTTTATCCATTTCGGCACATTTGTATATATCTTCTGAATGATCAATCCCTCTGGTGGTGTATTGCGTTCCTTCCAGTATTGCGCAAACACAATTCTTGCCGCTGTTAATATGTGTAGAATCAAATATCTTATCTTTCTATCAAATTTTGTTTTAAGTATTTCCAGGAGAAATGTTTCCGGGTTTAGTTCTATTTGACATTTTATTATCTCTTGTAGCCATCCTTGTATCTTAGTCCATCCTTGTATCTTATAAAGCGAAAGGTTTTCACTTTATAAAGGTTTATGAACGATGTTGAGACTTTGGAAAAACTACAGAGCAACTGGGATGATGAAAGGCCTGAAGACTAAAACATATGAAGAATGGTTGCAAGATTTGGGTATGGCCAGTCTAGAGAAAAGATGGAGAAGGGGTGACACAATAGCAGTATCTCAATTATTTGAGGGGCTGCCACAAAGAAGAGGGGTTTGACTTATTCTCCAAAGCACCAGAGGGCAGGGCAAGAAAAAATGGATAGAAACTAAGCGAGGACAGAAGCAATCTGGAATGAAGGAGAAACTTCCTAACAGTGTGAACAATTAACCAGTGGAACATCTGGCCTTCAGAAGTTGTGAGCGTTTCATCACTGGAGGCTTTTAAGAAGAGACTGGACAGCCACTTGTCTCAAATTGTATAGAGTCTCCTCCTTGACCAGGGGGTTGGACTAGAAAACCTCCAAGGTTCCTTCCATCTCTATTCTGATTGATGTTGAAGAATACTGGGTCTAAGACAGAACCTTGAGGTCCCTCACGGCATGCTTCCATCCATGTAGATGTAGTTTCATTGAGGACTACCTGCTGAGTGCGGTTGGTCAGCGAGTTGCAAATCCATCTGGTGGTGATGCTGTCTATCTCATATTGTTCTATCTTACTGAGAAGTAGGCTGTGGTCTACTTTGTCAAATGCCTTCCTGAAGTCTAAATAAGCCGCTGCCAGTTCGCCTGAACTGGGGCAAACCGGTAGAAACCCACAACAGCCGAAAATGGAGCTCGGGAGCCATTTTCTCAGGCAGAGGACTCAAGCCACCACAGGCGCCCCCAACATGAGTGATGTCAAGCTGGTCATGCCTATCCTGGTCTCCAAGGTCAAACCCAATAATGATGCGGTCCTCAATGAAATCGAGTTAGACATTCCTGATGTAGAGTATGCACAACATAGACTGTATGATGACTTAATATAAATGGCTAGTTCACACAACACTTAGTTGGATTTACTGAATTCAGTTATTTAACTTTCAGTCATTTGAACAGAAATCCAGAATTGCAAGAGATGACCAGGCTGAGCCCAAGGGAGGGGTCAAATATGTCAGAGGTCTTAAGTCCCTTTGCACCTACAAGAGATCTAAATCTAGCCCACCTTAAATTCCTTTGACTCTTATTTACTGCCAAATTACTTTGACCATTAGTGAGTCAGAATCTTGTAGAAAACATAAGCTTGCAATAAATCTTAATGCCCATTTGAACTGTCTGGATCTCCTGATTTCCTTGGCGTTTGAACAAGGATCATGGTATGAAAATTAAATTAATTAAATTAATATTAGAAGTATATGTATAAAAGATACATTAGAATAAGGGAGAAAAAAATGTATAAGTAAGAAATTCTTTACTTGTTGAAAAGGAAAGCTTATTAAAGATTTTTTTTTGTTCTTAAAAAAAATGTTTAATAAAAATTATTTTTTAAAAAAGGATCATGGTATGAAAATCCTGCTAAAGATATTTGGGTAAGAATAAAAGAAGAGAAAAACAAAGTATTTGTACTGCTTTGTAAAACCTTAATAAGACCACACCTGGAATATGACATCTGGTTTTGGTCACCCCATTACAAAACAGAAGTTGAGACTTTGGAAAAAGTGCAGAGAAGAGCAACTAGGATGATGAAAGGCCTGAAAACTAAAACCTATGAAGAATGGTTGTAAGATTTGGGTTTGGCTAGTCCAGTGATGGCGAACCTATGACACGTGTGCCACAGGTGACACGCAGCGCCCTCTCTGGACACACAAGCCATCGCCTCAGTTCAGCTCCGCCACGCATGTGCCCGTGCCTCCCGCCAGCCAGCCGGTCATCGGGTCTCTGCTGCCCATGCACGGGCAGCAGGGGTTGTGCGGGGGCCATGTGGGCATATATGTGGGTGGGGCACATGTAGGGGGGGCCACCCGCACATGTGTGGGGTGTGAGGTATGCAGGGGGCACACGCATTTGCGTGGGCAGGGCACATGCAGGGGTGCACAAGCATTGCATTTTGGGGGTTCAGGCGCACGCATGCACATTTCCACACGTGCGAGCTTTGGGCACTCGGAAAAGGTTAGCCATCACTGCTCTACCCTGTGGAGGGTTTTTTTTCATGATGTACCAATCATTTCCACCCCTGATCCTAGTTAGACAATCAGTGGACATTTTCAACCCAAGAACATGGAACCGATTCTTCTGGGCTTAAAGCTCCACTTTCCTTCTGCTCTTCTAGACTTTCCTCCTATTCCTGGCTGAATATCAGCAGAAAAGACTCGGTCATCTCATCAGTAAAATGATCTCACCGTGGTCTGAGCTGTCCCAAACAGCCAGAGTGGAGTTTGGTTTTCTGATATTCCTGGGAAGCCCCCATTCATCTGGAAGGCTCTGATGAAGGGAAGGAATTGTTGGCCCCTAAGGAAACCCATCAAGTGCAAACCTCTCTCTCTGCAAAGGAAGAGTAGGGGTGGGAACGAAATGGGGGTGACAAGAGGGATTTAAAGGAGGAAAAATACCCCCAAAGCTGTGGCAATCAGTTTTTTTGGAAGCATGACAAAAACTCTGACAGTTTCAAAGAACTTGGTGTAACTTTGAAAATCCAAAAACAGCAGAAGAGCCTTTTTAAATCCTTCCTTAAAGGATTTAAAGCCTTACGATGGTATAACCAGAGGTGGGTGTCATATACTGTAACATCCGGTTTGCCCAGAACCGAAAGTATGAGTGTGCATGCACGCACCTCGCTTTGCTCATGCGCGTGCCTTCCGTACATGCATGTGGCTTCGAAAAACTGGCGATTATATAGGACGGAATAGAGCTGGGGTGGGTGGGTGATCGGCAGCAGCCATCACTCGTATAACTACAACTATACCTCAACAACACTAATAATCCACCAGTGAGAGCTCCACCGGGTATAGAACGGAAGTTTTCTTTCTTTCTTTTCTTAAGTTTTTTTATTTTTTAAGACAAGCAAACCTTTAATACGTCAATCATCCCTCCCCTGTGACATCTCAGTGTTGACTTCTTCAGTTCTTTTTATTGTTCTTGTTCCAACAGTTTCTTCTATCTTAATCGTCATCCAAACCACTATAAAAGTTCATTCCTATATAACCATATTCTTGCCATCAAATTTTTACACATAGTTATAAAATTAATCATTTATATCTCTTTTCCAACCAACAATAGAAATAATTCCATATTCTAAAGTATTCTGATTCTTCCCTATCTTTAATCAACAAAGTTAATTGGTTCATTTCTGCACAATCTAAAATCTTTTTTATTACTTCATCTTCCAAAGGTATTTTCTCTAATTTCCAGTTTTGAGCATAAACAATTCTTGCAGCTGTTATTACGTGTATAATCAAATAAATATATCCCTTTTTAATTTTGTCGGGTAGGATACCCAACAGGAACAACTCTGGTTTGAATTCAATACGTAATTGTGTCGTTTCTTCCAGCCAGGTTTTAATTTTATTCCAATAGTTTTATGCTTTAAGGCATGTCCACCACATACGATAATAGGATCCTGGTAGTTGAACGGAAGTTTTCAAAGTGGTGGTGGTAGTAGTAGTAGCTATTATTAGTAGTAGTTGTAATAGTACCATTACTACTTCCATGTTTCCCCGAAAATAAGACCCTTGTTATATTTTTTTGAACCCTGAAATAAGTGCTTGGCCTTATTTTCAGGGATGTCTTATTATTTTGGGGCGTGTGGAGCAAGACGGGGCTCCTCTTGCCGTCTTACCTGATTTTCAGCTCTGTCTCCCTAACCCTAATCAGAGGAAATGGCTGTGCATGCATTTAAATATTTTCGGGGAAGGCTTATTTTCGTGGGGGGGTGGGCTTATTTTAGCGCATGCACTCAAAAGCCCGATTGGGCTTATTATCAGGGGATGTCTTATTTTAGGGGAAACAGGGTATTTCTATGTTGAAAACTTTAGTCCTTGAGTGCTAGCTGATTCCTTTACAGGCAGTAGAAATATAGTTTTTCAAGAAGTGACATTATTCCAATATTTAAGGGGCTGCCCCAAAGAAGAGGAGGTCTGGCGAGACCAGGAAAAAAGGTTTATAGGGAAAGATTCTTTTTGAAACCAATCTTGAAAAAACGAGGAGTATTTGCTTGCACTTAACTCATCCCAAACTGCGTGGCGATTAAATATTCCAGAGACAGACGATGTTGCCTTGATTCTGTCTCTCCCTCTGTGCTTATAACCGATCGGGGTTTATTTTCCTGCACCTCCACCTGGCATCTTCCTACATACTGAGGAGATTCCTGGAAGACACATGAATCTCATAGCCCAGTTTTGAAGCTGTGATGGAGGAGAATGGCCCTCCTTGGCTCATCTAGCGGAAGCCAGTGGAGTGAAGGATGATGTGAGACATCTACCCAAGATCACACATGCACACACTCACACATGCACAGCTTCCTCTTCTGATCCCTCTCCAGAGAAATCTTGGATCTAGAGACTGAAATGAACATAGAACATAGAATAATAGACTTAGAAGGGAACTTGGAGATCTTCTAGTTCAACCCCTTACTTGAGCGGGGGATTGTATACTATTTCAGACGTGGCTGTCCAGTCTCTTTTTGAAAGCCTCCCGTGATGGAGCTCCCACAATTTCTGAAGGCAAGTTGTTCCATTGGTTAATTGCTCTCACTGTTAGGAAATTTCTCCTTAGTTCCAGGTTGCTTCTCTCCTTGGTTAGTTTCCATCCATCATTTCTCATCTTGCCTTTTGGTGCTTTGGAAAATAGGTTGATTTTCTCGTTGTTGCAGGAGCCCCTCAAATATTGGAACAATGTTATCATGTCACCCAAAGTCCTTCTTTTCACTAGACTAGACCTACCCAATTCCTGCAAATGTCCTTCATATGTTTTAGCTTCCAGCTCCCAAATCACCTTTGTTGCTCTTCTCTGCACTCTTTCCAGAATCTCAACATCTTTTTTATATTGTGGAGACCAGAATTGGATGATAAAAGTGGTCTTACTTGGGCCGCTTTGTAATTCTCTAACCGGAAGATTCTGGGTCTTCCTATCTGTAAATTCCATTTTCCTTTTGATCAACGTCTCTCCTGTTCTTTTACTATTGGAACCAGATTCAGATATTAAAAGCAAAATACAAAGAAGTAAAATCAGTAACATATACATACCAGTCCTGAAGAGATCAGTTTACATACAGGTTTTTGCATGCACAGGTGAAACTCGAAAAATTAGAATATCGTGCAAAAGGTCATTTATTTCAGTAATGCAACTTAAAAGGTGAAACTAATATATGAGATAGACTCATTACATGCAAAGTGAGATAGTTCAAGCCTTGATTCGTCATACTTTTGATGATTATGGCTTACAGCTCATGAAAACCCCAAATTCACAATCTCAGAAAATTAGAATATTGTAAAAAGGTTCAATATTCTAGGCTCAAAGTGTCCCACTCTAATCAGCTAATTAAGCCATAACACCTGCAAAGGGTTCCTGAGCCTTTAAATGATCTCTCAGTCTGGTTCAGTAGGAATCACAATCATGAGAAAGACTGCTGACCTGACAGTTGTGCAGAAAACCATCATTGACACCCTCCATAAGGAGGGAAAGCCTCAAAAGGTAATTGCAAAAGAAGTTGGATGTTCCCAAAGTGCTGTATCAAAGCACATTAATAGAAAGTTATATGGAAGGGAAAAGTGTGGAAGAAAAAGGTGCACAAGCAGCAGGGATGACTGCAGCCTGGAGAGGATTGTCAGAAAAAGGCCATTCAAAAGTGTTGGAGACTTTCACAAGGAGTGGGCTGAGGCTGGAGTCAGTGCATCAAGAGCCACCACACACAGACGGATCCTGGACATGGGCTTCAAATGTCGTATTCCTCTTGTCAAGCCGCTCCTGAATAACAAACATCAGAAGCGTCTTACCTGGGCTAAAGACAAAAAGAACTGGTCTGTTGCTCAGTGGTCCAAAGTCCTCTTTTCTGATGAGAGCAACTTTTGCATCTCATTTGGAAACCAAGGACCCAGAGTCTGGAGGAAGAATGGAGAGGCACACACTGCAAGATGCTTGAAGTCCAGTGTGAAGTTTCCACAGTCTGTGTTGATTTGGGGAGCCATGTCAACTGCTGGTGTTGGTCCACTGTGCTTCATTAAGTCCAGGGTCAACGCAGCCGTCTACCAGGAGATTTTGGAACACTTCATGCTTCCTTCCGCAGATGAGCTTTATAGGATGCTGACTTCATTTCCCAGCAGGACTTGGCACCTGCCCACACTGCCAAAAGGACCAAAACCTGGTTCAATGACCATGGGATTACTGTGCTTGATTGGCCAGCAAACTCGCCTGACCTGAACCCCATAGAGAATCTATGGGGCATTGCCAAGAGAAAGATGAGAGACACAAGACCAAACAATGCAGAAGAGCTGAAGGCCGCTATTGAAGCATCCTGGTCTTCCATAACACCTCAGCAGTGCCACAGGCTGATAGCATCCATGCCACACCACATTGAGGCAGTAACTGATGCAAAAGGGGCCCAAACCCAGTACTGAATACATATGCATGCTTATACTTTTCAGAGATTCGATATTGTTCTATGTACAATCCTTGTTTTATTGATTTCATGTAATGTTCTAATTTTCTAAGATTGTGATTTTTTTTTTTTAATTTGATTTATATGCCGCCCTTCTCCAGAGACTCAGGGCGGCTTACAATGTGCTCAGCAATAGCCTTCATCCTTTTGTATATTTATACGAAGTCAGCTTATTGCCCCCACAACTAGGTCCTCAATTTACCTACCTTAGAAAGGATGGAAGGCTGAGTCAACCTTGAGCCTTGGCGAGATTCGAACCTGCAGTAATTTGGGGTTTTCATGAGCTGTAAGCCATAATCATCAAAAATCAAGGCTTGAACTATCTCGCTTTGCATGTAATGAGTCTATCTCATATATTAGTTTCACCTTTTAAGTTGCATTACTGAAATAAATGACCTTTTGCACAATATTCTAAGTTTTTGAGTTTCACCTGTATTTGGTTATAAGTCTATTTCATCCTATTTCTGATACAGCATGTTGGTTTTATTTCAACTTGATGAAACACTTCTTTGAAATGTACTCACTGTCTTCATTAAATCTCTTTAATCTGGTTATTTAATTAACCTGTTCTCTGGATTTGCAGAATACACTGAACCAGTCGTGAAATTCAATTTTTTTTTACTACCGGTTCTGTGGGCATGGCTTGGTAGGTGGGATGTGGCTTGGTGGGCATGGTTTGGTGGTCGTGGCAGGGGAAGGATATTGCAAAATCTCCATTCCCATCCTACTCTGGGGCCAGCCAGAGGTGGTATTTGCCGCTTCTCCAAACTACTCAAAATTTCCGCTACCAGTTCTCCAGAACCTGTCAAAACCTGCTGGATTTCACCCCTGCACTGAACCATAAATTAACTAAACCAAGTTATTTGAAAGACTAAGCCAGAAAGGTTAATATTAATCAAGCTTTGCCTATTGTATCAGAGAAGATATTGAGCTAGTAATTGTCCTGGTTAGGAAAGTTGTGACATAGCCACTGTTTCACAAAATGCATGTTCATATTTTGACCTAAAATCCACATTTTGATATATTTATTTTCCAGTGTGCACTTTTACATCAGCTTTGAAATAATTGTGAATATTACAGGGGCAATCGTAATATCTATATTTCACTTCATCTATGCATCTTGAAAGTATAAGTGAAGTTGTTTTTTCCTAAAAGTATCAGATAAAATAAGAGCATTTCTAATGCAAATCAGTGCCAAATAAATTAAAAGCAGCAGAGCAGTGACCAAACAATGAAACTGCAGCAGTATTAGAAATAAAAGCCATTTTAAATGCCTTGTGGAATATAAGAAAATATAACCTGGTCTTTTCTTGAACCAAGAACTCTCCTGTGAAATCAGGAGAAATGTAAAAATGAAATAACTGTGTACTTTAATCCCTGGGTGTCAGTGAAAGGGAAAATATTGTTTTGCATACATATTTGAACAAAACCAAAACCTTGCCTTCTTTGTTTCCGTGCCCAAAGTAAAGAGCAGGTAAATAAATATATTTTACTATCCACAGATATTAAATTCCCTTTCTTCTTCTTCTTCTTCTTCTTCTTCTTCTTCTTCTTCTTCTTCTTCTTCTTCTTCTTCTTCTTCTTCTTCTTCTTCTTCTTCTTCTTCTTCTTCTTCTTCCTCCTCCTCCTCCTCCTCCTCCCCCTCCCCCTCCTCCTCTTCTTTTCCTTCTCCTTCTCCTTCTCCTTCTCCTTCTCATCTCCTTCTCCTTCTCCTTCTCCTTCTCCTTCTCCTTCTCCTTCTCATTTATTTGTTCTGGATAAGTAGTCCTCGACCTATGATGAAATTTGGAACCACAATTTCCATGAGTAAGCCAGGCAGTTGATCAGTGAGTCATCCCTGATTTCACGAGCATTTTTTGGTCACCGCTATTGAGCAAACCATACAGCGATTAAGTGAATCACGCAGTCGTTGAGCAAATCCAACTAGCCTCATTAATTTTGCTTGTTGGAAGCCAGAAGATTGCAAATGGCAATTAGATGACCCTGGAAGGCTGCAACTGTTGTACATGAACACTGGTTGCCAAGTGATCGAATTGTGAACATTCAACCTCAGGGATGCTGCAATGGTGGTAAATTCAATATCCATTTGTAAGTCACTTTTTTTTCAGAGCCACTGTAACTTCAAACCCTCATGAAATGAATGTGAAAGATGCTATCTTACCCCTGTAGGTTTTGGCATGTTGTTGGTGTGTAACGCTGAAAGAATGACAATAAGGATGCTGGGTAGACAAAGAATGGAACACAGGGGCCTTTTGTGTTTTCATCCTTGGCACCAAGCAGGAAGCTTTCATTCGCTGGTCCATAATCCCATCATCCTGGAAGACTTCCAAGGCAAGAGAATATAAAACCAGAGCAAGTGTGAGGGTTTGACTCTTGGTATTTGGCTGTAAACATACAGAATGTGCATGTCAACTTTCTTTGACAGAGATCCTTCCGAAAGCTGTCTTCTCATGCAATTCTGTTTTGGGCTCCCTTCACATGTCCTGCTAACCAGGATAGGTTTAATCATGTTTTATTAAGCAGGCAAGTCATAATTGGCTGCCGCACCTCCCCCATAGACCCACAGCCCCTGCGATCTCACACTCTGGCAGGCTTCTAGCCATTACCCGATTGGCTGGCGACCAACTGTCCTGTGCGGCCAAAGGGCCGGGACAAATGGTGTTTCGGCAAATGAGCCAGGCTGAAAGGTGCAGGGCGGACACCCATTGGCCAGGGCGAATGACTGGGGGAGGGCCAACCAAGGAGGAAAGTTGGAGGTAAATGGGTGGAGGCGGAAGCCTGGAGGAGAAGGAGGCGTGGCCAAGGGTAGGAACCTGAAGGTCCCATTCAGGTCAGAATGGCCTATTTTACCCACCATGCTAAGACATAAGGACCAGGGGTGCTATTCTGGAGAACCGGTAGTGGAAATTTTGAGTAGTTAGAAGAACTGGCAAATACCACCTCTAGTTGGCCCCAGAGTGGGGTGGGAATGGAGATTTTGCAATATCCTTCCCCCAGGAGTGGGGAGGGAATGGGTATTTTGCAGTATCCTTCCCCTGGAGTGGGGTGGGAATGGAGATTTTTCAATATCCTTCTCCCAGGAGTGAGGAGGGAATTGGGATTTTGCAGTATCCTTCCCCTGCCACGCCCACCAAGTCACGCCCACAGAACTGATAATAAAAACAAATTGAATTCCAGCACTGATAAGGACCCAGTTCTTAGCCAAAGGCAAACAATGTCTCAGTAGTGTAGTGTGACAACTGATCTGCTTCTGCATGTCAACACAGTTCCTTGCACAAGGAATGATACTCAGAGGGGACATGAAAACTGTCCTTGAGGATCTGTCACAAAGAAAAAAGGGGATTGATTTATTCTCTAGGGCACCAGAAGACAGGACAAGAAGTAATGGCTGGAAGCTTGTTAAAAAGAGATTCAGCCTCAAAGTAAGGAGACGTTTTCTGACAGAGAGAACAATTAATCAAGGGAAGAACTGGCTCCTGGAGTTGTGGGTGCTCCATCACTGGAGGTTTTCAAACATAGACTGGACATCAGTCAACCAGTTGACTGGGATGGTTTAAGGTGGCAGGGGTTGGACTATGGGTCCTCCGAGGTCCCTTCCATTCCTATGACTCTATGATCTCTCTCATCCATCTACAGTGGTAATGGGTTCATCATTAGGAGATCTGGAGCATCAAGTTGCCAGATCATCTGGACAAAATCTATCAAGGTTGTTACTGAGAGTTGACACTAGGTTGATGGTCCATAAACAGTCAATCAAGTCTGTTAAGCATGTAAATAGGGACCAGGCTTCTATCCTATGGTTGTGACTTAAGTTGTTGTTTTCTTTAAAGTCCCTCATGGATCGGCTGTTCTTAATTTTTTTTTTTCTTGTTTGGAGGATGTCAGCTTTATGTATGACATTAAGATGACTGTCAAAAGGCATTAGGATATCTGACTCTCTCACATCTAATGCCACCTTTAATAAGGATAATCCATGCTGCATTGGATGAATTCTTTCTGACAATGTTTTATAAGCCCAGAAAAGAGTTTTCTATTAAGAATTTAAACAATTGCCTGTCATAGATAGATAGATAGATAGATAGATAGATAGATAGATAGATAGATGAGAGAGAGAGATGATCGATGATAGATAGACAGACAGAAAGATGATAGATAGATAAATGATAGAAAGAGAGAGTGAGAGATGATAGACACAGACAGATAGATGATCGATAAATAGATGATCGATAAATAGATGATAGATTAGATAGATAGATGGATAGATAGACAGACAGACAGATGATAGATAGATAGATAAATGATAGAAAGAGAAAGAGAGATGATAGACAGACAGATGATATATAGATAAATAGATGATAGATTAGATAGATAGATAGATAGATAGATAGATAGATAGATAGATAGATATGGATGGAGAGGGAGAGATGAGGGATAGATGGGAGATATATATAGAGAGAAATAGAGAGATAGTGATAGAGATGATAGAGATAGATGAAGGTAGGGAAGGAGGGAGAGAGAGAAAGAAAGAGAGAGAGAGAAAGGAAGGAAGAAAAGAAAGAAGAAAAAAGAAAGAAAGAAAGAAAGAAAGAAAGAAAGAAAGAAAGAAAGAAAGAAAGAAAGAAAGAAAGAAAGAAAGAGAATTTCAACTACATTGGAATTAAACTTGATCTCTCAGGGGAAGCCCAGAATACTGCCAAATGGGGATTTTTTTTAAAAAAAACATTGCACTGTTTAATCTTGCTCAGTCAGCAGTTTTGAACATATTCCAGGAAAGCTTTTAAGCTTGATAAAGCCAAAAGCTTCAGCATTTTTGAGCGATACTCTAACTATGAATGACATGCACCAGTTGCACTGTCATTGGGCTTTCTAAAGGATGTAATTAAATTCTTCCTGGGAGTGCAGAAGGGGGGCGGAAATGAATAATTAAAAAAAAAAAACAGGTGAACTTTAAAACACATGTACACAATCTTATGGTTGGGTTATTTTAAAAAAAATCAAATTAAAAGCAAAAGCAAAGCAAGATAGGGCCCTGCAACAGACTTCCAAGGATTTGGGGAACTAGCTAGAAAAACTTTCTTTTTCCTTTTATTGAATCATGGCCGATTCTTGGAGACTGCTTGGACTAATCCAATCAAGGTTTTCTGGAAGTAGTTTGTAACAGTAACAGAGTTGGAAGGGACCTTGAGGGTCATCAAGTCCAACCCCCTGGTCACGCAGGAGACCTGGACTAGGGATTCGAACCATTGCCTCTTTTCTAGGGCCGAAAGAAAGTGACTGGCCAAAGGTCACCAAGCCAGCTTTGGGCCTAAGGTGGAAGTCCAACTCACATTCTCCTAGTTTCTAGCCTGCTGCCTTAACCACGATCCCAAAATGGCTCTCAAGAAAAACAGAGAGTTTATTTCCCTGGATTAATAATTAATCATTGCTGGTCAATGTGGCTTTGTTTTCTCCTTTCCACCTTTGCTGGGTGGAAAAAAAGAAAGATGTTGGATACAGGAGACACCAGCCACATCAAGACTTACATAAAAGGATGTAAAAACAAGCATGTGCTAAAAAGTGTGCTTTATTAGGCAGATATGCCCATAGACACACCCGGTGGTGGGTTTCAAAAGTTTTTACTACCGGTTCTGTAGGTGTGGCTTGGTGGGCATGGCAGGGGAAGGTTACTGCAAAATCCCCATTCCCTCCTGATCAGCTGGGACATGGGAGGCAGAGAATAGATGGGGGCGGGGCCAGTCAGAATTTTTACCACCGGTTCTCTGAACTACTTAAAATTTCCGCTACCGGTTCTCCAGAACTGCTCAGAACCTGCTGAAACCCACCGCTGTTCCCACTAGAGCTGATCCCCAGGATCCCCAGAGAACCCCTGCTCTGCCCTCAGGATGCTGCCTTTCTCTCACCCATAGCCGAACCTGCCTATCTTGCCATGTGAAATTCTTGGTGCTCTCTGAGGATTGGTTGATTTTTTTTGCAGACATTTGGTTCAGTGGTGGGTTTCAAAAGTTACTACCGGTTCTGTAGGTATGGCTTGGTGGGTGTGGCTTGGTGGGCATGGCAGGGGAAGGATACTGTAAAATCTCCATTCCCTCCCCAATCCAGAGGAAGGATACTGCAAAATCCCCATTTCCTCCCAATTAGCTGGGACTTGGGAGGCAGAGAATAGATGAGGGCGGGGCCAGTCAGAATTTTTACTACCAGTTCTCTGAACTACTCAAAATTTCTGCTACCGGTTCTCCAGAACTGGTCAGAACCTGCTGAAACCCACCTCTGAACACACCCACATAAAAGTACTGGACTGCAGCTAACTATTTTTATTTGGTACGAATGCTATTGGTGGCCCAGAGGCAATTTGGCAACATAGGGGATCCTGCAGGATGCGTGCAGCTCAACTTGCTGGCATGCCACTCACAGAAGTCAAGAGGGGTGCACATGTGTACACAGGCCCAACACTCTCCCTCTGCTAGGCTGCCAAGCTGCAAAGGTTGGGGATCACTCAGGGGTGGGTCCTACTTACCTTTACTGCCCGTTTGCAATGGGGCTGCATGCAGAAGCTTCCTGATGATGTCCGGGTCGGTGGGCGGAGCCTCCCACAGGTTTTACTACTGGTTCTTCCGAACCGGTCCAAACCAGGGGCAACCCATCACTGGGACCACTGTTCTAGTGCAACCCCTTGACAAGCAGGAGATTCTATACCAGTGATGGCGAACCTTTTAGGCACCGAGTGCCCAAACTGAAAGGTACACATGCACACGAACAGGCATCCACATGTGGACATGTGTGGACATGCACATGCATGCATACATGGCCATGCACAAATGTGCCCATGCACGGCCAGGCACGGCCTTGCGCATGCATGGACATGTGTGCATGTGCAGCAGAGACCCGAAGACCAGCTGGCCGGCGGGGCATCCCAACACCGGCGGTGCAGTAAGTGGTAAGATCTCTTTCTTTTGTGAGCTTCTGTTTCGTCGTTTGCAGGGAAACAGAAGCTCACGAAAGAAACGCCATGGAGATCTGACCTGGGGCGATGGCGTGGGTGCCAACAGAGAGGGCTCTGCGTGCCCCCTCTGGCACGCGTGCCATAGGTTCCCCATTACAGTTCTATGCCATTCTGCATAAATGGCTGTCCAATCTCTTCTTAAAAACATCTAGTGATGGAGCACTCAGAACTTGTGGAGGTAAATCATTCCGCCGATTCATTGTTCTCACTGTCAGGAAATTTCTCCTTAATTCTAAGTTGAATCTCTCCTTGATGAGCTTCATTCTGTTACTTCTTGTCTTGCCTTCTGGTACTTTGGAGAATAGGTTGGTCCCTCTTCTCTGTGGCAGCCCCTCAAATATTGGAAGATACTATCATGTCTCCCCTGGTCCTTCCCTTCACTAGACTAGACATACCCAATTCCTGCAACCGCTCTTCATATGTTTTAATCTTCAGCCCTCTCACCAGCTCAGTTGCTCTTCCCTGCACTCTTTCCAGAGTCTCAACATCTTTTTTATAATAAGGTGACCAAAACTGGATGCAGTATTCTAAGAGAGGTCTTACTATTTATTTTTATTTATTTATTTTGTCACATTTCTATGCCGCCCAACTCCCAAGGGACTCTGGATGGCTTACAACAGAGAATAAAACAATGCAAACAATCCCATAAAAAAGTTAAAAGAAAAACATTAAAACATTAAAACTTTAAAAACGTTAAAACACATGCACTCCAATTTGTGGCCAGGTCTCGCAAGATCCTTATAACAAGATCAACGGCCCCAGGCCTGCTGGAAGAGCCAGGTCTTCACCGCTTTGCGGAAGGCCAATAGGGTGGGGGCGACTGGACCTCAGGAGGTAACTGGTTCCAGAGAGCTGGGGCAGCCACAGAGAAGGCCCTCCCCCGCGGGCCTGCCAGCCGACATTGTTTAGCTGACGGGACCCGGAGAAGACCAACTCTGTGGGATCTTACCGGTCGCTGGGAGCTATGTGGTAGAAAAAGGTCTCGAAGATAACCTGGCCCTGAGCAATGTAGGGCTTTAAAGATAATGACCAACACCTTGAATTGCACCCGGAGACCAATAGGGAGCCAATGCAGCTCGCAGAGAATTGGTGTAATGTGGGTGTATCTAGGCGCACCCACTATAACTCCCGCGGCTGCATTCTGGACCAACTGTAGTCTCCGAACACTAACTAAGGCTTTCTAAAGTAAGAGCCACCACTACCTTCTCTCTTTCATGATGCAGATGATCCCCCAACTCCTCTCCTTTGTCCTTGAGTATTTCAGGGTTCCTATTTCCCTCGTTGACTGCACATGTGAGGACTTTGTGGGCAAATCCCATGTAGTTTCCTTGGAAGCCATACAGAAGTGATTTATCCTTGTCTTGTACTAGGGATAATTTGTAATTTGCTCTACTTGATCTTGCTCTGTGCTAGTTCTGGACAAAAACAAAGTCTCTCTCTCTCTCTCTCCTGCAAGGATTTTCTATATTTTGGTGATCTATCATCTGGGCACTAACTGGTCTGTCCCTGTTTATCTTCTTTTTGAGCTCAGCCAAGGTCAGCTGGGTGTAGCCACCAAGCTGCTTCTCACTTCCTAAAAGCTGTCTGAAGAAGACCAACCCCAGCGGGAGTCTGAAGGATGTCTGAAATTGTCTGATGGTTGTGTTGGAAGAAATGTCCATCTGGGTTCAGTTCCAAGTAGGGAAAAAGACACTGGAAGCACGGAGACCACTTGGAAAGATGGTCAGAATCACATGCCTTGATGATGTTGGGTGAAGGAGAAAAAAACGGGAAGAGATGATGAGAGTGCCCTCTCTGTTTTATGAAGCCCAGAGAGTTTTATGCCCTCTCTGGGCTTTGGAATTTGAACTTGTATTCTGATTGGTTGTCAGACTCCCATGGGACCATGCAGGGGCAACTCTGTAGGCTGTCCTGAGTCCAAAGCTTGGTTGAGCCTTGCTGGGTGATGCAATCTGCCCAGGTGCCGTGTGGTGAGTTCTGTTCCTAGATGGGTAGAGGGCTAATTCTATCTTTATTGGATCCTGGGTGAGGGCATTTGCCTATGAATAGACCTAGCTATCTCTTTATCTCTTAAGTGTGGACATCTTCTGTGGGCTATTGAGGAAGATGGGGCTATTAAGAGTGAGTCTGCTTCTGACTTCCGGTTTGCTGTTTGTCCCTGCCGGACGCTCCTTCGGGATCGTCGAACCCACTGCCTGTAAGAGCCGCCTTTATAGCGGAATGGCGGCTCGAAAAAACTCCGTTTCCATTAGGAAACGGAGATAGAGCCAGCTGGGGTGGGTAGAGTCCTCTGCCTAATCCCAAAAGTTTTTTATTTACTTTTGGGATGGAGCGGAAGAGACTCCCCGTATCCCCAGCCGATGCTCCGGGCTCTGGGAGATCTCTGCTACACGCAGAGCTAGGTGGCAAAAGCAAGCCTGTAAATTTGTTAAATTAATTAAAGAAGACGTGAGCTGGACCTCTGATCCTGAAGCGCAAGTATTCTTTTTATTTTAGAAAAGTTACTGAAGTTGTTTAAGAAGTGAAGGGAAAAAAGATTTTTAAAATGGCGATTGCTGAGGCTTGAAGAGAGGCTGAAAGGGAAAGTCCTTCCGTTTTCTATTACAAAGTAGTGGAATGAATACTTCTGGCTGTAATTGAAGGCAAAACCTCACTCTCACTCTTGTTTTTTTTTTTTTCCTTTTTTCCTGGGGATCTGATATTGATCTTGGTTGGAAACAAGCTTTTTTTTCTCTTTTCCACTAAATCTTGTCTGTGTGGAAAATGGCACTGAGACTTATACAGTTAGACAAACAGGCAGTGGGGGGGAATTCCCCATTAACAAATTACATGAACAAGTTCTAACTCTCCAGTCTCAGAAACCTGACTTTAATATAATAGAATTTCTTCTTGAAGAGATTGTAAGAAGGGATGAGATTGTGAACCAGCAACTTGAAAAATTTAAGCAGGAAATTAAAGAAATTGGTGAATTGGTGAAATCAAAGTTTGACTTTTTGGATCGAAAGATTTTAAAAACAGCTAACGGTTTATCAGACTTTCTGATTCAGTTGGATGCAAATACTAAACTATTAGAGTCTAAAATGAAAGAAACTGAGGAGAATTTGGATGACAAGATCCAAAAAATTAAAAAGGATTTGGCAAACACTCAGGATAATAGCTCAGAAGACAAACCTAAAATGGAGGATGACCAAAAGACTGGTAATGAAGAAAATGTGCAACAGAGGATTGAAAGAGAAGTTTTAATGATTCAATATAATTTTACAGAATATGCAATTAGACTGAGAGGTCTGCAGGAAAATAACAGAGATGATTTAAGGAAAATATCTTCTGAAATTCTGGCTGGGATTTTAAAGGCTCAACCTGATGAAATGTTTTGCAGGATTGACAGAATTTATAGAATAAACTCCTGGTTGGCAAAGCAAAGGCAATTGCCTAGAGATGTGGTGATTTATTTTACAGATAAAGAAATTAGGAATAATATTGTGCAGAACTCTTTTAATTCTACTTTGCAATTTCATGGAAGAAAGATTTGGATTTTTAAGGAGCTCCCGCCTAAGATGTTAATGGAGAGGAAGAAATTTGGCTTTCTAGTGACTGAGTTAAAAAAAAGAAATATCCTATTTAGGTGGGATGTCCCAGTTGGTTTAATATTGAGACACCAAGGAGTAAGATACCAACTGAACACTGTTGAAAAAGCGGAAGAATTTTATCAAAAATTTTTAAAAATGAATTTAACATCTTTAGGCACAATACAGGACAAGCAAAAGGAGTTGGAAACAAAAAGAAAATATCAAATTACAGAGGCTGTGGTAGATAAATTGTCTTTGGACTCCCTGGATACCCCAGCTGGACTGTCTATAAATAAGAGAGCAGTGTCATCCGACTCCAATGTGATGAATCATCAAGTTACAGACAAGTGCGTAAATCAACCAGTTGATATACAAGTGATGGAAAAGAAAGACGAGATAACAAAACAAAACCAACAAGATCAACTTATAAAGCAGAATGAAAATCGATCAGCTGATACACAATTTGTAGGAAGGAAACCAGGATGGAAATTCAACCCGCAAAAGAAAAAGAAAAGAAATAGATCTCATAGAAATAGCAGTTTCTAAAGCAAGCAACAGTGAAGCCAGGGACTTTAAAAAATGAATGAATATGTGAAAAGATAGTGGATGCGAACAATTGTTTAATACTATCTTGAGGATAGTGGCAGATCTCTGCAATGCCGTGATTTTGGGGTGTGAAAAGAGCCTTACATTCTTGGATTTGAATTATCTACTTTGGATTTTTTTTACTGGTAAATATATTATAACTATTTCGAGTTACAAGGCAAGAGAATCACGCTGGGGCATTCAGAAGATCTGGATGTTACCCACTAGGATGATGGGAATTAATAATCCTGATGAAAACCACAATTACAACTATATGGAATATAATTATAATGTCACTCGGGTGGTTGTTTTTACTTTCATATATATATGAGGATATCTATTACTGATGGGGGCAGAAGATGATTGAAGATCTTGAACAAACTGTTGCACTAGTATGTTATCTTACCCTATTATGGATGATGGATTTAACAATCCAGTGGAAAGACATCAAAGAAGATATTATATGGATTATAAATTTAAAGTTATTGTCTTTTTTCTTTTTATAAAATGGAATGCATATATAGATATATGTATATTTTAGTAGAGTGGGCAGTGGATTATATTTAGAATTGTATTGCATTAGGTTAGTTTACTGATTGATTAGTTTAAGAAAAAGGATTTTTAAGTCATATATTTAGGGGAGTGGAGGAATTGGATAGAACTGAATAAATGTTAAATTTGGATGTAGGGAGAAGGCTGCTTTGAAATGTTATATTAATATATATAAAAGATTAAATGTTAAATTGTTGTAATAATATACTATAAGTTTGGGGGAGGAGAAAAAGGGCAGATTATTGCGAAAATGGGAGTTATAAGAATATTATGCTAAGGGTCAGTATTTTGAGGAGGGAGTAAGGGAATGGTAAAATATTATGTAATTAGTTATGAATTAGCTTATTGTTGTGAAGAAGTCACAGGGGGGGATGGGTGGTGAGGGGGGGGTTAGGGAAGAGGGGGGAAAAAGGGGGAAAACTTGTATTTGAAAACTTTTTCAATTAAAAAAAACATAAAAAAAAAAGAGTGAGTCTGCTTCCTGCCTAAAAAACATGTTTCTCCATTTCTCATCCAGGAAATATAATATTCTGCCTTTTTAATATTTCCTAGAAGATTTCATTTTTCTAGGAAGGGGTGGGTGCAGGGGTGAAATCCAGCAGATTCTGACAGGTTCTGGAGAACCGGTAGCAGAAATTTTGAGAAGTTCAGAGAACCGGCAAATACCACCTCTGGCTGGCCCCAGAATGGGGTGGGAGTGGAGATTTTGCAATATCCTTCCCCTGGAGTGGGGTGGGAATGGAAATTTTGCAGTATCCTTCCTCTGGAGTGGGGTGGGAATGGAGATTTTGCAGTATCCTTCCCGTGGAGTGGGGTGGGAATGGAGATTTTGCAGTATCCTTCCCGTGGAGTGGGGTGGGAATGGAGATTTTGCAGTATCCTTCCCCTGGAGTGGGATGGGAATGGAGATTTTGCAGTATCCTTCCCCTGGAGTGGGGAGGGAATGGGGATTTTGCAATATCCTTCCCGTGGAGTGGGGGGTGAATGGAGATTTTGCAGTATCCTTCCCCTGCCACACCCACCAAGCCATACATGCCTACCAAGCCATGCCCACATAAAAAAAAATGGATTTCACCATGTCAGGAATAAATGCCTTGCCTCTGACCCAGAGCTAGAGGTAGGGGGGCTGGACAGGCCAGCCCACAAGATACACCCTAACCCAATAGCCCCTCCTTACCTTAACCACGCCCAGGGGGTACTTAAGGGTCAGCCATGCGGTCCTGCTTCAGTTCCGGAGATGTACCTGTATTGATGAGATGTCCAGTCAATAAACAATAAACAATTTAAATTAGAACTGCTTGTTGGAATTATTGGGCACGATCCTCGAACATATCTAACAAAATGGTAGCAGAGGATGGTTCGGCAGCCCAACCCAAACATTCCACAAGCATGCAAAGGACCAAGACGGAAAGGATGAACACCAGAGCGTTCACCAAGGAGATGGCAGAACGACCTGCCCAACCCGAAGCCACCCGAGGAGAGGCATCTGAAGCAAGCGGCCTACTCCACCACCCACGCACCCCTGCCAGACGCGGAGAGGAGTGGGACGAACACGAGACCCCAAAAGGGGAAATGCATGACCTAAAAGGAAAACTCCTGGACCTGATAGATTCATCGCAAAGCAACACCGACCTCATCGCGGAACTACGGAGCCTAATCGAAGGCTGCGAAGCAGCGAGTGAGGAAGATGAGGATGAATCCGAATGCAGCGGCGGAGAAGCGGTAAGGGAGAGAACCCCCCACCAAAAACCCGCCAAGGGAGCCGAAGGGGTTTTCGTGCCTTTTTCACGGCGGCCATCTTGGGAGGCGGCGTCATCAAAAATGGCCGACCATCCACCAATAGATTCCCGAGATTTAAATCTCATGGCGGGAATCGGGGCCTACCCCAAGGTAACCCCCCAAGAATACCACAAACAAAGAGGAAACCCAAGGCCCAAAGCCACAGGCTCGCCTACCGAGCCTGAACTCAACAAGGCAATCGAATTGATCGCCGCGGCCCTGGGGGACAAGATGAAGCTACCGGACACGCACCCCGGTGCCAGGCCCAAGCGCAAAGGGGACCCTAACGCGAGGAGGCCCGACACCGACACCGACACCCATCCCGGGGGACCGATCACCACCGCGTGGATCCAGAGCCACCCAGGGCCCCCAAGAAGCCTCCCCTTAAAAACGGAACACCGGAGGCGATGGGACTACTCACCGGACCTACGAACTGGACCAGACCCATGACCCGCGGGGCCATCCACCGGCAGGGGACGTCCATCGGCGGGCAGGGGACTCGGCCCGACACCCGGAGGCGACACCCGCACGAGGCCGGGCCATCCAGGACCATCCGCGGCCCCAACCGGACTCCAGACCCTCGACGACGATCCTCACCGCTTCCCGAGGCTCCAGACGACGAACCACGACGATCCCCGATGAGTGAGGCCGACCAAGGAGGAACCGAAGGCCCATCCGGAGGATTGGGGCCTATACCAGGGAGCTACGGGGACAAGCTCCTCACTCCACGGCGGCTGGGAAGAAATGAACTTCGCGCACGCGCAATGCGCCCCTGCAGGAGAAACGGAAGAAGACATAGAGCTACACCGACGCATGCACACAGAGACAAGTCAGTTCAGACTCGCCACAGTCATTCCCCTACCTTATTGTGAGTTCCCTTACGTGAGGAACCATGGACAGCGACATAATGTGAGTAACTTAAACTATAATTCAGGGGCTTTGCCAAGTGACCTCCCCAAACTAAGGCTAGATGGGGAGAATTTCCTGGACTGGAACCAACAGCTCCAGGTCACCCTACTCAAAGAAGACCTACTATCCATAGTCACTGATCCCCCCCAAAAAGCCCTGGACCTTTGAGCTAGATTGTACCTATCATAAAGCATACTGCATTGTTATAGCTAGTATCACCCCCAGTATTTACCCCAGCATCAGGCATCATCTGACTGCTCTAGAAGTAATACAGAGGATGCACAAACTATTTTACTGCCAGAGCGTGGCAAGCACCACCAGGCTATCCAGGGAATTCTATGCCACCAAACACAAAGCAGGGACCCCAATGAGTGAACATCTATTATCCCTAAATGCCACCAGAGCCCAGCTGACACAAAGGGGGGAGGTCATAAGCGAAAGGACCATGATAAGTATCATTGTGAACTCCCTGGACCCCAGCTGGGACACCTTCATTACACAAATAGACAACCTGGGGACAGGAAATCTCTCACTAGAGTTACTAACGAGCAAACTAATAGCTGAGGATAGCATCAGAAAAGTTCGCTCACTAAGCCGCAGGGAGCAAAGGCCCAGTAAGAAGGTCGAGCCACAGAGCAGGAACCACAGCAACGCAGAATGTTACTTATGTGGGTCAAGGAACTATTACAAGAGGGACTGCCCTAGAAACACAGGGGACAGGGACAGGCAACGTAGGAGGGACAGATCAGAATCAAGGACAAGATACACAAGCAGACACTCACCTGAGGACAGGCACAGACGTAGGGATTCACCTAGCCCCAGGGACAGGAGAAACCACAGGGACAGCTCCAGGGAAAGTCAAACGGGTTCTCTGTATGGCATAGGAGACCAGGGGCAACACACAAACCAGGACAGGATGGAAGGTACATGGCTGCTGGATTCAGGAGCCACAAACCATACCACGTATGACCGTAATCTACTAACATCATTCACAGAAGAGAGTTTCATAATAAAGGTGGCTAACCAGAATAATGTGCAAGTAATAGGCAAGGGCAATGCACACGTGCCGGGGATAGGGGAGGTACAAGAAGTGTTACTGGTACCCAATATACCCTATAACATCCTTGCTACACTAAAGTTAAGCAAGGACAACAATGTTGAAGTAACCTTCAAGGGAGGAAAGGTGCAGGTAACTAGAGGGGGCAAAAATGTAGGGAAAATAGTAATCAGCGGAGAACTTCCCTTCTACCACCCAGTCTGGGACAAACAACCCAGAGTAAACAACCACCAGAAGGCCAGCCCCGATAACACAAGTAGGGAAATAGAGGGGGTTAGCCACACACACGACAACAATGAAACAAGTGAGCAGGAGGCAACCAGAAAAGAAAGGCCAGCGATAGGGAAGCCCATACACGACAATTGCGCTCACCTATTACACAGAAAGTTAGGACACATTAGCTTCCCCGTGGTGCAGAAGATGATGGAGTGCTCTGAAGGTGTAAAAATAAAGAATTGTGAGAACTATCTCGAGTGTTCTGTTTGTAAGAGCTCCAAATTAAAAACCAAACCTAGGCCCAAAAAGTCAGTACGCACTACAGACTCAACCTTTCAACTCATACATATGGATTTAGTGGGACCACTAAGGCCCTCCATCAAATACAGGAAAAGGTACTTTCTGACCATAGTGGATGATTTCAGCCGCTATGGCTTCGTGTACACACTAAAACAAAAGAGCGAAGTATTCCAAAAATTCAAGGAATTCTACGCAAGGGTAGAGACACAACACAATACCAAAATCAGGCAAATAATGACAGACCGGGGGTCTGAATTTTTATCGAGCGACTTCTCGCAATGGCTAAAGGCACGCGGGGTAGTCCACTACACGTCTTCCCCATTTTCGGCCTTCCAAAACGGAGTGGCGGAATGAAAAAATGGAATGCTGCAGATGAAGTGCGCATTAGAGGATGCAGGCCTGGAACAACACTTCTGGTCGGAAGCACTTATTTATTCAAACTATACTCTGAACAGGTTATGGTCCAGCGTACTAAACAAAACTCCATATGAGTTAATGTACCAAAGGAAGCCACAAGTATCGCATTTACACATATTCGGGGTCACAGCAGATGTGCACATCCCCAGGCAATTGAGGCACAAGGGGGACAGGGTATCCCGAAGGCTGAGGTTCATGGGATATGAGCCAGGAACAAAGGGATATAGGTTCATAGACAGCAACAACAACTTCGTAATCTCTCGAACAGCAGTTTTTCACGAAAATGCCAACTGGTCCAAGATACACCTCAACGAGGTGTCCCTTAGCAAGGACGGACCGGGGAACACTCAAAGGGGAGTAACACCTAACACAGGAAAGAGTACAGAACAGGAAAGAATCAAAAACAAGAGGCAGGAAATACTAGTGAAGGAGTGGAAGGAGAACCACCCACACATCAAAGTGGACTCACTCACTGAGAAAGAAGCCAGGTACATGCACGACACTGAGACGCCCCCTGACAGGCCAATCAGAGCAAACAGGGGCAAGGTGCCACAGAGGTTAGGGGATTACGTATTATCTATCCACACTAACCAACTAACCCCCAACACATATAAAGATGTGCTAAAATTACCAGATGAGGAAAGGGCAAAATGGGAGCAGGCCATGGAGAAGGAAATGGATAGCCTGAGGGAACTAAACGTATACACTCCCTCTGAAGTCCCAGCAGGAAAAACGACAATAGGCACCAGATGGGTCTACAAAATCAAAACACTAGAGGAAAACAAAACTCTCTACAAGGCTAGACTGGTAGCGCAGGGGTTTGCTCAAAGATACCCTGATGATTACACAGAAACATACTCCCCCACAGTCAGGGCCGAAAGCGTAAAATGTGCGTTAGTCATTGCATCACTGCTGGGGTTGGAGGTACACCAATTCGACGTACAGACCGCCTATCTGCACGCTGAGCTTGACAAAGAGATTTATGTAAGAGCACCCCCCAGCCAAACAACTAGGAAGGGAGAAACATGGATTCTAAACCGAAGCTTGTATGGGCTCAAGCAATCAGGGAAACGCTGGTACGAGTGTTTGTCTAAGACATTGAAGTCCATGGGTTTTGCAACCACCTCAGCCGACAACTGCTTCTTCACTAAGAAGTCAGGTAATTCCCTCGAGTATGTCTTAATATACGTGGACGATATACTATATATCAGCAATCAGACCAGCAAATGCAGTGACTTTGCCAACGAACTAGGAAAGCATTTCTCCCTGAAGATTTTGGGTAAGGTAGACAAGTACCTGGGGGTGCAAATCACAAAAACAGACAAAGGTTTCCAACTGTCACAGAAAGATAAAATTTTGGAACTGGTACATAAGTGCAATATGACAGATGCCAAGGGGTGTGAAACACCAATGCAACCAGACTTTTTGAAGGACATGCACAATGAAGCTGAACCATTCAAAGACAACATGCTGTACAGATCCACCATAGGTTCCCTATTGTACATTGCGAACTGGACTAGGCCAGATATCGCCCTACCTGTCAACCTGCTGTCTAGACACGTAGGGAAACCCACCGCGTACCATTGGGAAGCCATAAAAAGGGTACTGAGATACCTAAAACACAGCTCTGACACCTGCCTGTCACTGGAACCCGAGAACGCCACAACTCCCACACTCACGTGCTACGCAGATGCTGACTGGGCTGGGGATGTGAAAAGTAGGAGGAGTACCTCAGGTTACATGTTCTTCCTCAACAACAGCCCAGTGCATTGGTACACAGGGAAACAGGATCTGGTAGCCACATCTACCACAGAAGCCGAATATATTTGTTTGTCCAAGGCCACCAATAACTTGATCTGGTTTGACGACCTGCTCACGGACATATGGGCCGAACCAAACTACCCCATCACTATGCATGAAGACAATAAAGCAGCCATGGAAATATCAAAGGCTGAAGCGGTTGGCCAAAGGTCGAGACACATAGACATAAAATATAAACATGTTAGGCAGTTCGCAAACATAGGATTCATAAGGGTTATACATTGTGACACAGAGGAGCAAACAGCAGACATTCTAACAAAGCCATTGCAAAACAAGCAACACACATACCTCACATCAAAATTGGGTGTCCTCCTAAAAATGACGCCTCAAGTGTACACCACTCAGGAATATCCCGGCCAGGCATTTAGAGGGGGTTTTGTCAGGAATAAATGCCTTGCCTCTGACCCAGAGCTAGAGGTAGGGGGGCTGGACAGGCCAGCCCACAAGGTACACCCTAACCCAATAGCCCCTCCTTACCTTAGCCACGCCCAGGGGGTACTTAAGGGTCAGCCATGCGGTCCTGCTTCAGTTCCGGAGATGTACCTGTATTGATGAGATGTCCAGTCAATAAACAATAAACAATTTAAATTAGAACTGCTTGTTGGAATTATTGGGCACGATCCTCGAACATATCTAACACACCACTGGGTGAGTGCTAACTTCCTCACAGTTGAATCATTGAACTGGACCAATTTTTTTAGTTTCAGAGATGTTTCACTATCCATCCAGGCAGCTTCCTCAGTGGGTGCAAGGCTGAGAGTTGTTGGAACGTACCAACTCCTGCCACACCCACCTCAGGAAGCCTGGTTCGCTGCCTGCCTCTCCTTCTCTACTCTAGCCGACTTCAGAGCTGTACTCATTGGAATTAACTTCCTAACAGCCTGGCTGGGCAGATGGACTGCAGACTTCCACACCACCAACCAGATAAGGAGTCTTCTCATGCCATCCCAGCAGGATCCAGGAAATGCAGCCTCTTCACCTCCAAGGAACGCCCCGCTCTGCCGTTCCAGCTTTCTGTCACCACCCCATTGTTTTAGAATTTGATACCTAATTTATTCTCATGACAACAAATAATTTGGCAAAAGGAATAGAGGGGGCAACACTTCTTTTGACACGTCCCTTCCATCTGACTGATCAAGCTGTTGTGGTGAGTTTGGCTGTCAGTTATTGCGAGGAGGGGGAGCGATCCTTGAACTTGCTGAAATCTGTAGAAACAAAAAAAATATACCCATTACATCCTTGACCATCTGCTGGGGGGGAAAAAACCAAACCCATTATTTTCTGGAAAATTGGGTTTTCCAAGACTAGGGGTGGGCATGAAGATTTAAAATCTGGAGGGAAGAAGGGAGGGAAGGCAAGAAAGAAGGAGGAGGAGGAAAGAGGAAGGAAGGAAAGGAGGGAGGGAGGGAAGGAGGGAGGGAAGAAAGGAGGAAAGAAGGAAGGAAAAATGAAAGATAAGGAAGGGATGGAGAGAGGTAGGGGGGAAAGGTAACTTGCTTGGGGGAGCAATCCTTGAACTTGCTAAAATTTATAGAAACAAAAAATATGGCCATTACATCCTTGACTATCTCCTGAAAAACACCGTTATTTTCTGGAATATCAGGTTTTCCAAGACTAGGGATGGGCATGAAGACTTAAAATCTGGAGGGAGGGAGGGAGGATGAGAAAGAAGGAGGAGAGAAAAAGAGGGAGGGAGGCAGGGGTGAAATCCAGCAGGTTCTGACAGGTTCTGGAGAACCGGCAGTGGAAATTTTGAGTAGTTCGGAGAATTGGCAAATACCACCTCTGGCTGGCCCCAGAGTGGGGTGGGAATGGAGATTTTGCAGTATCTTTCCCCTGCCACACCCACCAAGCCACACCATGTCCACCAAGCCATGCCCACATGGCTTGGTGGACATGGTACTAAAAAAATTTGGATTTCACCACTGGAGGGAGGGAGGGAGGAAGGAGAGAGGGAGGAAGAAAGGAGGGAGGAAGGAGGGAGGGAGGGAGGGAGGAAGGGAGGAAGGAAGGAAGGAAGGAGAGTGGGAGGGAGGGAGGAAGGAAAGGAAGGAAGGAAGGAAGGAAGGATGGAAGGAAGGAAGGAAGGAAGGAAGGAAGGAAGGAAGGAAGGAAGGCAAGGAAGGGAGGCGGGGGGGGGGAGGGGAAAGGGAACTTAACTTGCCCAGAGAAAGTCCTCATATGCTGCAACTTAATTTCTTTCAGACTGCATGTCTCGTTGCCAACTCATCCAGCATGTAATCTTTCCATTTTGCACACTGATCATTAAGCCAGTTGCCTTCCTAACCTCAGGCTCCAGAAAGAGTCTGCCTCGCTGATTGGGTTGAGTCCCCTGGGCCGAGGGTGGGAAGCAGAAGGCTTCTCTGAGGTGGCTGAGACTGGTGTTTAGCCTCTCCGAGGACAGCCGCAAAGATTCTGGTCGTCTCCAAAACGGAGGGACAACCTGGGAAGATCGCAGCAGAGCCGGGGAGCGGCCTCAGGAAGACAAAGACTGGGCATGGGGGAGATTTGGAAGTGGGGGGGGTTGTATACCCTGGGAGAGATGTTTCTTGTGAAAACTGCATGGATGACTCTCGCTTCTTTTTTTAATTCTTCTTTTTTTGGCTTCCAACGAATGAGAAAGAAGCAATTGGGATTTGCTTATCAGCGGAAAAAGGAATTTTATTCTGATCACCCCAATCCTTTCCAAATATGAGGGCCGTTCAGATAAATTTTATGTCAATTCATTTTTAAGGGTTGCTAAACTCCACACTCACACATCAGGTGGCCAAATACCTTCACAAGTTTTACAATTGCGCAAAACTTTTCATTAGAGATGTTGCTTTATTGTCCTATTATTCCCCCACCCCACCCCTTCCTCGATAACAAATCATTGTCTTAAACCAGGGATCTACAACCTTAAACACTCAAAGAGCCATTTGGACCTATTTCCCAGAGAAAAGAAAACACCAGGAGCCACAAAACCCTTCCCGTGCCTGACTATTTTTTGAGCGGCCACAGAAGTAGCATATTTATTAGTCCAATTTACATGCTGCCCTTCTCCATAGACTCAGGGCGGCTTACAATGCATTATAGCAATAGCCTGTATACTTTTTTTGTATATACCTGCTTATTAGGGCTTTCGGGGCCCCCTAAGCGGTGTTGTTCTATACAAAGTCGGCTTATTGCCCCCACAAACTGGGTCCTCAATTTACCTACCTCAAAAGGATGGAAGGCTGAGTCAACCTTGAGCCTGGTGAGATTCGAACTTGCACTAATTGCAGGCAGCTGGCAGGTAAGTGCTAGCACTTAACAGCACTTTAGTCCGCTGCACCACTGAGCATATGTAGTTGAATTAAACATTATGTTTCCTTCTGAAACTTTTCTTTTCTTGGATTTATTCATGGTTGGCCTACCAGGGGTTGAAAAGCTCAATAAATCACGTGCTGGCGGGGGTCGCACATTGGCGGTTGTGACGCATAATTTGAGTGTCAGGGAGCCGCAGCAGAGGGGTGAAAGAGCCACATGCAGCTCCAGAGCTGCAGGTTGCTGTCCCCTGTGTTAAACTATTTCTCTTTTTTTTTACTGTCTTCTTTTATTGTAAAGAACCATCAGGATTGTCGTAAAGATATTTGATTTGATTTTGTTCTGTAGAATTGCAAAACATTGATTAGCTTCCAAGATCAGAGTCTTCTAGCTTGGAAAGCCTTGGTCTCCAAAACAGATCTCAATTCATTTCTAAGATTCAAGGCCCAAAATATGATATCAATAAATAGGAAAGCGCCCACGAGCAGGTGCAAAGGCTCAGATTTAGAATCAGGGCTAACAAGGAGCCAAAAATGATTCTTTAAGTCTTCCAGAGGGATGGGGCAATCAATTCATTCCTTAAAACCACTAATATTATCCCAACGGCCCAAAATCAGGGCAAAAGTGATAGTCATATTGACGGCATTCTATTACAATCCACAGAGCTGCCCAGCATGAATTAAATCCCGTAAAGAATAAAAATGGGGTGAATCTGCAGAGAGAGGGCGAGGAAAAAAAAACCCTCAAAATGGTGCCTGCAAATGTGTAGCATTTGTAACAACAGCAATAGCACTCCATAGTGCTGGGTTCTGATTTTACCAACTACAGAAGTATAGGAAGGGTGAGTCCACCTTGAGCCGGTCAGGACTGAACTTCAGGCTGTGGGGAGGGAGGGAGGGAGGGAGAGTGGGAGGGTGGGGGAGAGGGAGGGATGGCAGGAGAGGGAGGGAGAAGGAGAAAGAGAGAGAGAGAAAGGGAGAGGGAGAGGAAGGGAGAGGAAGGGAGAGGGAGGGAGAGAGGGAGGGTGGGGGAGAGAGAGGGATGGCAGGAGAGGGAGGGAGAAGGAGAAAGAGAGAGAGAGAAAGGGAGAGGAAGGGAGAGGAAGGGAGAGGGAGGGAGAGAGGGAGGGTGGGGGAGAGAGAGGGATGGCAGGAGAGGGAGGGAGAAGGAGAAAGAGAGAGAGAAAAAGGGAGAGGGAGAGGAAGGGAGAGGAAGGGAGAGGGAGGGAGAGAGGGAGGGTGGGAGAGAGAGAGGGATGGCAGGAGAGGGAGGGAGAAGGAGAAAGAGAGAGAGAGAAAGGGAGAGGGAGAGGAAGGGAGAGGAAGGGAGAGGGAGGGAGAGAGGGAGGGTGGGAGAGAGAGAGGGATGGCAGGAGAGGGAGGGAGAAGGAGAAAGAGAGAGAGAGAAAGGGAGAGGGAGAGGAAGGGAGAGGAAGAGAGGGGGAGGGAGGGAGAGAGAGAAGGAGGGAGGGAGAAAGAGAGGAAGAGGAAGAGAAAGCAATTGCACTTAGACTTATATACTGCTCCATAGTCTTAATGCTGCAACTTTTCTCAGTTTACAGCCCTCTCTAAGCAGTTTACAGAGTCAGCCTATGACCCCCAACAATCTGGCTCCTCATTTTATTGACCTCAGAAGGATGGTAGGCTGAGCCAACCTTGAGCCGCTCAAGATCGAACTCCTGGCAGTGAGCAGAGTCAGCCTGCAGTACTGCATTCTAACCACTGTGCCACCAGGATCAAACTGTCAAGAGCAAGATTGCAGCTGCCATCAAATGGTAGGTTGTATCAAGTGTTAATTTTGCACCGTGTTTCTTGACCACGACAACTTTAGATTGTGCGGACTTCAGCTCCCAGAATTCCCCAGCCAGTGCCTTGAAGTTCCCAAGGCTGAGAAAGGCTGCTTGAGCAGATCAGAAATGCAGCCAAGGAGGAAATCTCTACATAGGTTTTTCAGCCCTGTTTGCAGGATTAAACTAAATTTATCCTCTCCCCACAAGTTTCCAAAGGAGAGGCCGAAAGCCTCCAGAGAAGGAGGACAATGGGGGAAGAAGTAAACTTGGTGAGAGGGGAGTGAAAGAAATGGCTGGTGTGCAAAAGGACAGGTTTCGGTCCAGTGCCTGAAGTTTTTGTAAAACTGCAGGATTCCTGCCCCCTCCCCTCAAATTGCATTCTGCATTTCAAGTTGTGCAACTCCGCTTTAGGGGCAGAGATGGGAAACCTGAACATGGCTGCTGACAATATCAGAAAAAGAAAATTAACCACATGGCATGCATTAATTGACTACTTAACTGATATTAAGCGCTTCATCCTTTCGTTTTACCCCCATGATGACCCCATGAGGAAGGTTAGACTGGAATAAAGAATTGGTCCATTGCACCTCAGTGAGCTGCTTCAATAAGGAGGTCAAGCTATTCTCCAAAGCACCAGAAGGCAGGACAAGATGTAATGGATGGCAACTCATCAAGGAGAGAAGCAACCTGGAATTAAGGAGAAACTTCCTGACAGTGAGAACAATTAACCAGAGGAATAGGAGTTGCCTTCAGAAGTTGTGGGTGCTCCATCAATGGAGGATTTTAATAAGAGACTAGACTGCAACTTGTCTGGAATGGTATAGGGTCTCCTGCTTGAGCAAGGGGTTGGACTAGAAGACCTCCAAGGTCCCTTCCAACTCTGTTGTACTGTTATTGTTCTTGGCTGGAGGGGAACTGAACCTGGATCTCTGCACTCCTGGTAATCCACCACTGATGTCATCCCACAATGTGGTTCTTGAGCTGAGAAGATGACATGTCATGATTGAGAGGGAAGCACACCTGGGTCTCAACTTAAACACTACATCATAGTGAATCTGGATTAAATTGTGGTTGGGCAGTGCACTAGGTGACTCTGGACATTGTCTTAGCATCGAGTGGGCTGGGTCATCCAACCTACGTTGGATACAACTTTGCAATTGTATTTTGTTAAGAGGACTTTGTCTTCAGGGCAAGGACTTCAACATCTCATGAGTTCCACAAGAGAATTAAGTAAACGGTTAAGGAGGGAAATATATAAGTTTTAAAGTAGTTTTAGTCTTGCTGAAATCTTGAAGCATCTTGCAGGTGTAAATCCATCAAGATAGAAACATTTAGAATCCGTCAGTGTGTAACTTTTCCAACTTCAGCTGGAGCAGAAGACTCAAGATATTTTTTTTAGGATTCTCTGAAATTTCTTTGAAGTATTCTTTAAATGTATCTATTTTTCTCTGGAATTTTCTCTTTTATTTTCCTGGGCTCCAAGATCACCACACATGGGGACTGCAGCCAAGAAATTAAAAGACGCTTGCTCCTGGGGAGGAAAGCTGTGGCAAATCTAGACAGCATACTAAAAAGCAGAGACATCATCCTGCCAACCAAAGTGTGTATAATCAAGGCGATGGTTTTCCCAGTTGCAATGTACGGCTGTGAAAGTTGGACCATAAGGAAGGCTGAGCGCCAAAGAATGGAGGCCTTTGAACTCTGGTGCTGGAGAAGACTCCTGCAAGCCCCTTGGACTGCAAGGAGATCCAACCGGTCAGTCCTAGAGGAGATCGACCCTGACTGCTCTTTAGAAGGCCAGATCCTGAAGGTGAAACTCAAATCTTTGGCCACCTAATGAGAAGGAAGGACTCACTGGAGAAGAGCCTAATGCTGGGAACGATGGAGGGCAAAATTTAATTTAATTTAATTTAATTTCCAATTTATATACCGCCCTTCTCCCTGAGGACTCAGGGCGGTGTACAGCCAAGATAAAAAACATAGAATACAAATATTAAAACATTTAAAAATATATATAGATTTGGGCCGAAAGTTAAGAATAACAAACTAATTAAAAAATTTAAAATTTAAAAATTTCTTCTAAGCCAACCCGGCTTGCTGGAAAAGATGGGTTTTCAGGGAACGACGGAAGGCATTGAGGTCATGGATTCTCCTTATCTCCGGGGGCAACTGATTCCAGAGAGTGGGAGCCCCCACAGAGAAGGCCCTCCCCCTGGGGGCCACCAGCCTACATTGTTTGGCTGATGGCACCCTGAGGAGGCCCTCTCTGTGGGAGCGCACGGGTCGATGGGAGGTCATTGGTAGCAGCAGGCGGTCTCGGAGATAGCTAGGCCCTATGCCATGGAGCGCTTTAAAGGTGATAACCAACACCTTGAAGCGCACCCGGAAGACCACCGGGAGCCAGTGCAGCTCGCGCAGGAGCGGTGTTACATGGGAGCGCCATGTTGCTCCCATCACTACCCGCGCTGCTGCATTCTGGACCAGCTGGAGCCTCCGGGTGCTCTTCAAGGGGAGCCCCATGTAGAGAGCGTTGCAGTAGTCAAGGCGAGAGGTGACGAGGGCATGAGTGACTGTGCACAAGGAATCCCGATCAAGAAAGGGCCGCAACTGGCGAATCAGGCGAACCTGATAAAAGGTCCCCCTGGTAACAGCCGTCAGATGTTCCTCCAAGGACAGCTGCCTATCCAGGAGGACTCCCAGATTGCGCGCCCTCTCCGAGGGGGGCCAGAGACTCGCCCCCAATAGTCAGCGATGGAGTCAACTGACTATATCGGGATGCCGGGAGCCACAGCCACTCAGTCTTGGAAGGGTTGAGCTTGAGCCTGTTCCTCCCCATCCAGATCCGCACAGCCTCCAGGCACTGGGACATCACTTCAAGGGCATCGTTGGGGTGGCCTGGGGTGGAGATGTACAGCTGGGTGTCATCAGCGTACTGGTGGTATCTCACCCCAAAGCCACGGATGATCTCGCCCAGCGGCTTCACATAAATGTTGAACAGAAGGGGCGAGAGGACCGATCCCTGCGGCACTCCACAGATGAGAGGCCTCGAGGTCGACCTCTGCCCCCCTGCCAACACAAACTGCGACCGGTCGGAGAGAAAGGAGGAGAACCACCGTAACACAGTGCTTCCCACCCCCAACTCTTCCAGCCGGTGCAGCATGATACCATGGTCGATGGTATCAAAAGCCGCTGAGAGATCTAATAGGACCAGAACAGAGGAATAACCCCTGTCCCGAGCCCTCCAGAGATCATCCACCAACGCGACCAATGCCGTTTCCGTGCTGTGCCCAGACCTGAAACCCGACTGGAACGGATCTAGATAAGATGTTTCCTCCAGGAATTACGGAAACTGTTGCACGACCACACTCTCAACAACCTTCGCAATGAAGCGAAGGTTGGAGACAGGACGATAGTTGGCCAATATTGCTGGATCCAGGGACGGCTTCTTGAGGAGAGGCCTCACCACCGCCTCTTTCAGGGCAGCGGGGAAGTGACCCTCACTCAAAGAAGCATTAATGACGCCCTGGAGCCAGCCTCGTGTAACCTCCCGGGAAGCCAGTACCAACCAGGAGGGACACGGGTCCAGTAAACATGTGGCCCCACTAAGTCTCCCCAAAATCCTGTCCACATCATCGGGAGTCACAGCATCAAACTCCTCCCAGATAACATTCTCAAGACTGTTCCTCGTCACCCTGCCCTGATCTACCCAGTCAGAGTCCAGATCCCCCCGGATCTGAGCGATTTTGTCATACAGGTATTGTCCGAAATCCTCCGCCCTGCCTTCTAAGGGATCCTCCCGCACTCCCAGGTGGAGCAGGGCGCGGGTCACCCTAAACAGGGCGGCCGGACGATTCCCTGATGACGCAATAGAGGCGGAAAAGTAGTTAGACTTTGCCGTCTTTATCGCCACTAGGTAGGCCTTAATATGCGACCTTACCAGTGTTCGATCAGATTCAGCGAGACTGGCCCTCCAACCGCTCTCCAGGCGTCTTTTCCGGCGCTTCATTTCCCTCAGCTCCTCAGTAAACCAAGGAGCCGCACGGGGATCGGCATCGGGTCAGAGGCCGCAAAGGCACAACTCGGTCCAAGGCCCCACCAGCCGCCCGATCCCAGGCGGCTACCAGGTCCTCGGCCGAGTCATGTGCTAGATCCTCAGGAAATGGCCCAAGCTCTGTCTGGAACCTATCAGGATCCATCAGGCGCCTGGGGCGGATCCATCTAATTGGGTCCGCCTCCCTGCGGCGAGGGGTCGCGGTTCGAAGATCTAGGCGAAGGAGTGAGTGGTCAGTCCATGACAAGGGTTCCACGTCTATATCCCCTATAACAAGACCACTCAACCACTGGCCAGAGACAAAAATCAAATCCAGAGTGTGACCTCCCCTGTGAGTAGGGCCATGAACTAACTGGGTCAGGTCCATGGCCGTCATGGAAGCCATGAACTCCTGAGCCACCTCAGACGTTTCACCGACGGATGGCAAGTTGAAATCACCCATGACTAAAAGCCTGGGTGTATCTACCGCCACCGTGGCTATCACGTCGAGTAGCTCAGGTAGGGCTGTTGCCACGCGGCAGGGAGCCAGGTACGTAAGCAACAAGCCCATCTGAACCCCACGGCCCCACCTCACAAGGAGGGACTCACATCCGGCTATCTGAGGCACAGTGGTCTCCCTCGGACTCAGATCCTCGTTAATAATAACCGCCACCCCCCCGCCCCTCCCCTGGGCCCTCGGCTGATGGAATGCTCTGAAGCCTGGTGGGCACATTTCCACCAGAGGGACGCCACCCTCCGGGGCCCAACCAGGTCTCCGTAATACCCACCAGGTCCGCTCCTCCCTCTTGTATAAGATCGTGAATGAGGGGGGCCTTATTGACCACGGACCTGGCATTGCACAGCATCAGCCGAAGGCCCAGCTCCTGAATATCTAAGCCACCTAGTATCCGAGCGGAGCCTTGGGGGACCGGGGCAAGCAATTGCTCTCAAACAGCAAGTGCGAGCCCCCAACACCTGATGTGGTCCCCTGCTCCCGCCATATCTGCCCCTCCCATTCACCGTGCCGATGGTACAGCCCTCAAAAAAAGAAGGGATGACAGAGAACGAGGTGGCTGGATGGAGTCACTGAAGCAGTCGGCGTGAACTTAAATGGACTCCAGAGGATGGTAGAGGACAGGAAGGCCTGGAGGAACGTTGTCCATGGAGTCACGATGGGTCGGACACAACTTCGCAACTAACAACAATTTTCTCTGGAACTAACTTTCTCCTTCCTTCCCTCCCTTCTTTCTTCCCTCCCTTCATTTTTTCCTCCCTTCTTTCCTCCCTCCCTTCTTCCTTCTGTTCCTTCCTCCCTTCCTCCCTCCCTTTCTTCCCTTCTCCCTCCCTCCCTTCTTTCTTTTCTTTCCTCCCTCCCTTCCTTTCCTCCCCCCTCCCTCCCTTCTTTCTTCTTTTCTTTCCTCCCTCCCTTCCTTTCCTCCCCCCTCCCTCCCTTCTTTCTTCCCTTCCTTCCTCCCTCCCCTCCCTCCCCCCCCCTCCCTCCCTTCTTTCTTCTTTTCTTTCCTCCCTCCCTTCCTTTCCTCCCCCCTCCCTCCCTTCTTTCTTCCCTTCCTTCCTCCCTCTCTTCCCTCCCACCTCCCACCTCCCTCCCTTCTTTCTTCTTTTCTTTCCTCCCTCCCTTCCCTCCCCCCCTTCTTTCTTCTTTTCTTTCCTCCCTCCCTTCCTTTCCTCCCCCCTCCCTCCCTTCTTTCTTCCCTTCCTTCCTCCCTCCCTCACCCCCTCCCTTCCTCTTTCATCTTAATATTTTAAAAATTGTGCCTTTGAATTTCCTCCTGTGGGGCAATGCTGGGGGAGTCCTACTGACTGACCAACTGGGGCGGGAGTTTTGTTCTCTTGGCTTGTGAAAGGCGCATGGAGAAAGCCATATTTTGCCACATGCTCCCAGCTCTAGCCATAGGCATCTTTTCTCCTTGAAGCCAGAAATCTCACATCCAATTTTAATTCCTGCTGCTTTTAACGGCCTGAGAGATTAATTGGACTCAAGGCTGGCTGAGCGCCAGTCCTCATTCATCCCACGCTGGAGTGAGGGATGGTTCCAGATAGCCAAGGAAGTAAAAGTTTGATAAGGACTAAGCCTCTCTTAAGAAGAAGCATCACGGGAGTGGCCCAGTTCAGCCACTGGCAAATCCATTATCAGGACATGTTTGCAAAACACTTCAACTGATTTTGCTCATGGAGCCCTTCGGCCGACTTCCTCCAATCTGGCACCCTGGCGGGGGTGGTATTTTAGACTTGAAATCTCACCATGTTGTGCCAAAGATTTCAGCCGCATGTTGCAGAGTTAGGCTGCAAAAAGATGAAGGGGGAAAAAAATCAAACCCCTACTGATTTCTTCTGGTTTGTCAGCATATCTTAAATGTCTGATATTTTATTTAGCTGGCATTCTCAACCTTGTGTGTGCGGGGGTATCGATAAGGAGGTGTGGGGGGGGGGGTTAACCATTGCTTAAATACAGGTCCACGACTTACAACAGCTCATTAATGACTGTTTCCTGTCCTGCCTTCTGGTGCTTTGGAGTGCATAAGAGCATAAGAGCACCAGCGTGCCTCCCATCCTTGTCCTAATGTTCCCTTTAATTGTATTTCATTTTATGTATTCAATTCATGCTTATACTTATATATATTATCTAATACGTACTTGACAAATAAATAAAATAGAATAAAAATAAATAGGTTGACCCCAGGGGTAGGAGTCAAAAATTTTAGCAACCGGTTGTCTGCCTTGTTGCTGGTTGGGCGTGGCCATGGTGGGCGTGGCCTACTCGGCCTCCTGCACCACAGTGGGGGGTTGTTTTCACCCTCCCCAAGCTCCAGAGGCTTTTTTCGAGCCTCCGGGAGGGCAAAAATGGCTTCCCCGGGCTCTGGAGGCCTTCCGGAGGCTGGAAACAGGCTGGTTTCCAGATTTCTGGAACTTCTGGAAGGCCCATTTTTTGCCCTCCCAGGGCCTCCACGCAGGCGCTGCACTTACTTGGCATCCAAAACGGGCCATGTGGAGACTCCTGGGAGGAGTGGGAGTGCAGCCAGTTCTTGCAACTACTGGTTCGGCGAACCAGATGTAAAATAAGCATCCGGTTCACGCAAACCGGTGCGAACCAGATAAATCCCACCCTTAATTGACCACCTCTTCTTTGTGGCAGCCCCTGAAATATTGGAAGATTGCTTTCATGTCACCCAGGGGTGGGTTCTACTTACCTTTACTACCGGTTCGCAACGGGGCCCCGTGCGCAGAAGCATTTTGATGATATTGGGGTCGGTGGGCGGAGCCTCCTGCTGGTTTTACTACCGGTTCTATAGAACCGGTGCGATCCGGGGGCAACTCACCACTGATGTCACCCCTGGTTCTTCTTTTCATTAAACTAGACATATCCAATTCCTGCAACCGTTCTTTGTATGTTTTAGTCTCCAGCCCCTTAATCGTCATTGTTGCTCTTCTCTGCACTCTTTCCAACAGTGCAGAAGTTACAACGGCACTGAAAAAAAGTGACTTATGACCGTTTTTCACACTTACGACCATTGCAGCATCCCCACGATTACGTGATCAAAATTCAGAGGCCTGGCCACTGATTCTTATTTATGACGGTTGCAGTGTCCCGTTTTGTGACCTTCTGACAGGCAAAGTCAACAGGGGAAGCCAGCCAGATTCACTTAACAACCGTGTTACTAACTGAACATCTGCAGTGATTCACTTAATGTGCTGCGGAAGGAGTCCGTGCTCTTTTAAAGTTGTTTTCTTTTTTTAAAAAAAATAGTATTGTTTTTGGAAGAGAGATTAAGTGGGGCGATGAAAGAAATGTGAAATATAGAGAAAGATGTCCCACAGATGTGACCACAGACACGCATGCAATGGAAGAACTGTTTTAAAGCATCCTATAAGGTGATTATAACATGCAGCCTATATTGAGTCCTTGATAATTTGTTGAAGTTCAACGAATTTCAGCTGCTTGTTTCATGTTCAAATTTGTCCTGAAAAATACCCTTTTTTTCAGGTAATGTCTTTTTTTGAGATACCACATGACTTTGAGGGTTTTGCATTTTGCTACAAAAATGAAAAAGAAAAAAAGAATGAGTAAAAACCTACATAAGAAATCAAATGAAAATATTTTTTTTAAAAAAATCACCTTAATATCCCCTCAAGATTGCAATCTTTGACTGGTGCAAGTAGAAAGCTAGCTGATGGATTCAGCACAACATCTGGCTTAGCTCTTTTCCAGCTGCAACCTTTCCTTCCTACGATTTCTCTCTCCGTTTCTCTTTTCCTATACCTTATTTCAGTTTGTTCCTTCTGATCTCTTAAAAGAGGTTGAGACTTTGGAAAAAATTCAGAGAAGAGCAACGAAGATGATCAAAGGCCTGGAGATTAAAACATATGAAGAACGGCTGCAGGATTTGAGTCTGGCCAGTCTAAAGAAAAGAAGAATTAGGGGCGACATGATAGCACTGTTCTGTTCTGTTCTGTTCTGTTCTGTTCTACTCTACTGTACTCTACTCTACTCTACTCTACTCTACTCTACTCTACTCTACTCTTCTCAGTGTAATTACAGAATCTGAAATAGAACTAAAGCATGCCATTGTAATGTTCTAGAAATAGAAGCAGTGGTGGGTTCCTCCCGGTTCGGTCCGGTTCGGCCGAGCCGGTAGCGGTGACAATATGACGTCACCGAACCGGTTCTCTCCCCACCCAGTTATTCTTACCTTTTATTTGGTCCCACCCCCAATCTATTGCTGCCTCCTGAGTCTCAGCTGATGACTAGAGGGAAAAAAACTGTTTAAACTCTTGCCGCGGGGCTTCAAAGGGCCGCCCTACAGCTGATCAGTGTTAAAAGCAAACAAATGAGTCGGGTCGTAAGTGCGAGGACTGGTCGTAAGTGCGAGGACCTTCCAGAAATGACTCTGACCAGCTAGCCACGCCCACCTAGTCACATGACCTCCAAGCCACACCCACAAAATAAGCCACGCCCACAGAACTGGTAGTAAAAAAAATTTAGAACCCACCCCCTGAATAGAAGGTACAGTATATAGGTAGATCTTGACTTACAACTTACAAACATTCATTTACTGACTGTTTGAAGTTATAATGGCAAGTATAGTCATGGCCAGTCCTCAGACTTATGGCCAGCACAGCATGTCTACAGTCACATGATCCAAAATTTGAGCATTTAGCAACATGGATGTATTTACAATGGGTGCAGCATCCTTTGGGTCATCTGATCATCATCTGCAACCTTCCCAACTGGATTCCAACAAGCAAAGCCAATGGGGGGAGCTGGATTTGCTTAACGACCAGGTGCTTCACTTAACAACTGCAGTGATTAGCTTAACAGCTGTGGTGGCTAAAAAGGTTGTAAAATTGGGTGAAGCTCCCTGCCTTACTTAGCAACAGAAAATCTGGACCCCATTGTTGGTTGTACGTTGAGGACTATCTACACACAAAGAGTTATTAAACACTGGTTTCGTTTTAACAGTGAGCTATTTTTATTTCTATTCTATTTTATTTCACATTGCAAAGCATATTTATTTATCCAGTTTGGAAAGGTGTCCTAAATAGAAAGTTCTAGAAAAGACGGCAAAAAGCAGGTGTGGTATTGATTGTATCGTGCAATTAATATTCATACATTTTTGTCACAGGAAAAACAAAAGAAGACAAACAGTCTATGCAAACCATCAAACATAAAAAAATGGCTTCACCAAAATGCTATTTGCATTTTAAGGACGACTGCAGCCAAGAAATTAAAAGACGCTTGCTCCTGGGGAGGAAAGCTGTGGGAAATCTAGACAGCATTCTAAAAAGCAGAGGCAAAAAGTGTGTATAGTCAAGGCGATGGTTTTCCCAGTTGCAATGTATGACTGTGAAAGTTGGACCATAAGGAAGGCTGAGCGCCAAAGAATGGAGGCCTTTGAACTCTGGTGCTGGAGGAGCACCCCTTGGACTGCAAGGAGATCCAACCGGTCAGTCCTAGAGGAGATCAACCCTGACTGCTTTTTAGAAGGCCAGATCCTGAAGAGGAAACTCAAATACTTTGGCCACCTAATGAGGAGGAAGGACTCCCTGGAGAAGAGCCTAATGCTGGGAACGATGGAGGGCAAAAGAAGAAGGGATGACAGAGAACGAGGTGGCTGGATGGAGTCACTGAAGCAGTCGGCGTGAGCTTAAATGGACTCTGGGGGATGGTAAAGGACAGGAAGGCCTGGAGGAACATTGTCCATGGTGTTGTGATGGGTCGGACACGACTTCACAACTAACAACAACAACCCTTTGGCCCAAATACAGGTAATCCTTGAGTTGCGGCCACGATTGAGTCCAAAATGTATGTTGCTAAGTGAGATATTTGTTAAGGGAGTTTGTCCCATTTTACGACTTTTCTTGCCACAGTTGTTAAGTGAATCACTGAGGTTGTTAAATTAGTAACACGGTTGTTAAATAATTCTGGTTTCCCCATTGATTTTGCTTGTCAAGAAGGTCGCGAAAGGGGATCGTGTGACCCAGGGACAATGCGACCGTCATAACTGTGAGTCAGTTGTCCAGCGTCTGAATGTAAATCATTTGATGGTGGGGATGTTTCAACAATCATAAGTGTGAAAAATGGTCATAAGTCCCTTTTTTCAGTGCCGTTGTGACTTCAGCCTCTAAATGAACTGTTGTTCGCTTATAGGTAGTCCTCAACTTACAACAGTTCATTTACTGACTGTTCAAAGTTACGATGGCACTGAAAAAAGCAATTTATGACCATTTTCCACACTTACGACCGTTGCAGCATTCCCCACGGTCATGTGATCAAAATTCAGAGGCTTGGCAACTGGCTGATATTTCTGACGGTCGCAGTGGCTCAAGTCATGCGATCCATTTTTGCGACCTTCTTAGCAAATGTCTCACTTAGCAGCATAAATTTTGGCCTCAACTATATAAATTTTAGTTCAGTGGCTAAGACGCTGAGCTTGTCGATCGAAAGGTTGGCAGTTCAGCGGTTCGAATCCTTAGTGCCGCGTAACGGGATGAGCTCCCGTGACTTGTCCCAGCTTCTGCCAACCTAGCAGTTCGAAAGCAGGTAAAAAGTGCAAGTAGAAAAATAGGAACCACTTTTGGTGGGAAGGTAACAGCATTCCGTGTGCCTTTGGCATTGAGTCATGCCGGCCACATGACCACGGAGACGTCTTCGGACAGTGCTGGCTCTTCGGCTTTGAAACGGAGATGAGCACTACCCCTTAGAGTAGGGAACGACTAGCACATATGTGCAAGGGGAACCTTTACCTTTATCTATGGTCATAAGACAAGGACTACTTGTCATAAAACACAAACCTTGGAGTTAATTTTTATCAGATCTAGCATAAGCTAGATGGGAGAGAATAAATTCTTCTCTCTCATGTCCCCTTTTTCAAGTTGATGACTCTGACTTCAGTCTTCTAGCAGTTGGTTCTGTTCACCTCCCACCCAACATTGAAAGCCAAGGCCAAAGTCCAATAAATAGCGAAAACAGGCAACATCTATATTTGATTACATTAAAATGACATGGAAATGCAATGCTGTTGATAAAATGATTCCCAATGTCTGTGAACAATTTCTCTTTCCAACAGATCAAAAGTTAGAGTTAGGCTTTAGGGTCAGGTCAAATTGTGCTCTCTTTATTCATTTGGATCACAAAGCCCATAATTCACATCAAGCCTGGGAAGCATAGGTATTACTCCAGCACATCTTGACGACACCAAGACTTAACATTCTGGTTCCAATAACTTCAAAAAAAAAAAAAAAAACACCAATATTTGGGGAGCTTCACTTTATTTTCTGAAATGGAATGGAATAAAAAATTATTTAATCTAACTGTCTAGAAGCCTCTATTAATTCTAATCCTAAAATGCATTAAGAGAGGAATAGAATCAAGATCACGTGAAGTGTTAATGCCGCTTTATAATACCTTCGGAAGGCCACACTTGGAATACTGCATCCAGTTTTGATCACTACAATGTAAAAAAGATGTTGTGACTCTAGAAAGAGTGCAGAGAAGAGTAACAAAGATGATTACGAGACTGGAGGCTAAAACATATGATGAATGTTTGTAGAAACTGGGCATGGCTAGTCTAGTGAAGAGAAGGACCAGGTGTTATGACCTAGACTTACTGAATTACAATACATAATTAGTCCCAAAAAACCCTATTTTATTGTAACAGCTGAGAATTACGTTTATTCCCAGATGAGTCCCAATTAGTTGCAAAACAAGTCGTTCGGAAGAAATCCTTTGGGAGAATCACCAACCTTTATCTTCTTTGACGCCCTGCCAAAGACCTTACTTGGCAAAGCCCCACGAAGTTCAGAAACAAACAAGAGATGCCGACTGGAAACAGAGTTAGCAACTTTGCTTTCCTGCAAAAGGCCCAAGTGCCTTTGTTTCCCTTTTAAGCAGGGGTGAATTGCTCCTGGTTCGGACCGGATTGCCTGATCCACTAGCAATGGCGGCGGGTGGTTCGGAGAACTGGTAGCAAAAATCCCTGCCCCCCCCTCCATGCCCAGCTGAGCCGCACAATTATCAGAGGCTTTTTTTTTACTTTTAAAAGCATTTTTTCTACCTCTTTGGCCGAAAAAATGCTCTTAAAAGTAAAAAAAAAAGCCTCTGATGATCGCACGGCTCAGCTGGGATCGTCAAAGGCTTTTAAAAGAAAAAAATCCCTTTTTTCTTTTAAATACCTCTGACAATCCCAGCTGAGTTGCCTGATCTTTTTTTAAAAAGCCTCTGCCGATCAGGCAACTTAGCTGGGATCATCAGAGCCTTTTGAAAGCATTTTTTTACAACCTCTTCGCCAAAGAGGTTGTTAAAAAAATGGTTTTAAAAGTAAAAAAAAAAAAAAGGCTACGCCCACCACCCCCCCACCAAGCCACGCCCACAGAACTGGTAGTAACAAATTTTAGATTTCACCACTGCTTTTAAGCCTTATGGGAGGGGCCAATCATCTCCTGGCCTTACTCCTGAGTCATCCCTTTTGAAGTGGTTCGGGAATGACGAGAGGCACAAGCAAGCAAGTGACAACAGCTCTTTAATATACAGTGAGACTTCAGCAAAAAACTCAGAGGCTGCAGTCCTCCTTATATACAATCCTGGAGAGACTGTCAGCCAATCAGAAACGTAGGCAGGTTTGAAACTCCCGCTTAAAAGTATCAATACATAACACCCCTCCCTTCCCAGAAGGCACTAACTCTCAAAAATTAACATATGTACAAACAAAGTCTCGCAGGTGCTTAGGCTGAGTTCTCGCCCTAGTTGACCTGCGCAGTTCAGTGTTTGGTGAGGCGTCGAGCTGGTCGGAGGGACTCTTTGTCTCTCCCGGCTCCGCCAATGGAACCTCCTGGATTTTGTCCGGGGCGTGGTTATTCCCGGCTGGGAGTGGCGACTCGCTGGGGCGGCGCTGGAACCAGGGCTTGTCAGCTAAGTATTCTCGCGGCCCCGGGCTTGAGTTAGCTGTTTTGGAGAAGTGGTCATAGTTAGGCTCGGACATGACTGCGTTGATGTTTGCCTCGCCAACCACCCGTTTCCTCAGTTGGTCTATGTGGCGCTTCCAGAGTCTATCTACCCCCACGTCCACCGTGTATGATTTTGGGCCTGTTATCCCCACTATGGTTCCTGCAACCCACAGAGGACCGCTGGCATAATTGCGAGCGAACACCGGGGACCCGACCTGAAACTGCCTTAAGCCACAGGTCTCTCCCTTAAAGTTTTCGTGCGAATAGTTAGGGTGAAGCCTGTCCAACACGCACCGGAGCTTTCTCCCCATGAGGAGCTCTGCTGGGCTTCTCCCAGTTGCTGTGCATGGTGATGCATGCTGAACCGCAAGGAATTGATCTATCCTGGCCTGCCAGTCCCCATTGTCTAATCTGGACAGTGCTTCCTTGGCTGTCCTGACAAATCGTTCAGCCAATCCGTTGGAAGCCGGGTGAAATGGGGCTGATAGGGCATGGCGGATCCCCAGGCCGGCCAAGTAGCCTTCGAAAAGGGTTGCTGTAAATTGGGGCCCATTGTCCGATACCAAGGTATCCGGCAGGCCGTGGGTGGCAAACAACTTTCTTAGGGCCTTGATAACCGCTTCGGCCATTGTGGATGGCATTAATACAATTTCGAGCCATTTTGAAAAGGCATCCACTACTATTAAAAACGTTTGGCCATGGAACGGGCCGGCAAAATCAATGTGGATCCTCCCCCATGGGCCTTTTGGTTTCTCCCACTCTCGGATGGGCGCTACTGGGGGATCGGGGCGAGACTCCTGGCAGGGTCTGCACTTCCCCACCCACTCGGAAATGACCTGGTCCATGTTGGGCCACCAGACATAGCTGCGGGCTAAGCACTTCATCCTAACGATGCCAGGATGCCCTTCGTGCAATAATTCTAAAACTCTATCTCGTAGTTTTGCTGGAATTACCACTCTGTCACCCCACAGTAAGCACCCCCCTTGCGTAAACAGTTCATTTCGTTTGTTGGCAAAACCTTGGTACTCCTCCCCGACCACCTTGTCCGGCCACCCTTTCAAAACCCAACCCATAACAGTCCGGATAACAGGGTCTCTATTTGATGCCTTCGCCACCTCGCCGGAGGAGATGGGCCCCAAGGTTAACGTGTCCAACAACAGGACGGAGGTTTCCGGTGTTGGGTTGTCCAGCAGGTCGGGAAGGGGGCAACGGCTAAGGGCATCCGCATGACCCAGGGTCCGCCCAGGCCGATGGACGAGCTGGTACGAGTAGGCCGATAAGAAAATCGCCCATCTAGTTAAACGGGGGGAGAGAGCAGCGGGGGTTGGCCTGTCGCCTGCTAGCAGTCCTAGCAACGGTCTATGGTCAGTCACAAGTTCGAATTTTCGGCCATAGAGGTATTCGTGGAACTTCTTAACCCCCGCAATCGCAGCCAGAGCCTCTCTGTCCAATTGGCTATAGTTTCGTTCTGTGCTGGACAGAGTTCGGGAGTAGAAGGCAATGGGTGCCTCTAGGCCGTTCGGCAGTCTATGGCCTAGGACGGCACCAACTCCTACGGGGGAGGCGTCGCAAACTAAGACGAGCGGCAGCTCTGCATTGTATTGGATCAGGAAACTGTCCTCCGATAGGAGTTTTTTTACTGCTTCAAAAGCGGCCGCTTGCGGTTTCCCCCAGACCCATGGTACATTCTTCCCTAAGAGTTTGTGAAGGGGATCAGCGACCGTGGCCTTATCTCTTAGGAACATTGAGTAGAAATTGAGCAGTCCAAGGAAGGCTTGGAGCTCAGCTTTGGATTTGGGGGCTGGTGCGCTTTTGATGGCCCTCACCTTGCTTTCGGTAGGGTGGATGCCTGTGCCGTCCACCCTGTACCCCAGAAATTCTACCGAGGGGACCGCTATCCTGCACTTGTTCTTTTTAAGTCTTAGTCCCGCTTCTCTGAATCTGGACAGGACATTCCGTACCCTGTCCCCTAGCTGGTGTTCGTCTTGGGCGCTGACTAAGACGTCATCGAAATAGGGGACTACTCCCGGAAGTCCTTGCAACAGGCGCTCCATGGTGCTTTGAAATAAGCCGGGTGCGACGCTCACCCCAAATTGGAGCCTGGTGCATTTAAATGCACCCCTATGAGTCACGATCGTTTGCGCCTCTGCCGTGGCGTCGTCGACCGGTAACTGTTGATAGGCTTGGGCCAGGTCTAATTTGGCAAAAATTTTTCCGGGGCCCAGGGAGTGTAGTAGATGGTGCACGATCGGCACCGGATAGGCGCTCGGCTGCAAAGCCTTGTTGATCGTGCACTTGTAGTCGGCGCAAATTCTGATTGAGCCGTCGGACTTAACTGGGGTGACTATGGGGGTCTCCCACTTGGCATGGTCAACGGGAACCAACACCCCTTGCTTAATCAGTTTGTCCAGTTCTGCATCGATCTTTGGTTTCAATGCGAACGGCACTCTTCTGGCCTTTAGTCTTACTTGGGCTACGTTGGGGTCTAAGTTTAGTGAAATAGGGGTCCCCACATACTTGCCCAATGTGTCCCCGAAAACGTCCTGGAACTCGGACAGGAGGCTGTCTTTTGGGGTTGACTTGGACATCAGGTGGACGCCGGTGAAGCCCATGCCAAGGGCTCGGAACCACCCCATGCCCAGGAGGCTCGGCAGCTGCTTCGTGACGATGGTCAGCGGCAGGTCTCTTTCGTAGTCTCCGTAGGTGACCCGGAACGTGCCCACGCCTTCGAGGGGGACTCGGTTCCCCTGGTAGTCTAGGATGCGCAGTCTCTGTCTGGAGAGTTGATCCTTCCGGAACGACGGCAGGAGGGTCTTTAGGGTTGTCCACGACATGATGGAGAGAGCTGATCCGGTGTCGATCTCCATCGAGCACGGTCTTCCGTTGATCTCGACCACCGTGCTGACTTTGTCCTCGACCGTTGTGCTGGCCTGGTCGATGTGTATGCTGCGGCCATCTCGCGGTTCAAATTCGCGCCGTTTTTTCGCGCCGCCTTCTCTCGTTGGCTGCTTCTGGCGCGCTGATTCCGGTTGGCTGCGGCGCTCACGTGGTTTGAGTCTTCTGGGCAGAGTGGCTCTGCAGACTCGCGCCAAGTGCCCTTTCTTCTCGCAACGCCTGCAAATAGCCTCTCTGTATTTGCAGGACAGTCTATCATGGTGCCCGCCACAGCTGGGACAGCTTCGCCGGGGGCTGCCAGTGTCTTTTCTCCGGTGCTCTGTTCGGAAGACGTCCTCATCCGACTCGGACTCCGAGCTGGATCCGGCGTCTTCTCTGTGCACCGGGGCACACTTGGGGCTGTCTTTGCTGGTCGGCGGACGCTGTAGCGTTTCAGCGGCCTTTGTGGAGGCTTCGTGAGCCCTGGCCTCGTCAAGGGCTCCGGCAAGCGTCAGATCAGGCTTGGCGAGCAGACGCCGTTGCAGCCTAATGTCCCGAACACCACAGATCAGTTGCTCAAGCAACGCATCATCCAAGTCTCTGTAGTCGCAATGAGTTGCGGCTTTTCTCAGGCTGGCCATGTACGCGCTGACCGGCTCTCCCTCTCGTTGGACGCGCTGCCTCAGTTGGTATCGCTGCACGAACTTGGAGGGGACGGGAGCGTAGTGAGCCCGGAGAGTTGCCATCAAGGTGTCCCATGAGACTGTTTGAACCGGCGTTGGCTCACACAGTGACTCGGCCATCTCGAACACGTCCGGTCCGCAGTGGCTTAGGAATAGGGCTCTCTTTCGATTAGCCGAGAGGCCCTGCATGTCGCTGGCTTCTAGCGAGCATTCAAACCTTGTTAGGTACGAGACCCATTTTTCGCGGGTCGGATCAAAAGGCTTGGGCGGAACGTAGGCAGACATGTCCGGTATGTCTCCTGTGGTTCGCCTCATCGCCTAGCTGAAGCTCGTGGTCTCACTGGTTGGCTTCTTGTAGCCTCAATCCCATCCTCGTCGCCAATGAAGTGGTTCGGGAATGACGAGAGGCACAAGCAAGCAAGTGACAACAGCTCTTTAATATACAGTGAGACTTCAGCAAAAAACTCAGAGGCTGCAGTCCTCCTTATATACAATCCTGGAGAGACTGTCAGCCAATCAGAAACGTAGGCAGGTTTGAAACTCCCGCTTAAAAGTATCAATACATAACACCTTTTGCTTTAGCTGCTCTTGCCTTCTGGCAGCTCTGCGCTTGCGTGCACTAGGAACAGGCTCCTCCTGTTCCTCTGCCTCTCTGCTGTCCGACTCTGGGGGCTCCGGAGTCCACGTATCACTCCCAGATGGCCCTGGCCCCATCTCTACCTCCGACACAGAGCCCTCGTCGGGTCTTCCCCAGACTCGAGGACTGGCCCATGTTCCTCCCCAGCCTCCTCACTGTCCGACTCTGCTGCCAACTCTGCAGGCTGCTGGCAGACCACAACACCAGGGGAGACATGATAGCAGTCTTCCAATATTTGAGGGGCTGCCATGGAGAGGAGGGGGTCAACCTGTTTTCCAAGACACCTGAAGGCCAGACAAGGAATAATGGATGGAAACTGACCAAGGAGAGATTCAACCTAGAACTAAGGAGAAATTTCCTGACAGTTAGAACAATTAATCAGTGGAACAGATTGCCTCCAGAAGTTGTGGGTACTCCAACACTGGAAGTTTTTAAGAAGAGATTGGACAACCATTTGTCTGAAATGGTAGAGGGTTTCCTGCTTGATTTGTGGGTTGGACTAGAAGATCTCCAAGGTCCCTTCCAACTCTGTTATTCTGTTCATTCATGCTGGGTTAAACTCTTAAATAACTAGAACCAGGCAGCCAATTTGAGTCAATCTTTTCCCCAAGTCTTTCTGCTCCATTTAAGGTCAGGTCTTGGAGGTGGAGGCAAGGATTACTTGACTGCATTATTCCGAGCTGACGTCCTCACCAAGAGAGGCACCAGACAGCTGCTGAAGCCAGCTGCACGATCCTTGGGGAGGACCCTCCAAGATGCCGTGTTAATTTGGCGGGGGTGGGGGTGGAAAGGCAGGACGATGCATTTCCAAAAAAACCCCACAATCCACAGATCCGATCCTGGAGCAATTGTCAGCAAAATAATTCTCCAGCTGCATGATGTCCCCTGAGAAAGGTTTCATTCAGGAGTTGTGTACTATTGTTGCCCCTTATGAATGGCTCTGGGAATAGGTTTTGGGTCTGGCTAGTCTAAATAAAAGAAGAATTAGGGGTGACATGATTCCAGTGTTTGAGGGGCTGCCACAAAGAAGACGGGCTAAAATTATTCTCCAAAGCACCAGAGGGCAGGACAAGAAACAGTGATTGGAAAATAATCAAGGAGAGAAGCAACCTGGAATTAAGGAGAAACTTCCTAACAGCCAGAAGAATTAACCAATGGAACAGCTTGCCTTTAGAAATTGTGAGCGCTCCATCACTGGAGGCTTTTAAGAAGAGATGAGACAGTCACTTGTCTGAAATGGTATAGCCTCTCCTGCTTGAGCCGGGGGCTGGACTAGAAGACCTCCAAGGTCCCATTCTATTCTATTCTATTCTATTCTATTCTATTCTATTCTATTCTATTCTATTCTATTCTATTCTATTCTTGATCCATCCTTTGCTTCTTGTCCTGCCTTCAAGTGCTTTGGAGAACATGTTAACACCCCTCTTCTTTATGGCAACCATTTAGGTATTGGAAGACTGCTAACATGTCTTCCCTGGTCCTTCTTTTCATTAAACCAGACATATCCAGTTCCTGCAACCATTCTTCATATGTTTTAGCCTCCAGTCCCCTAATCATCTTTATTGCTCTTCTCTGCACTCTTTCTAGAGTCTCCACATCTTTTTTTGTAGTCATGATAAATTCACTAGCAGCCTCTTTTGCCAAATCCATCCTTTACACCTGCTGTGATTGGGACTTTGAAAGATGTGAATCCAGACATTACTCATCTTCTCTTAGACCTCTTCAGCAGAAGGCATTTTTGCAAACCACAACCCAGAGGAATCTAGATTTGGGTTTGCATTTGGGGCTGATCATTTGTGATTTAGAAGAGGATTGAACCAAGAATTTTCTCTCTGCCAGTGATATGTTCAGTGGGCAGAAGGCAAGGATTCCTGTCCCCCATTTCAAGGAAATCTTAGGAAAGCCCCATCTGAGCCAGCATCTGGGCTGCAGCTGCCCAAAAAGCCAACACCATCCTAGGCTGCATTAACAGAGGGAGAGAATCAAGATCACATGAAGTGTTAATACCACTTTATGATGTCTTGGTAAGGCCACCCTTGGAATATTGCATCTATTTTTAGTTGCCATAATACAAAAAAGATGTTGAGACTCTAGAAAGATGATCGGGGGCTGGAGGCTAAAACATATGAAGAATGGTTGCTGGAATTGGGAATGTCTAGTCCAGGAGTCAGCAACCTGCAGCTCTGGAGCCGCATGTGGCTCTTTCACCCGTCTGCTGTGGCTCCCTGTCACTCAAAATATGCATCACAACCACCAATGTGCAACACTCACCGATGCGCGATTTATTGAGCTTTTCATTCCCCAACTATTGATAAATCCAAGAAAAGAAAAGTTTCAGAAGAACGTTTAATTCAACTACATATGCTAGTTTTGTGGCTGCTCAAGAAATAGTCAGGGAAGGGAAGGGTTTTGTGGCTCCCGGTGTTTTCTTTTCTGTGGGAAACGAGTCCAAATGGCTCTTTGAGTGTTTAAGGTTGCAGAGCCCTGGTCTAGTCTAATGAAAAGAAGGGCAGTGAGGACAATTAACCAGTGGAACAGCTTCCCTCCGGAAGCGATGGGTGCTCCATCACTGGAGGTTTTCAAGAAGAGATAGTCATTGTCTGGAATGATACTGGGTCTTCTGCTTGAGCAGGAAGTTGGACTAGAAGACTTCCTTCCAACCCCATTATTCTCCAATCCCTTAAAGGTAAAGTAAAGGTTCCCCTCACACATGTGGCAGTGGTGAAATGAAAAATTTGTTACAACCAGTTCCATGGGCTTGGTGGTGGTGGGGGTAATGTGACTGGGTGGGCTTGGCCAACTTTTTTTTTTTTACTTTTTTAAAGCATTTTTTTTACAACCTAGTTGGCAGAATAGATTGTAAAAAATGCTTTTAAAAGGTAAAAAAAAGGCTCTGACAATCACAGCTGTGCCTCACAATCGTCAAAGCCTTTTTTTTAACCTTTTAAAAGCAGGAAGTAATGACACCTGGGTGGGTGGGCGGAGCCTCGGCCACCACCGCTACCGAATCTGAACCACCTGCCACAATCGCTACTGAATCACCCGATCCGGTCTGAACCGGGAGCATTTCACCCTTGATATGTGGTCATTGTTCCCAACTCTAGGGGGCGGTGCTCATCTCCATTTCAAAGCTGAAGAGCCAGCGCTGTCCAAAGATGTCTCTGTGGTCATGTGACCAGCATGACTCAATGCCAAAGGCGCAGGGAATGCTGTTACCTTCCCACCAAAGGTGGTCTCTATTTTTCTACTTGCATTTTTTACCTGCTTTCGAACTGCTAGGTTGGCAGAAGCTGGGACAAGTCACGGGAGCTCACCCCATTACGCGGCACTCGGGATTCGAACCAGTGGTGGGTTCTTCCTGGTTCAGCCCGGATCGGCCGATCCGGTAGCAGTGACAATGTGACGTCACCGAATCGGTTCTCTTTGTCCAGGAGCTGGGCCCTCCCGCCCGCCCCCGCGTTATTCCTACCTTTTATTTCTTCTTTTTCAGCCCTTTTTTAGCTGATAGGTGCGGCAGAATGGATTGCCTCACCTCAGCTGGGCAGATACCGAACGCACTTGCGCGCAGCGCAAGTTTGGTGCTCATGCAAGTTAAGCGAGCATGCGCGTGATGATCGCGCACGAAGCATGTGCACAAAGAGAACCGGTAGTAAAGCCGGTTGGAACCCACCACTGATTCAAACCGCTGAACTGCCGACCGTTTGATCGACAAGCTCAGCGTCTTAGCCACTGAGCCACCGCGTCCCTTGCATCCCTTTTATTCTGGGTTCTTCTATTTAGTTTGTCTTCATTCTTCCTTTGTTAAAACTTCATTCAAAATTAGATAATAAAATGCCTGCTATGCATAGAAGTATATGTTTATGTGTGTGTATCTCTGTATAATGAGATGACATCTTTGGTTCCTGTCGTGCTTCTAAGAGCAATTGGTTGGGATTCGGTTCTCTTGACAGCAAGAGCGCCATTCTAAGAGGTTTCTGATGAGGTTATTACTGTATAAGTTAATGTTCACACCCCCTTCCTGTTTCCCAGCAGAGACCTTGCCGGCTTGCAGCCAAGTCTTATTTTGACTCAGATCCCAGCATGTCAGCCAACTGTTCCTCCGTTTCATATCTGACATATCCTGTACATTAAAACATCCTCGGTTCAAACCTTTTGTTTCTGTAAAGAAGTGGTGCTGGAAAAAAAATAATAATCCATGTTTCAAAAATCTGCCAAAGTCCTCTTAAGAAATGGAATGACAATATGACATTGTGTTGTAGAAGCAAACGTACACACACACACTTTAGCAGAGAAGGATTTTTAACAAGAGGATTATTTAACAATAATGGATCCTCATCAAATGTAGAGGTAAACTTTATGCAGGTAGTCTCTTCTCAGACAACAGTTCATTTAGTTCAATGTTACGACAACACTGGGAAAAAAGGGACCTAAGATCGTTTTTCACACTTATGTCCTTTTCAGCAGGGATGAAATGCTCCTGGTTCGGACCAAATCCCCTGATCCGGTAGCAGGTGATTCGGAGAACCAGTAGCAAAAATCTGTGCTCCCCGCCCATGCCTAGCCGAGCCACACGATCAGCAGAGGTTTTTTTTTTAATTTTAAAAGCATTTTTTCTACAACCTCTTCAGGTGAAAAAATGCTTTTAAAAGTTTTTTAAAAAGCCTCTGATGATCACACGGCTCAGCAGGGATCATCAGAGGCTTTTAAAAGCATTTTTTCTATAACCTCTTTGGCCGAAGATGTTGTAGAAAAAAAAATGTCTTTAAAAGCCTCTGAGGATCCCAGCTGAGTTGTCTGATCAGAGACTTTTAAAAGCATTTTTTTCTGCAACCTCTTGAGGTTGTAGAAAAAATGCTTTTAAAAGTAAAAAAAAAAAAAAAGTTGGCCACGCCCACCCAGTCACATTACCCCACCACCACCAAGCCACGCCCACAGAACTGGTAGTAACAAATTTTACATTTCATCACTGCTTTGCAGCATTCCCACGGTCACGTGATCAAAATTCAAATGCTCGGCAACTGGCTCCTATTTCTGACGGTCGCAGTGTCCCGGAGTCACGTTTTCCGACCTTCTGAGACCTTTTGCGACCATCTGACAAGCAAAGTCAACGGGGAAGCCATATTCGCTTAAGTTAGTGTTACTAACTTAAGAACTGCAGTGATTCATTTAACAACAGTGGGAAGAAAGGCCGTAAAATGGGGGCAAAACTCACTTAACAAATGTCTCACTTAGCAACATAAATTTCGGGCTCAATTGTGGCCGTAAATCGAGGACTACCTGAAAATAAAGTATTTCCCCCTCAAGGTAAACAGGAGTTCTTAGAAGACCTAGGTTGCCAGGTGTCCACTATTTGAGCGGACAGTCCGTTTTTTTCACATTATGTCCACTATTTTTTTTCACAAAGTAGTGGACATTTTTTTTATTCAAAAGCTTTATGATGAAATGGTACGTAAGTTTTGCGAGTCAGAATTCCATAAAGTTTTGCACCATGTTCCAACACGTTGGTTAAGTTTGTTTAAAGCGGTCGAAAGACTTCTTTTAAACTGGATACCTCTAAAATCGTATTTTAGTTCTCTTGGATCTGATGAGTGCCATAAGGTTATCTGGAACCTTATTTTGGATCAGGAAAATGAACTCGCAAAGGACGATGAACCAACAATTTCAGAATTGTATTTATATTTCACGCACTTCTTCATGTCAATAATGCAAGACACCCTACTGAAGCTGGAAAGCAAGAAAATTCTTGCATGTGATCTTCACATTATCATGTGTAAGCTGCATGATTCTTTGCAAAAAAAATACAATGAGCAATTTTTTTGGAATGAAAGTTTTATTTGCCTTATGTAAAAAACATTTGCCTGAGAATGCCGTGCAAAAGTTCAAGAAAGAAGCCATCAACGTGTATCAAAGAGCCATTGTGTACCTAGAAAAGTGGTATAATTTCACCGATTCAATATATAAGATGGTAAGTTGTTTCAATCTAATTGATCGCAATAATCCTCCAACTTTAGAAGAAATGATGAACGTCTGGTTATTATCACCATGGCAAGAAGAACTTCCACCCAACACTCTCTTCAATGAAATTTCTGCCTTAGAAGAAGTTTATGTTCATCTGCAGGGCGATTCATCCCTTGATAAGTGGACGTACTTTTTCAAGAAAGAGACAGCTCCGAGTTTACTGAAACTATTCCAGTATTGTGCATCAATTCCGGTATCAAATGCAAACGTTGAACGAATTTTCTGCGTCATGGGAAATTTGTGGACTGACGAACATAACCGACTGCTTGTACCATCAGTTCGAAGTGAACTTTGTATATTTTTTAATATTTCTCAACGTTGTACTGAAATTAAAGAATTATTCCTTAAACACAAAGAATTGATCAAAGCTGCGCAGTCAAATAAAAAATACACACGACAGCAAAGTAAAATGTAATTTAATATTTTACATATTATAATATATTTGATGTTTTGAATTTTAAGTAAAGTTTTGAAGTGATTATTTTAATACGTGTTAAAATGTTTGTAAGAATTTAATTGTAATTTTTTTTTATTTTTTTACTACTTAACCCCCCCCCCCGCCCCCTCCCCTGCTTGTCTGCTATTTTTTGGAAGCAGACCTGGCAACCCTAAGAAGACCGTACATCAAAAGTTTCTTCTTTTTTTTTCCTTTTAGCTGTAAACAAAAGCAGAACAATCTGGTCAAAGGTTTTTCTTTTTTTTTTAAGCTGTTGTGAAATAGATTATCCTGATTCCCTTGGATGTCAGATCCTTGAGTTGGCTGCACATCAGTAATTTGAGATGCTGTTTTGGGGTTTATCCTTACCTCACTGTTCAGTGGTTGAAGTTTGCTCTCCACCCCACGGATCTCCACCCACGTCACAAGTGAGGGGGGGAAAACCCACCTCCAAAAGGATTTTTTGGCAACTGGACCTCAACAGGAAGCCATGAAAAGGGGAACGGTCCTTACGACCAGTGGTGGGATTCAAGTAATTGAATCACTGGAGGTTTTTAAGAAGAGATTGGATAGCCATTTGTCCAGAATGGTAAAGGGCAGGGATGAAATCCAGCAGGTTCTGACAGGTTCTGGAGAACCGGTAGCAGAAAGTTTGAGTAGTTCGGAGAACTGGCAAATACCACCTCTGACTGGCCCCAGAGTGGCCAGCTGACTTTTGGGTCTCAGCTGCGTAGAGGGAGACGCGCGCATATGCCCATGCCACCCCGCTCCTCCCAGGAGTCTCCACATGGCCCGTTTTGGATGTCAGGTAAGAATAGGGCTCACACGGAGGCTCTGGGAGGGCGAAAAATGGGTCTACTAGAAGTCCGGAAACAGGCTGTTTCCCGCCTCCAGAGGGCTGGGGGAGGCTGTTTTCGTCCTCCTGGAGGCTCCAGGAAAGCCTCCGGAGGGTGAAAAACGGGCCTCCTGGAAATACCGGAAGTCTGGAAACAGGCCATTTCTGGCTACGGAGGGACTTTGGAGGCCATTTTTGCCTTCCTGGAGACTTCAGGGAGGCCTGCTAGGCCCAAAATGGGGTGCGGGGGGATCGTGATGCCTGCGCAGGGGGGAGGGGCAGCACGGGAGGTTTGTGCGTGCATGTGCAGGGGGCAGGGCGGGGCATGCAGGGAGGCATTTCATTATGGATGTGGGAACTCACACGTGCACTTTTGGCACCCGAGGAAAAAAAGGTTAGCCATCACTGGCTTAGCCCTTTCAGAATGGCTGCTGTTCCAGTTGAAAATTGCTGACTTCTGAAAATGGTCCTGGCTTGCATTTCTCCAAAATAAATATGTAAAACTGAGATCCCCTCCTCGTACCACAGATGGAGAATCAAATAATCAGACACAGGTCATCCTTGGCTCTACAACCACAACTGAGAGCAGAATTTTGGTCGTGAATGATGCGGTCCTTAAGCGAGTCACCGCTTGACCAGACCTTTACAAATCATTTTTTTAACCATAGTGGTTAAGCAGATCTCATGGCCGTTAAGCCAATCCAACTTCCTCAGTTGACTTTGCTTGGTGGAAGCTGACCGGGAAGGTCGCAAATCAGAATGCTGCAAACATTGTATAAATGGTTGGCAAATGTCCACATCACAATCACAATGATCGTGGGGAGGGTACGATGGTTATAGCAATAGCAATAGCACTTAGACTTATATACTGCTTCACAGTGCTTTAGAGCCCTCTCTAAGCAGTTTACAGAGTCAGCCTCTGGCCCCCAACAATCTAGGTACTCATTTTACAGACCTCGGAAAAGATGGAAGGCTGAGTCAATCTCGAGCTCATCAGGATCGAACTGCTGGCAGTCTGCAGATGTGAAGCAATAGCACTTAGACTTATATACCACTTCACAGTGCTTTACAGCCCTCTCTAAGGGGTTTACAGAGTTAGCACAAGGCTGAGTCAACCTTGAGCCTGGTGAGATTTGAACTGCCAAATTGCAAGCAGCCGGCAGGCAGCAGAAGTAGCCTGCAGTACTTTACTCTAACCACTGTGCCACTGTGGCTCATAACTTTGAGAATGGGTCATAAGTCACCTTTTCAGCCCATCACAACTTTGAACTGTTGTATAAGGAATAGTTGTAAGTTGAGGACTACCTGTAGGGGCATTACTTTTTAGAAACACAGAGAGTCTCTCTCCACAGAAATCAGGTAAGAGCCTGATGGAGGTTTCTAAAATTAGACACAGAGAAAGGAGATATAGAGGCAAATCTCTTGCATAATGCCAACACTGGATTCTCTGATGTCTTGGACTCTGGAGGTTCCAGAAGGAAAGATTTCTTCATTTCAAAGTCCATCTGAGAGTAGAAATCAATTCTCTTCTTGGGCTCCTTGGTATTTGATTTTCTCGGATTTGGGTCACCTCTTTTCTTTATCTGGACTGACAGTACAACTAACTTTCTTTTTAATGTTGAGCATAGAATAATACGCTGGAAGGGACCTTGGAGGTCTTCTAATCCAACAACCTGGTCAGGAAATACCATTTCAGACAAATAGCAATAGCACTTAGACTTATATACCATTTCACAGTGCTTTCACAGCCCTCTCTAAGCGGTTTACAGTGTCAGCATATTGGCCCCAAGAATCTGGAGGACACAGATAAACCTCCAGGTGGCCTCAACGACTCTCTAAAAGGATGCAAATGACCAGATGACTGAAGAAAAGAAAAATAAGAATGTCCAGTTGCCTCTTGAAAAAAGTTCCTTTGGGGCTTTATTCCCATGTTCAAAAGATGAGATATATGTGTCCTCTCTGCCCTGGGCACATACCCAGTATGTGGTGGAACAGTATTGCCACCATACTGCTCAGATGTAGAAGGTCCTCGTACATCCTGAAATAAGTGCCTAAAAACATTTAACCCTTTTTTGTTGCATAACTCTTTCAAGTAAGGAACTTTTTCTGCCTCCAGAAACAGATTTGACAATGAGTTTTGCAAACTCTACATTTAACAGAATAACAGAGTTGGAGGGACCTTGGAGGTCTTCTAGTCTAACCCCTGCTTGAGCAGGAGACCCTATACCAGGGGTCAGCAACCTGCGGCTCTGGAGCCGCATGTGGTTCTTTCATCCCTCTGCTAAGGCTCCCTGTCGCTGGTTGGCTCCACAATTGATAGAGCTTTGGGTTAGGGTAGGTACAGGAAAAAGGATGTTGTGCTAGGAGGAGACTCTATGGTGGGGGACCCGGACTTCTGGTCAGCAGAGGAAAAAGAGCCCACAGTAAGAGGAGACTCTATGGTGGGGGAACTGGACTTCCGGTCGGCTCCAGAATTGAACAGGGGCTTCTGGTTAGGACCTTTGTGGCTCTTTGAGTGTTTAAGGTTGCCGACCCCTGCCCTATACCATTCTACCCAGTCTCTTCTTGAAAACCTCCAGTGATGGAGCACCCACAACTCCTGGAGGCAAGCTGTTCCACTGATTAATTGGTCTCACTGTCATTTGGAAGAAATTGATTTTTTTAAAAAAAACAACAACAGTATAATCTGGCAATTGGTTGTATTAATTCAACTTTCTACTAGCGGAGTAAGCTTTCAGCCAACAGTTGCTGCCTGAGAACAGATGTAAGCAGTTTCTCCATACTTTTAGACTCTCCATCTGTTTTTTTTCCCCTCCCAATGGAGCATTATGACCCCCTTTCTGCCAGCCCACCCACCCCCACCCCATCCTCGAGTTCTGATGTTTAGCAACTGATCAGACTTCCACATATTTGTATTATGCTTTTCAGCAAATCTCTAAATAAGGATCTTGTTGTGCAGCCACAAGAAAGGGAAAAAAAGGGATGGAAAGAGAGAAGGCTGATCAGGGCATGGTTTGGGGAAACGTTAGAAGCCAGACTAGACCAAACGGCGGATAATTTTCTACCCAAAACACAACTCATTTGAGCATTAAGCTCATTCGATGGTATATCTTGGACTCCAAGTACATTAGTTTAACTACTACTTCATAAATTCTTCTGGTATCTTTAGGATTTGTGGCCTGGGAAAATATCCCTCAATCTCTCTTGGTGGTAAGATTCTCTTCTTCCCACTCGATACCCTGGGAGACAAGGAACAAGGAAATGTGGATTTCAAATGCTTGAAACGACACCAAATATATTCCCTGGAGTCACAAATAAGGGATTTTATTTATGTTTCTATTCCATTTCCACATTCCTGTGACATACCACCTTTCGACATCCCAGTTCACAAAGCGATTTGCAGCACAACTGAAACCCAGGGCATTATTTATTTATTTATTTATTGCTTTAATTTATATGCCGCCCTTCTCCGGAGACTCAGGGCTGCTTACAATGCGTTAAGCAAAAGCCTTCATACTTTTGTATATTTATACAAAGTCAGCTTATTGCCCCCACAATCTGGGTCCTCATTTCACCTACCTTTGAAAGGATGGAAGCCTGAGTCAACCTTGAGCCTGGTGAGATTTGAACTTGCAGTAATTGCAAGCAGCAGATGTTAATAACAGTGCTTAGTCCACTGTACTACAGATTATTATTATTATTATTATTATTATTATTATTATTATTATTATTGAAAATCTAACCACCACCAGAGTTAACCACCCCAGTTCAATGGCACATAGGATCTTGAAAAAGGGGGAGAGGGTCTTCTCCTGATAACTATTGCATAGGAGACCAGAAGGAAACAGCAGGGCTATAAATGAGCCTGGGAACTTGAGAAAAACATTCCAGAAAGCAATTGCTAAGGAAACAAGATTTCAACAAGATTTAGGCAGCATCTCTAAACAATTCTGATCTGATCTTCAAAGGAGACAGAGTCATCACTGAATGAGGGGACATCAGAAAAGTTTGACATCTTCAGAACTTTATTCCTGAGCAGGGCTGCTTAACGGAGTTGAAGGTTTTTGAAGATGTTTCTTCAGAAATGAAGATGGTTCCTTTGGGGCTTGAAGGCAGTCCTTGTCCTCTAAGGAAGGATGGTTTGAGCACTGAGCTTAAGTGATGAGGATATCTCCACAATCAGGAAAAAAAAATACAGAATAATAGAGTTGGAAGAGACTTTGGAGATCTTCTAGACTAACCTGCTGCCCAAGCAAAAGTCCCTATATGCAATGGCTGTCAAGTCTCTTCTTGAAAACATCCAGTGATGGAGCACCCACAACTTCTGGAGGCAAGTGTTCCACTCATTGTTGTCACTGTCAGGAAATTTCTCCTTAGTTCAGGATTGAATTTCTCCTTGATACATTTCCATCCGTTACTTCTTGTCTTGCCCTCAATTGCCCTTTGGAAAATAGGTGGTCCCCGTCTTCTTTCTGACAACCTCTCAAATTTTGGAGTACTACCATCATGTCACCACTAGTTCTTCTTGTCAGGTATAAATGCCCTACCCATGCCAGGGACCAGCTATAGCTTAGTAGTGCAAGGGTTAACCCAGACATCCACCTGGCCAGCTCCTCCCATAGACTCCTCCTTACCTGAATCCCCGCCCACAGGTATAAAAGGTGGGTACACTCCTCCATGTTGTTCAGATCCTGATGTAAACAGTGATGATATGAAGAACCTGTAAATAAAAGAAAGATATTTTACTCAATGACTCAAGTCTCTTCATTGGGCCTGATCCATCAATCCTCGTAACAAAATGGTAGCAGAGGATGGTTGGTAAGGCCCAGCGATTCCAAACCACATGACAAGGACTCACACCTACCTACGGAATGGCGACATCTCTGAAGCAACGGGAAAGCAACCCATCGGACTCGCCAGGGAGGGTAGGAACCCCAACCGACCCCAAAGCCACCGCGATGGAAGAAAAGGGGGAGATCGAGAAAGGGAAAAGGACTTACCACAATGACCAAGAAGAAGAAAAGCTGCGACTCGACGTCCTGCAGCTATTGAAGGAGCGAGCCGGCGACAAGAATCTCCTTGCCGACCTGCGGAGCTTCATAATCGACCGCGAGGTGGCAAGGAGCGAAGGAGACTCAGACTCAGAACTCGAGGAGCTGGACTCGGTGAGTGGATCGCCCAAAAGGGCACTTCCAACGGCCACCGAGCCCCGAAGCCCCGCTCAAAATTTGAAACGGCGGCCATCTTTGTCCACGTGGTCGGACAAGATGGCCGACCTCCACCCAATCGGCAGCCAGGATTCAAAATGGCTGGCGCGCGAAAAATGCCGGGCCATAAGCAAGGACGAAAGTGACTGCGGGGAGGGGACCGAATCCGATTCTGACCCCGGCTGCACCCCAACCGAACGGCAGGTGGACAGGGCCATGAAGACCCTTGCCGCAGCCTTCGGCCCAGGCCTCAAGATCACCCAGGAGAGGACAAAACAAAAGGGGAAACGAGGAGAGGGACAGCGAAGCGTCCACCCGAGGGCCATCGATGACCGTGACAGCTCGCCAGCCCACCTACGCACCCCCGGGACACCGCGCCTCCGATCGCCCAAGCCGCACACCCCGGAACGCAGGGACTGGGGCAGCTACTTACAGCCATTGCCGGAGCCTCACCGCCGCCAGGATCTTCATACCAGAGAAGCAGCTGCTGGATGACACCTCCCGGAACACGCATGGACCCCCAAGACCGAAGCTGAGGCCTACCCGACCGAGAGAGGCCTCTACATCGGAGCCGCGACGGACAGGTCCTTCCATGACGACCGCAGAGCCAAAATGGACCTCGCACATGCGCTCTTCCGCCTAGAAGAAGAAAAAAGAAAAAAATTACAAAGCGGGACTTTTAAACTGCCGGCAAGCGTTCCCATGCCGTACTGCTGCTATAGGCACATAAGGAACCATGGACAGCAGCCAGCAGTAAGTAATTTTACAAATAGTGCTGGGAACTTACCAAGCGACTTTCCCAAGTTGAGAATGGATGGGGGCAATATCCTAGAGTGGTCACAGCAGCTCCAGGTGGTGTTCCTAAAAGAAAATATGTCTCATTTTATTAATGACCCCCCAGAGAGACCATGGACTTTAGAGCTGGATTGCATGCACCACAGGGCATTCTATCTTTTAATTGCCAGCATATCCCCCACAATTTACCACTGTATTGGCCATAACCTCACAGTATCAGAAATTATAGGGAAGATGTTTGGGTTATTTTACAGTGAGAGTGTGTCCATCACCACCCAAATTTCCAAAGACTTCTTTTCTGCCAGGCTTAAGCCAGGGACCCCCATGAGTGAGCACCTAGTGTCCTTAAGCGGTACCAGGGCAGAGCTACACCTTAGGGGAGAAGTTATTTCCGACCAGATCATGAAGAGCGTAATAATTAACTCTTTAGATCACTCATGGAATAACTTCTTGACACACTTAGACACCGTTAGTCTAGGAATGCTATCCGTGGAGAAGCTATCCAACAAGCTAATCACGGAAGATAATCTGAGAAGGAGCCGCCCCGGTCCTCCCAGAGAACATAAGAGTGAGAAGAGAGTAGTCTTCCAAGAGAAACAGCACAACATGCCAGAGTGTTATATCTGCGGGTCAAGGGGACACATCAAAAGGGACTGCCCCAAGAACTATAGGGAGAGAGGCAGGCCAGAGCATAGGCACAGACAAACGGAAAGGCACACATCTGAAGAAAGGTATAGGCGCAGGGACTCACCCAATCCCAGGGACAGAAGGGGGAACAGAGACAGTTCATGCGACAGCAGGACAGGATCCTTATACGGGATAGGGGAGCGCACACACACCACACACCAAGACAAAGACACCAGCTCATGGCTCCTGGACTCGGGAGCCTCCAACCACACCACCTACAATCAGAAACTACTCTCATCATTCAAGAGGGAGGACTTTTCGATCAAAGTTGCAGACCAAAACCAGGTTAGGGTGACAGGCAAAGGGACAGTTACATTGCCAGGCTTAGGGAAAATAGAGGGGGTACTGCTAGTCCCGGGGATACCCCACAACATTCTAGCCGCAGTAAAGCTTAGCAAGGAATCAGGGGTTGAGGTGACATTTACAAAAGGTAATGTCAAAGTTAGCAAGGATGGGGAAGATATAGGGAGAATAACCGTCAACCAAGGATTACCTTATATAACTTTCTATGAGGATGACACCCACAGCGTGTACACCAGTTCAGAGAACACAGAGGACACTGACCAGGGCAGGACTGAGGGGGAACAGGTAGATGGGAGAGAGATAGATAACGATGGCGACACGACGCAAGAAACACAACACAACAGACACACCCAAAGGGGGCCCTCAATAGGCAAACCCATGCATGACGACTGTGCTCACCTGCTACACCGGAAGCTAGGGCATGCCAGTTTCCCCGTGGTCCAGAAAATGGCCAATTGTACCGAGGGTATCAAAATAAAGAACTGTGAAAACTTACCTCGAGTTCTCGGTGTGCAAATGTTCTAAATTAAAGGTAAAACCCAGACCCAAGAAGTTGTTACGTGCAGCCAAACAAATATTCAACTTAGTTCACATGGACCTGGTGGGGCCCCTAAGGCCATCCATAAATTATAAGAAAAGGTACTTCCTCACTATAGTGGATGACTATAGTCGATATGGCTTCGTCTATACCTTAAGAAAAAAGGATGAGGCCTTCCAAAAATTCAAGGAATTTTACAAAAGAGTAGAAACCCAAAACAACACACAGATCAAACAAATCATGACCGACAGAGGATCTGAGTTTCTATCTAAGGACTTCTCCCATTGGCTCAGGTCCAAAGGCGTGATTCACTTTACGTTGTCCCCGTTCTCCGCCTTTCAGAACGGGGTCGCAGAACGACGGAACTCCACGCTCCAAATGATGGTCAGGTGCGCCTTAGAGGACACGGGCATTGGCCAACACTTCTGGTCTGAAGCTCTGGTCTACTCCAACTACACACTCAACAGAACATGGTCCAGTGTGATAGACAAAACACCATACGAGCTCATGTACAACAAGAAGCCACAGATAGCACACTTACAGGTATTCGGCGTAACTGCTGATGTACACATACCCAAGCAGTTGCGCAAGAAAGGGGATAAGGTATCCAGAAGACTGAGGTTTATGGGATACGAGCCAGGAACCAAGGGCTTCAGGTTTGTGGACAGCAATAATAGATTTGTGGTATCTAAGACAGCGGCATTCCATGAGCAAGCCAACTGGTCCAGAATACACTTAAACGAGGTACCCACCAAGCGAGAGGATAGTCCAGTTGAGCAAGCTCAAAACAAAAGCGAGACAGTGGATAGACAGGAAGGAAGCAGGCCCAAACCCAACCTCCAAGGCATCAAGGTTGAGGGATGGAAAGAGAATCACCCCAAGATAAGTGTAGACTCACTGACACAAAGAGAGGCCAGATACCTGCATGACACTGAGCAGACAGTAGACAGACCGGTCAGGTCAACCAGAAACCAACTGCCAAGAAGACTAAATGATTACGTGATGCACGTGCACACGAATCACGTTACACCAAACTCCTACGAAGAGGTATTGAGACTACCCCAGGAGGAGAGGGCAAAGTGGGAGTTAGCCATGGCCAAAGAACTGGACAGCCTGAGGAAGCTAGAGGTCTACACCCCAACCAAAGTCCCAGAGGGCAAGAACACAATAGGCACCCGATGGATCTTCAAGATCAAGAACTTAGAGGGTGGCCAAAGCCTATATAAAGCAAGATTAGTTGCCCAGGGGTTTGCTCAAAGGTTCCCAGAGGACTACACTGACACCTATTCGCCTACCGTAAGGACAGAGAGCGTCAAAAGCGCCTTGGTCATCACATCCCTGCTAGGGCTGGAGGTGCACCAGTTCGATGTGCAGACCGCCTACTTGCATGCCAACCTAGATAAAGAGATATACATCAGAGCGCCCCACAGCAAAGAAACCAACAGGGGGGACACCTGGTTACTCCACAAGAGCCTGTACGGACTGAAGCAATCAGGCAAACGCTGGTACGAATGCCTGGTAGAGGCCCTGAAGTCTATGGGATTCACGGTGACCATAGCTGACGACTGTTTCTTCACCAGGAAAGAGGGGGACTCACCAGAATACATCCTAGTTTACGTGGATGACATACTATATATCAGCAAGCACGAAGACAACCGCAACACCTTCGCCAGCAGACTGAGCGAGCATTTCACCCTAAAATACCTTGGAAGGATAAACCAGTACCTGGGGGTGCAAGTCAACCAAACGCCAAAAGGTTTCCAACTGTCACAGAAAGAGAAAATAGAAGAGTTGCTCCATAAGTGCAACATGGCAGACGCCAAGGGGTGTGATTCACCCATGCAGACGGACTTCCTAAAAAACATGCATGATGAATCACCCGGATTTGAAGACAACACGCTGTACAGGTCAGTCATAGGCTCCCTCCTGTATATCGCTAACTGGACAAGACTGGACATTGCCCTATCAGTTAATTTATTGTCCAGGCACGTGAGCAAACCCACCACATACCACTGGGACGCGGTGAAAAGGGTGCTAAGATACCTGAAACAAAGTGCCAATGCATGCCTAACCCTAGAGCCTGAGATATCCGACGAACCCATCCTCTCCTGCTACGCTGATGCTGACTGGGCCGGAGATGCCAAAGGCCGGAAAAGCACGTCTGGGTACATATTCTACTTAAATAATAGTCCGGTGCATTGGTACACAGGTAAACAAATCTTGGTGGCGACCTCGACCACTGAAGCTGAGTACATATGCCTCTCCAAAGCCGCCAACAATCTCATCTGGTTCGACGACCTACTCACCAGCGTGTGGAGAGAACCAGCTTACCCAATAAATATCTACAAAGATAACAAGGCCGCCATTGAAATATCCATGTCCGACGCTGTAGGGCAAAGATCAAGGCACATAGACATAAAGTATAAGCACGTGAGGCAGCTCTCCAGAATTGGTTTCATAAAGGCCATTCACTGCGATACAGAAGAACAGACCACAGACATACTCACAAAACCTCTACAGGGCAAACAACACTCACACTTAGTTTCCAAGCTCAACATTCGCCTCAGGGTACCAACCAGTCAGTCAGGCCTACAGACACAGGTCAGGCATTTAGAGGGGGATTTGTCAGGTATAAATGCCCTACCCGTGCCAGGGACCAGCTATAGCTTAGTAGTGCAAGGGTTAACCCAGACATCCACCTGGCCAGCTCCTCCCACAGACTCCTCCTTACCTGAATCCCCGCCCACAGGTATAAAAGGTGGGTACACTCCTCCATGTTGTTCAGATCCTGATGTAAACAGTGATGATATGAAGAAGCTGTAAATAAAAGAATGATATTTTACTCAATGACTCAAGTCTTTTCATTGGGCCTGATCCATCAATCCTCGTAACACTTCTCTTCATTAAACTTGATATACTGTATTTTTCGGAGTATAAGACACACCTTAGTTTTTGGGGAGGAAAGTAAGAAAAAAGGTGATTGGTGGGTGGATCAGCCTCCCGGAATACCCCCAATCAGCTGTTCCCAGAGGTGAATTTTAGCAATAGGTTCCTTGGTTGTGAGCTCTGTGCCTTGCTTTTTTTTTTGCTTTTTTTTCTGCCTCTGAAACTTCTGAAACTGTTTCAGAAAAAACTTTTTTCTGCCTCTGAAACAGCTTCAGAAAAAAAGCCTCTGTTTGGGGGCTTTTTTTCTGAAGCTTCCTTTCTGATGCTTTTTTCAGCCTCTGAAACTTCTGTTTGAGAAGCTGGGCGGGGCTACATTTGGAGTTTAAGACGCACCCAGATTTTCCCCCTCTTTTTGGGGGAAAACAGGGCATCTTATATTCTGAAAAATATGGTACCTAGTTCCTGAAACCATTCATCATATGTTTTAGCCTTCAGACCTGTAATCATCTTTGTTGCTCTTCTCTGAACTCTATGGTAGAGTCTAAACATCTTTTGATACTAAGGCAGTGTTTCTCAACCTTGGTAGCTTGAAGATGGGTGGACTTCAACTCCCAGAATCCCCCAGCCAGAGTCCACCCATCTTCAAGCTACCAAGGTTGAGAAACACTGTACTAAGGTGACCAGAATATTCCGGATGCAATATTCCAAGTGTGGTCTCTCCAGTCCAGTATGAAGCAGTACTATCACTTCATGTGATCTTGAGACTGTCCTTCTGTTGATGAAGCCTAGGATCACATTGGCCTTTTTGGCAGCTGCAGCACACTGTTGACTCATACTCAAGTGATGGCCCATTAGGACATGTAGATCCCTCTCACAGTTGCTCCTACGGTATTGAGCCAGGTACCACCTACTCGATATCTGTGCATTTGGTTTTTCTTTCCTAAGTGTAGGGTCTTTGTTTTCTCACTATTGAATTTCATTTTGTTAGATAGGGCCTGGTGTTCAAGTCTGTCGAGATCCTTCTGTATCTTGAGCCTATCTTTGGGAGTGTTGGCTATTTCCGCCTAGCTTGGTGTCATCTAGAAATTTAATCAGTTCCTCTTCTATCATGAAGATCTTGAAGAGCACTGGGCCTAAGACAGAGACTTGAGCTATCCCACTGCATGCTTCTCTCCATGTAGATGTACCTCCATTGAGGATTACCAGCTGAGTGTGGTTGGTCAGCCAGTTATGAATCCATCTGGCGATGAACTTATAGGCAGATATATAAGAATCTTATATGCACACAGGCAGTAGGAAAAAAAGCAGATGAGCTTAGAACAAAAATGCATTTGACTTAATATTATTTCAAGCAACTGTAAATTACCTGCATGCAATTAATAGGATTTCCTCCCATTTTTAAGAGTTTTCTTGTTATTTCAAATCTATTAAAATCAGGGGTGAAATCCAGTAGGTTCTGACAGGTTCTGGAGAACCGGTAGTGGAAAATTTTAGTAGTTTGGAGAACCGGCAAATACCACCTCTGGCTGGCCCCAGAGTGGGGTGGGAATGGAGATTTTGCAGTATCCTTCCCCTGCCATGCCCACCAAGCCACACCCACAGAACCGGTAGTAAAAAAAATTGAATTTCACCACTGATTAAAATCCTATTAATGGCAATTGGTGGCAGCTCTTGGAAGGTTTCAAGGAGGTATATGCATTTTGGGACTCCAGGGTTTGGTCTCTGATAAAAGCAAAAATTAGGCCACATATTGCGTGTGATTTAACTGCTTCCGTTTGTGGCCCAAGAAGGGATGCACCCCCCACCCCCACCCCAAAGTTTGGCTTGTGTTCTTTTCTGATGGACATTTGTAGGAGTCTAAAGGGTGAGATTGGTCTATAGGCAGCTTTGTGTACAGCTCTCTCTTTTTTGGGGAGGGGAGGGAATGATTTTACGATGTGTGTTCCCCTCTTTGGGATTTATAATTGCGTGCAATTCCTTCCACGATGCCCAAATGTACAACCAAACTTGTGCCAAAGCAGGTGTTAGAAAAGCGATAGTGGCCTTGGTAGTACAGGGGTTTAAGGCACCCTGTTATTAAGCTGGTTATTAAGACCAGCTGCCTGCAATTACTGCAGGGTTCGAATCTCGCCAAGGCTCAAGGTTGACTCAGCCTTCCATCCTTTCTAAGGTAGGTAAATTGAGGACCCAGTTGTGGGGGCAATAAGCTGACTTTGTATAAATATACAAAAGGATGAAGGCTATTGCTGAGCACATTGTAAGCCGCCCTGAGTCTTCGGAGAAGGGCGGCATATAAATCAAATTAAAACAAACAAAAAAAAAAAAACTCAAGGAATTCGCTAGAGTGACTTTACACCATAAAATACAATTCCACAGCACAGCTGAGAGCGGTGGTCCTGAGATCACAGATTTGCAATACAGATATAAAGAAGATTTGCTGGGAGGGGGGGCGGTTTGAGTGGGTGTGCACATGTGTGCAGGGATGTGAGTTTATGTCTGTAGGAGAGCGAGAGATCAGGATTCGGTTTTTGCACCCAGAGAGAGAGGTGTGTGTGTTTTTTATAGAATAGAATAGAATAGAATAGAATAGAATAGAATAGAATAGAATAGAATAGAATAGAATAGAATAGAATAGAATAGAATAGAATAGAATAGAATTCTTTATTGGCCAAGTGTGATTGGACACACAAGGAATTTGTCTTTGGTGCATACACTCTCAGTGTACATAAAAAGACAAGATACATTCGTCAAGAATCATAAGGTACAACACTTAATGGTAGTCATAAGTACAAATAAGCAATCAGGAAACAATCAATATCCATATAAATCATAAGGATGCAAGCAACTAAGTTACAGTCATGCAGTCGTAAGTGGGAGGAGATGGGTGATAGGAACGATGAGAAGACTAATAGTACTAGTAATGCAGCCTTAGTGAATAGTATGACAGTGTTGAGGGAATTATTTGCTTAGCAGAGTAATGGTGTTTGAGAAAAAACTGTCCTTGTGTCCAGTTGTGCTGGTCTGCAGTGCTATATAGCAGGGGTCTCTACCTTGGCAACTTTAAGACTTGTGGACTTCAACTCCCAGAATTGAAGTCCACAAGTCTTAAAGTTGCCAAGGTTGGAGACCCCTGCTCTATAGCTTCGTTTTGAGGGTAGGAGTTGAAACAGTTTATGTCCAGGATGCGAAGGGTCTGTAGATATTTTCACAGCCCTCTTTTTGACTCGTGCAGTATACAGGTCCTCAATGGAAGGCAGGTTAGTAACCATTGTTTTTTCTGCAGTTCTAATTATCCTCTGAAATCTGTGTCTGTCTTGTTGGGTTGCAGAGCCAAACCAGATAGTTATGGAGGTGCAGATGACAGACTCCATAATTCCTCTGTAGAACTGAATCAGCAGCTCCTGATACCTTATGTGAGGGTGAGGTGAGAGAAAGCAGCCTGCGAGTGGTATTGGCCAAATGAAATAACTGGGAATCTAAAGATCCAACTCAGCAGATTGACTTTATCACCCACTTGTTACGTTCAGCCTTTGTAGTTTGCTGAGGATGAAATAAATCCCTAAAAGAGGGGAAAAAATTCAACAGGTCCAGCTTTGGGAAAGGGATGTGTTCATTACAGCTTTACAAAAGAGGCAGGTTTTGCGCGTGGCCACGGATTTTACCTATCTAACTACAGAAGTTCGACTTCTTGGAAAATGCTTCTCCGTGCATAAGTGAAAGCAGACGGGTTTAATCTATTTCATTCACTCCTTCCCCACCCCACCCCACCCCTCTCTCCCCTCAGACTGTTTCCCAGTCTGTTACTTGAGTGTTATCTGTCCAGCTTCCAGATTTTCCTAATCCATCGGGCCCCATGCAAATCTTCCAACTTCCTCCGCAGACTCGGCTCAGGTTCTGCAGCTGCTCCGTGGCAGATGTGCCAGGAAATGACAAATGAGGCCACCTGACCTGATAGAGTTTAGGGGTATGAGAGAGTGAGTCCAGCTCTATTGATCCTGCCCATTGGGCAAGGTTTGCTCCCTGCCCAACATCAGGGTTTTATAAAACAAAGGCTGCCCAACCTGGGACTAACTCTTCTCCTCTGCAGACAAGCTGGTGGAGCTTGCCACTCTCTCCCATAAAAGGGCCATCAAAACATTTTTTCTGTGCATGAATGGATGGGTGTCTTTTTATTTCTGTGTCAGTGTTTCCCCTAAGATGTGTGAACTTCAACTCCCACAGTTCTCCAGCCAGCTAGGTTGGCTACCATGACTGTGTGACTGAGGCCCAAGGATGAAATCCAGCAGGTTCTGACAGGTTCTGGAGAAGCGGTAGTGGAAATTTTGAGTAGTTCAGAGAACCAGCAAATGCCACCTCTGGCTGGCCCCAGAGTGGGGTTGGAATGGAGATTTTGCAGTATCCTTCCCCTGCCATGCCAACCAAGCCACGCCAACAGAACTGGTAGTAAAAAAAAATTGATTTCACCACTGCTGAGGCCCAGTCCTAACTCTTTGCTTTCTGCACCAAAGAAATCCATGTTACCCATGTTCAATCTGGTTCACTCTTAGTTTTTTTTATTTTATTTTATTTTTATTTTCAATTTATATACCGCCCTTCTCCCTGAGGACTCAGGGCAGTCCACAGCCAGAATTAAAAACATGAAATACAAATATTAAAAACAATTAAAATCTATATAAATTTGGCCCAAAAATTTAAAAAACCACAAACCAATTAAACATTTAAAAAATTTTAAAAATTTTTAAAATTTCTTCCTAAGCCAGCCCAGCTTGCTGGAAAAAGTGGGTTTTAAGGGCACGGCGGAAGGCACTGAGGACTTGGATTCTCCTTATCTCCGGGGGCAACTGATTTCAGAGGGTAGGTGCCCCCACAGAGAAGGCCCTTCCCCTGGGGGTCACCAGCCTACATTGTTTGGCTGATGGCACCCTGAGGAGGCCCTCTCTGTGGGAGCGCACGGGACGATAGGAGGTCGTCGGTGGCAGCAGGCGGTCTCGAAGATAGCTAGGCCCTATGCCATGGAGCGCTTTAAAGGTGATAACCAACACCTTGAAGCGCACCCGGAAGACCACCAGGAGCCAGTGCAGCTCGCGCAGAAGCGGTGTTACATGGGAGCGCCATGCTGCTCCCGTCACTACCCGCGCTGCTGCGTTCTGGACCAGCTGGAGCCTCCGGGTGCCCCTCAAGGGGAGCCCCATGTAGAGAGCGTTGCAGTAGTCAAGGCGAGAGGTGACGAGGGCGTGAGTGACTGTGCACAGGGAATCCCGATCAAGAAAGGGCCGCAACTGGCGAATCAGGCGAACCTGATAAAAGGTCCCCCTGGTAACAGCCGTCAGATAATGGGAACCAACCCATTAATGGGGGAGCATGTAAACAGGTGGCCATAAAGCCTCAACCTCCAAAGAGAAGGTTCATTCCCCAGAGGGAGCCAAATGTTTTTACCGGCTCTCGATTTAATAATAACGACAGGTCTAGCGGTAGATGAATCCAATCTGGGTCGCTCTCTTTTTGTTTGTAAAGTTTTCGTTTATTTATTTTTTTATCGCTATGATACATATTTTAATTCTGTCATCACTGCTGAGTTGTTTTTATTCCGGTTAATTGTAACGAATTAGAAATAAAATTATCTATTCCCTTGGAATGTCAATGGAGATTCTCAATCATCCAAGTCATGGTTGTCCCAGAGATGCTTTTTTCAAGAAGCAACTGGACTTTCTTGGTTTTTCTTGGAAGATTTTTCGCTTCTCATCCAAGAAGCTTCTTCAGCCCCTGACTGGATGGTGGGGAACGGAAGGATTTATATTGACACAGGACAAGAAAACATCCTGCAGCCAAGAAGGCTCTTTGCACCACTCAGGTAACCCTGAGGACACAGATAAACCTCCAGGTGGCCTCAACGACCCTCTAAAAGGATGCAAAGGACCAGCTGTCTGCAAGGAATATAAATCCTTCCATTCCCCACCATTCAGTCAGAGCTGAAGAAGCTTCTTGGATGAGAAGCGAAACGTCTTCAAAAGAAAAAAAACAGAAAGTCCAGTTGCCTCTTGAAAAAGCACCTACAGCTAGCCCTGTCATTTTAACGTATTGTTAAATTGAGAAACAGGTAAAAACATTCTGCTCCCTCTGGGAGCCCTAAAAAGATTACTTGAAAAAGAGGCTCAAATTGACCCATCTAACCTCACTGTTAGATAAAGTATTAAATAACTTCCCTTTACACAGGGAAAAGTGATCTATGGACATTCCATTTTTTGAAGAGAAATGGAGCTGAGTAGGGGTGGGTTCTACTTACCTTTACTACCGGTTTACAACAGGATTGCATGCGCGCAAGTGAAGTGAATGTGCACGCCTTGCTTCTGTGCATGCGCAAATCGCTGATGATAACATCCGGGCGGTGGGCAGGACCTCCCGCTGGTTTTACTACCAGTTCTTGCAAACCGGTCCGAACCGGGGGCAGCCCACCACTGGAGCTGAGTTGGTAGAGGAAATGGGTGCCTTTTCCCAGGGATGTCCAGGGGATGTTCTTGTGTCAAAGTCAAAATGGCGGCTACCCAGGGGTGCTATTCAGCAGGTTCTGACAGGTTCTGGAGAACCGGTAGCAGAAATTTTGAGTAGTTCGGAGAACCAGCAGATGCCACCTCTGGCTGGCCCCAGAGTGGGGTGGGAATGGGGATTTTGCAATATCCTTCCCCCTGGAATGGGGTGGGAATGGGGATTTTGCAGTATCCTTCCCCTGCCACACCCACCAAGCCACGCCCACAGAATTGGTAGTAAACAGATGGCCTTCTTGACCTCTCTTTCAAACCAGTGTGTCAAGTTTCGAGGTCATCTCAAATAAATTGCATTTCCAAACAAAGTCTTTGAAGAAAAACTTCTATTTATTAAGCACGGCATTCTAAACCCGACTCCATCGAAGCCAACACTGATTTCTAGACCCCAAACCCTCCCTTTCTGTTCCCCGCTCCCCTGCACTCATTGGTCATCTTCCAAGTCATTCTACCCCTAATCTACTCCAGCTCAAAGGAATTTCCCCCCTCCCATCCCATCTCCTAGGGGATATTATCTCCAGGGAAAATAAGTAGGTGAAAAGTCAAACGTCCCTTTCCAAACGCCTCCGCTTTTCTTCTTATGTCAGCACTAGAGTAAATGCAGCTTGAAGTGCTGACACAGCGGTCCTCTCTGTCCAGAATGTGGACTTTGCTGTCTTCAACCATCTATCTCCTGTTTAAAACGCAATCCCTTTCAGCAGTTCCAAGAAGGTTCCACACACATTTGCACTATTCAGGTGACCACCCATGGGCACAGATAAATCTCCAAGTGGCCTCAACATCTCTCGGAGAGAGAGTGCTAACGACCAGATGACTGCAAAGAATATAAATCCTTCCATTCTCCACCATTCAGTCGGAACTGAAGAAGCTTCTTGGATGAGAAGCAAAATGTCTTCAAGCAAAAACAAAGAATGGAAGGATTTATATAAATGTTACAATATTTTGAGGAACAGACTCAATGATGAATTCAGAAGCAATTTCTTCAGTTAAAGAAGAGTTTATTCATAATAGGCATTCTACTTATTCTTGTCAGATTTACAGAGAGAAGCCTGCATGAGGTAAATGCAGTCTCTATTTATATCAAAGGGGAGGAGTCAAGGAAGGGGGTGATTACACATGAATACATTAAAGGAGGAGGAATAAATTAACCCTTTATATCCTGTACATATATACATATCTCTTGTTATAGAATAAGGCATTTACTTATGACAAATCCCCCTCTAAATGCCGATTCGACATATAACATTGATTGCATTCGGATTCAGAACTATATAGTACTTGTAATTTTGATGTCAAGTATTTGTGTTGTTTAGAAGGTAAAGGTTTAGTTAATATATCAGCTATTTGTTCTGAGGTTTCGCAGTGGATTGCTTTAATGAATCCATCCTGAGATAATTGTCTCACGTGTTTAAATTTGATATCTATATGTCTGGACCTTTGACCAATGGCGTCAGATCTTGATATTTCTATAGCCGCCTTATTATCTTCATGTATGACAAATGGTAGTATTGGATTCTTCCAAATATCAGATAATAAATCATTAAACCACACTAAATTATTTGAGGCTTTAGATAAACAGACGTATTCTGCCTCTGTTGTGGAAGTCGCTACTAAATCTTGCTTCCCAGTGTACCAGAATATTGGGCAATCATTTAAAAATAATACATAACCTGAGGTGCTCTTTCTACATTTGATGTCACCTGCCCAGTCTGCATCAGCGTAACTGGTGATAATAGGTTCTTTAATATTATTGGGTTCTAAGAGTAGGCAGAAATCCATGCTGTGTTTTAGATATCTTAGTATTCATTTAACTGCTTCCCAATGATACATAAGTGGTTTACTTACATGTCTAGATAATAAATTAAGTGGCAGAGCTATATCAGGCCTGGTCCAATTAGATATATACAAGAGAGAACCAATAATTGATCTATATAAAGTATTGTTCTCGAACTCAGGTGAAGATTCATCCATATTCCTTAGAAAATCAGTCTGCATAGGAGTATCGCAAGGTTTGGCATCTCTTAAATTGCATTTTTCCAGAAGTTCTATAATTTTATCTCTCTGGGATAATTTGAATCCCTTTCTTGTTTTATTGATTTGAACTCCAAGGTATTTGTTTACCCTTCCTAGCGACTTTAAAGAGAAATGTTCACTTAGCTTGGATACAAATAAGTCTTTCTTTTCTTTATGTTTGCCTATATACAAAATATCATCCACATAGATTAACACAAATTCTAATGATTCACCTTCCTTTCTAACAAAAAAGCAATTGTCTGCAGTTGTGGCTTTGAAATCCATATTTTTAAGCACGCTGACTAGACATTCATACCAACGCTTGCCGGATTGTTTTAATCCGTACAAGCTTTTGTTAAGTAACCAGGTCTCATTTCTATTTGTACATTGGCTATGAGGTGCCCTTACATATATCTCTTTGTTGAGCTTTGCATGTAAATATGCAGTCTGCACATCATATTGAAAGACATCAAGATTGAGTATAGCCGCTATGACTAAAGCTGTCTTAACACTTTCGGTTCTTACAGTGGGAGAGTATGTGTCAGTGTAATCCTCAGGATATTTTTGAGCGTAACCTTGTGCGACTAATCTAGCTTTATATAATTTATTACCCTCTTCTAAATCTTTGATTTTGAATATCCATCTGGTGCCTATAATTGTCTTGTTCTTAGGGGCAGGGACTGGTGTAAATACACCTAATTCACGCAAGCTGTTCATTTCTTTTGTTATGGCTAATTCCCATTTTTCTCTTTCTTCCATGGGAAGTTTCAACACTTCCTCGTATGTGTTAGGTGTTGGTGTCTCGTCATTCACACACATTATATAATCCTTATACTTATTGGGTAATTGTTTTCTGTTACACCTGATTGTTGTTATTGGAATGCTCTCATTATCGTGTAGATACCTTGCTTCCTTTTTGGTTAATGAATCTGTTTTTATCCTGGTATGGTTACCTGTCCATGTTTTGTTTTTGTCATCATGTGTGTTATGTTCATGTTTCTCTCTTTCTATTCTGTCTTGTTGTTCAATATTTGGTTTTGTATTTTGGATTATCTCGTTAAGATGTATCTTAGACCAGTTGGCCTGTTCATGAAATACTGCTGTTCTTGAGACTATGAATTTGTTATTACTGTCAATGAATCTATATCCTTTTGTGCCTGTTTCGTATCCCATGAATCTGAGCCTTCTGGATACGTTATCTCCCTTACGTCTTAATTGTTTTGGTATTTGTACGTCTGCTGTAACTCCAAATATGTGCATGTGTGATATTTTTGGTTTCCTATTGTACATCACTTCGTATGGTGTTTTATTTAGGATGCTAGACCAGGTCCTATTTTGGGTATAGTTTGAATATAGTAATGCTTCTGACCAGAATTGTTTTCCTAAACCAGCATCTTCTAATGTACATCTAATCATGGTTTGCAGTGTCGAGTTCTTTCGTTCTGCTGTACCATTCTGAAAAGCAGAAAATGGGCTAGTCGTGAAGTGTAGCATTCCTTTGTCTTTTATCCATTGTGAGAATTCTTTTGACATGAATTCGGATCCCCTATCTGTCATGATTTGTTTTATTTTGATATTGTGTTGTGTTTCTACACGTTTGTAAAATTCTTTGAATTTTTGGAAAGTTTCATCTTTGTGTTTTAAAGTATAAACAAATCCATAACGGCTATAGTCGTCTATAATAGTTAGGAAATATCTTTTTTTGTATGTGATGGATGGTGTTAATGGACCAACCAGATCCATATGTACCAGATCAAAAATTTGGTGAGAGGTCCTTGTTGCCCTCTTTGGTTTTGGGTTTGTTCTGAGTTTTGAGGATTTACATACTGAGCATTCCAAATAGTTTTTACAATCCTTTATTTTAACGCCATCAGCATGTTCAATCATTTTTTGTATTACAGGGAAACTTGCATGTCCCAATTTTCTATGCAACATGTGTGCACATTCATCATGAATTGGTTTGCCTATATTGGGTCTTTTGTTATTGTGTGTATCACTAGTGGGTGTGTCTTTGTGATTATAGTGTGTATTGGGTTCTTCATTGTCATTGTTGTTACTATGTTCACTGTCTATGTTGATGTCGTCATCAGTGTTTGTATTAATGTTATGCAACCATTTATCTTCTGTTACAAGGAAGGGTAGGCCCCCTTCGATAACTACACTATTCAATTTAGTCCCATCCTTTTCTAGTATTGCTTTTCCCCCAGAGAAGATTATATTTATGTTGAAATCTTGGCTTAATTTCACTGCACTAAGTATGTTATGTGATATTCCTGGTATCAACAATACCCCCTCTACTTTACCTAAACCAGGTATATTTACATCTCCTTTTCCTATGACTTGAACATTTTCTTGATTGGCTACTCTTATCATAAATTTATCATTTGTGAATGAAGACAGTATTTTCTTGTTATTTGTTGTATGATTAGTCGCCCCTGAATCTATGAGCCAAGTATTGTTTTTTGATTTTTGTGTGATGACATCGTTATGTTTATCTAATCCATTTAATGATCCTGATTTTCTGTCCCTTGAATTATCTCTATCCTTTCTGCGTTCTCTGTAGTTTGGGGAGTCTCTATATCTGTATCTATCAATAGATGATTGCCTGTCTTGATACCTACCCCTATAATCACAGTTTTGTCTTCCCCTATGAAACATGGGGCAATCTCCCTTAGAGTGTTTTCTGGATCCACAATTGTGACATTCAATTGTTTTTTGGTGATTCTCTTGGAAGGTTACCCCTTTTGCCTGTCTGTGTTCTGTGTATGCATTGTATCTACTTTTCCTCAAATTATCTTCAGCTATTAACTTATTTGACAGACTTTCTATGGATAAGTATCCTAGATTGATTGAGTCTAAGTGTGATATGTAGTTATCCCATGATGAATCTAATGAGTTAAGGATAACGCTTTTCATTGTCTGTTCTGATATTATTTCTCCTCTTAGATGTAATTCTGCTCTGGTTTTGTTTAAGTATATTAAATGTTCACTTATGGTGGTTCCAGATCTTAATTTGGCTGAAAAGAAATCTTTAGACATTCTAGTTGTTGTTGCCACACTTTCACTATGAAACAATTTAAACATGCATTGAATTATTTCTGAAACAGTAAGATTATGCTTAATACTGTAGTACATGGCAGGTGATATGCTAGAAATTATTAAATAGAATGCTCTGTGATGTAGGCAGTCTATTTTTAGAGTCCAAGGTCTTTTGGGAGGATTGGTTATAAAAAATAATAAATTTTCTTTCATAAAGACAACCTGAATTTGTTGACACCATTCCTGTAAATTGATGCCATCAATTCTAAGTTTTGGGAAATCACTAGGTAGATTCCCAATATTACTATTCCCACTACTTACAACTGTGGGTAGTCCATGGTCCTATAGATGTTGAAAATTGCAGAATGGTGTGGGTATTCTGCTGATGAGCTTGAAAGGTTCTCCTTCTTCATAAAGTTCATTGTAGTTCTCTGTGTTCATCTGCGCATGCGCATTGGTCATTTCTCTGCTGAAGCCGCTGGGAGAGGTTCTCTTTGCTGTAGCTCCCTCGTAGTGCTCTCCTTCTGATGATTTGGTCTCCGGCTCGATCTTGGGTGTTCTGCTGGCAGCTGTGGTTCGTCTCTTTTGTATTTTTGCATTATTGGTTTTTATCGATTCTTTTGAAATTGTTAGACTTGTGCCAAACGTTTTAAATAGTTTTCTCATGGGTGTTTCGATTTCTTGTTCGGTGGATGATTCTTCTGTATCTGTTTCTGACTCTTCAGAAGAATAAATATATTTTTTGCTATTTTTTGTGTTTTTTCGCGCCAGAGTTTTTGAATGGTGCATTCTGATTGGTTCAGCCGTGTTCATTTCTGTGGCCGGTTGAAGAAAAGATGGCTGCCTTTCAAAATTTTGAGCGGGACCTCTGGTCTTGCTTCTGGTTATTTTTTCTTTCGTTGTAGGTTCGCTCACCATTTTTGTATTTTCGGGTTTGGCTTTTTCAATGTCTTTTTCTCTCGCTGCTCCGTTTTCTTCCAAGAAGCCTCGGAGTTCCGCGATGAGTTTGTGGTCATCTTTTTGACTTTTTATTAGCCTCAGTATCTCCGATCTGAGGTCTTTGTCTTTTATTTTGTTCTCTTCTTGGTTGTCGGTTTCTTTCTTAGGCATGTTGGATTTTATTGAGTCAGTTCAAACATCGACTGCTACCAGTTTGTTACAATATTTTGAGGATCAGACTCAATGATGAATTCAGAAGCAATTTCTTCAGTTAAAGAAGAGTTTATTCATAATAGGCATTCTACTTATTCTTGTCAGATTTACAGAGAGAAGCCTGCATGAGGTAAATGCAGTCTCTATTTATATCAAAGGGGAGGAATCAAGGAAGGGGGTGATTACACATGAATACATTAAAGGAGGAGGAATAAATTAACCCTTTATATCCTGTACATATATACATATCTCTTGTTATAGAATAAGGCATTTACTTATGACAATAAATGTATATATAATTTATATAAATCCTTCCATTCTTCACTATTCAGTCGGAACTGAAGAAGCTTCTTGGATGAGAAGCAAAACATCTTCAAGGAAAAACAAAGAAAGTCCAATTGCCTCTTTAAAAAGTACCTTTGGGACAACCGTCACTTCGATGACTGAGAAATTTCCTTTTTCCGTTTGATTCATCGGAAAGAATTAAGAATAGATGGAAGAAATGGTGAGCAAGAAGCTCTGGATTCAGTCTTCTTGCTTATTTATTTGTACTTATTCATCTCTGCTGAGTCACTGAAGCTGGGCGATAAAATTTTGAGAAAGGCGTAAATAAAAACAAAGGCTCCAGGGAAGCTCCTGAAAGAAAAAGTAGGTGGAAATCAGTAACAGAGTTGGAAGGGACCTTGGAGGTCATCCAGTCCAACCCCCTGCTCATGCAGGAGACCTGTACTAGGGATTCGAAGCACTGAACTGCCGACCTTTCTGTGAAAGATTCTGCCGGCAGAAAAAGCAACATTTATTTTTATTATTTTTGCCTTTGCCTCACCTGGACATGCAATGAAATCAAATAAGGAAATGAATGCATTTAGGAAGCCGCGGTCTGGATGTTATTAAGCATGAAACCTACAAATCAGGCCCAGATCTGTTTTTCCCCAGAAAAGGATGCCTTTCAATGCTAGCTGCATTCTCATTCTAAACCTCTCATTTAGACCACTGCAAGGAAGTGAAGATGGAGCAGCCCTTGAACTCCTGTCATTCTGAAATAAAGCAGTCAAATTGTCCTCGTGTTGTCCTGATGCCCAGGTCATGCTTGGCACCGGTTAAAGCCGTGTTTTTCAACCTCAACACCTTTAAGATGTGTGGACTTCAATTCCCAAAATTCCATTTATTTATTTATTTATTTATTTATTTAATTATTGGTTCGATTTATATGCCGCCCTTCTCCAGAGACTCAGGGTGGCTTACAATGCTTTAAGCAATAGCCTTCATACTTTTGTATATACCTGCTTAGTAGGGCTTTCCCCCACTCCCAAGCAGTAACCTATAAAGTCCTTGACAATTTGGGACCCTCAATCTGATAGGGTCTCCTGCTTGAGAAATGGGTTGGACTAGAAGACCTCCATGGTCCCTTCCATCTGTGTTATTCTATATTCTGATCCATGGGAATTTCTCTGAATCCATATATCTATATCTATATCTATATCTATATCTATATCTATATCTATATCTATATCTATATCTATATATATATATATATATAATGTATGTATGTATGTAATGAGATTTCACAGAACCAGGGCTGCAAAACAACTTAGTTTACGTAGGTAAAACCTGGCTAGAAATATATATATATATATATATATATATATATATATATATATATATATATATATATATGTTTTCTCAGGTTTTCGCGGGTGTTTGTATGTAGGTCTTTGGTTATTCGGGTCTTCTCCCACGTAAAATTGGAAGTGTCTTGGCGACGTTTCGACGAAGTCTCATTCGTCATCTTCAGGCTGGTGTTCTCGGCTTCGTGCTTCCAGGAGCAATGTGAGATCGCAGCTGTCTCTTCCTTTTAACTGCTAGTGGGGGTGTGAGCTGATTGGGTGGGAACTTGGCTATATATATATATATAGCCATACATATACATATATATATGTATGTATGTATGTATGTATGTATGTATGTATGTATGTATGTATATATATATATATATATATATATATATATATATATATATATATATGTATAAAATCACCTTTTGAGGCCCTGTTCTGTGCGTTTTCCAATGTAGAAGGGGGGCCCAGGATGAGTGGGGGATGATTCAGAAATACTTTATTCAAAATACTTTATTTTCCTTGACATTTCAATTTCAGGTGAGGATATTTCTATTTTCCAGTATTTCCTTCCTTCCTTCCTTCCTTCCTTCCTTCCTTCCTTCCTTCCTTCCTTCCTTCCTTCCTCCTTCCCTCCCTCCCTCCCTCCCTCCTTCCTTCCTCCCTCCCGTTCCTCCTCCCTCCCTCTCTCCTCTCTTCCTTCCTCCCCTCCCTTCCTTCCTTCCTCCCTCCCTCCCTCCCTCCTTCCTTCCTTCCTTTTTCCTTCCCTCCCTCCCCTCCTCCCTCCCTCCTTTCTTCCTTCCTTCCTCCTTCCCTCTCTCCCTCCTTCGTTCCTCCCTCCCCTCCTCCTCCCTCCCTCTCTCCCTCCCTCCCTCCTTCCTTCCTTCCTTTCTCCCTCTCTAATGTGATTTCTGCTCTAGCAGTGGTTCCCTAGATATATGCTTACTTCGTTTATAATGTTATTCTGTATAATCACCATCAATTTTCAGTTTTACAAAGGTTTTAAAAATCTTTGCAGGTCAATCCGGAAAGACTTGGCATTTTGAAAGGTGCTTTATAAATGCTTCAAATCCTCAAAAACTCAGCTACATATTACCCTGAGCCAGACTTTATGCCCTGGTCGGCCTCTTGCCTGTGATTACTACTCTACATAACACTTCTGTTTCCGGCCTGAGATTCCTGTGTAGCTTTAATAGCCATAAGACAGACAGCATATGGATCTGCAAATAATTCTCCCCCATCCTCTAAAAAAAAATAAATAAACAGCCAAAGGAATTCTTTAAGTACCATTGCAAAGGCTAATGCTCACATTCCACAGTCTGGCAATGCAGCCTTAATGTGCCCGAAGCCGGAGACAAATGTAATGAGGCATGAAAAGCAGCATTCCCTCCTGGTTGCAATGCAAAAAAAACAAAATTACTCTAGAACAGCCACGAGTAGCAGGAGACAGCGGGACCACAGAAACTGGGACCAAGAGCAGAAACATCGCATGAACTAACAGAATAACAGAGTTGGAAGGCACCTTGGAGGTCTTCTAGTCTAACCCCCTACTCAAGAAGGAAACTATTTCAGACCATTGTCCAATCTCTTCTTAAAGCCTCCAGTGATGGAGCACCCACAACTTCTGGAGGCAAGCTGTTCCGTTGGTTAATTGTTCTCAATGTCCGCAAATTTCCCCTTAATGCCAGGTTGCTTCTCTCCTTGATTAATTTCCATCCATTGTTTCTTGTCTGGCGTTTTAGTGCTTTGGAAAATAAGTTGATCCCCTCTTCTTTGTGACAGCCCCTTGAATATTGGAACACTGCTATCATGCCACCAATTTTGGTCACCATACTACACAAAAGATGTTGAGACTTTGGAAAAAGTTCAAAGAACAGCAACTAAGATGATCAAAGGCCTGGAGACTAAAACATATGAAGAATTAGGGGTTTATAAATACAAGAGAGGTGGCTTTGGATTCTAATGTGATGACTTATCAAGTTACAGACCAGCATAGAAATCAATCAGTTGACATACAACTCATAGAAAAGAAACCAGAATGGAGATTTAAGCCACAAAAGCAAAACCAACAAGATCAAGTTATAGATCAGCATGAAAACCAAATAGTTGATACACAACTTATAGAAAGGAAATCAGGATGGAGATCTAACCCACAAAAAGTCAAGAAAAGAAGAAGCAGGTCTTACAAAAACAAAAACTTTTAAACTAAACAACAGTGTAATGCCAGTTATTTAAGAGCTGATTGAATATATGAAAAGATAGCTGAGGCAAAGTATTGATTTATACTGTCTTGAGGAGAGTGACAGACCTCTGCAGTGCTGTACTTTTGGGATGTGAAAAGGGCCTTAAACTGAATGGATTGGAATTATCTATTTTGGATTCTTTGATAAATGTATTACGTTTATGCTGAGCTACAAGGCAAGAGAGTTATGGGATTGGGGCACGCAGAAGATCTGGTTGTTACCCTATTACGGTGGTTGGAATTAATAATCTAGATGAAAGACACTACTATAGACACTATATGGAATACAAATATAAAGTCACTCGGGTGGTTGTTTTTTATATATCAAGACATCTATTGTTGATGGGGGCAGATGGTAATTGAAGATACTGAACATACTGTTGGAATTAGGATGTGATGTTACCCTAATATGGGTGATGGAGTTAACAATCCAGCTGAAAGACACTACAGAAGATATTATATGGATTACAAGCTTAAAGTCATTTGAGGATTTTATTTACATAAGGGAATACTTCCTAGTGGTGTGGGCAGAAGAATAAAGATATTAAGAATTATTATGTATGGTAGTCCTGTAGGAAAGTGGGTGGAGATAGGTTAGCTTATTGATTGTTTAGTTGAAGAAAAGGGATATTATGTTTAGATATGAATATATATATAAAAGATTTGAGTTAAGAGATATATCTATGGGGGTGGAGGAAATGGGCAGACTATGAGTTGAATAAATGTTAAATTAGGATTTATTATATAGTTTTATAGTGGAAGGTTGCTTTGAAATGTCATATTAATATACAAAAAAGATTTGATTTAAGAGATATGTATGAGGAGGGAGAAAAAGAGTAGATTATGAGTAGAAATTGCTAAACTGGGGGATATAATAATATTATTATGTTAAATTAGGAGTTATTATATAATGTCATAGTAGAATGTTATTTTGAAATGTATAGTATAAGGGGGATATAATAATATTATTAGAAAGAAAGGGTCAGAATATGGGGGATGGAGCAAGGGGATGGTAAAGTATTATATAATCTGTTATGAATTTGGGTTTTACTTTGAAGAAGCCACAGGGGGAGGGGAGGGGGGAGGGGGGGGTTAGGGAGGAGGGGGGGAAAAGGGGGAAAAATTTGTATTTGAAAAACTTTTTCAATAAAAAAAAAGAATTAGGGGTGACAGGATAGTAGTATTCCAATATTTGAGGAGCTGCCACAAAGAAAGGGGGGGGGGGACAAATTATTCTCCAAAGCACCAGAGGGCAGGACAAAAAACAATAGTTGGAAACTAATCAAAGTTAGAAGCAACCTGGAATTAAGGAGAAACTTCCTAACAGTGAGGACAATTAACCAGTGGAACAGCTGGACTCTGGAAATCATGGGCGCTCCATCATTGGAAGTTTTTACAAAGAGACTAGACAATGACTCATCTGAAATTGTATAAGTTCTCCTGCTTGGGCAAAGGGTTGGAATAAAAGACCTCCAGCTCTATTCTATTCTACTTCTTTTCACTAGATAAGACATACCCCATTCCTGCAACCATTCTTCATATGTTTTACTCTCCAGGCCTTTAATCATACTTGTTGCTCTTCCCTGCACTTTTTCCAAAGTCTCAACATCTTTTTGTAATGTGGTGACCAGAACTGGATGCAGTGTTCTAAATGTGGTCTTACAAAGGTTTTATAAAGCGGTACTAATACTTCATGTGATTTTGATTCTATGCCTCTGTTTATACAAACCAAGGTTATGTACATATATAAAATGAAATAACTCCCAACGGGTTTCTTTCTGGGACTGGAATCTGAACTGGGTGAAGGAAAGACCCTGGCAGGTTCCCCAACCCAACATGGGCTTAATGATTCAGAAGATTCCTGAATGAGCCAATGATTCAGCTGCTGGGAACGTTGCTGATGGAATTTGATATGGACACTTGTCTTTGCAGACATTTCCGTACACTCTGGGCACATCTGTCTGACACTGGAAGTCCCACACAGCTAGAAAAAAGTCTAATAGATGGATGTCCCCCACACCTGCAGGCTCTTCCCCCTCCCTCTTCCTTCCAAGGACTTGCCACCATAGATAGCTGAACATCAGGGAAAAAAAGTTATGGAGAAAAGATCAGACAAGGGATGAGCAGGGATCACCACCTTTTGGCTCTCAGGGATCACTAAATTCTTAATTTTAAATCCTGCGGACTACTAATATGATCCGCCTAATGACTGGCTGGGTGGGCATAGCTAGGTGGTCAAGTGACTGGGTGGGTGTGGCCAACTCGATGTCACTCATATCAAGGGGTGCCTTGCCAGACTCTACTCGCCCCTCCCCTCCCAGCCACCCCTTGTCTCCCCGCCCGGGCTCCTTAGGGCCCCAACAGGAAGCAGTTGTTGGAGCTAAGCAGCCACCACGAGAAAGAGTTGGCAAAACAGCTCAGTTCAAATTGGATCTCACCGAGAAGGAGGCTCAGCAGAAACACCTCACTGAGGACTAGGAGCATAGGCTTTCCAAGCAGAGGGAAGACCTGTGGGAGTGCAAGGCCAGGTACCAGCACCTGGAGGCTCAGCGGGCTGAGATGGTCAGCTAGTTCCAGGCCATGATGCAGTCCCACTGGAACAAGGTCCTCTGGCTCTTCGCCACCAGCGGCACTTCCCTCCAGCCTTTGCCCAAAGCCCCACACCAGGAGTCTGAAGCAGACCCCAAGTCGGAATTTCTGCCCCCCTCCGACCCACACAAAAAGACCCTGAAGGCGGAGACTTTCTGCAGCAATACAAACGTTCATTGCATGTATCCGGCCCAGGGGCTGTAGTTTGAGGACTCTTGATTTAGTGCAATATAAAAAATGCAAATAATTTTTCTGCAGACCACCAACATTTTCTCGTGGACCACCACTGGTCCACAGACCACCAGTTGGTGACCGCTGTTGTAGAGGACACCTTCCTCTGATGTTTTCGTTCTTCTGACAAACACACAAAAGGCTTTCATCACCGAGGCAGCCTTTAATGCTCACCTGACCTCAGCGTCCATGACAGGAAACGAATCCTTCCCTATTCTGCAGGTCTAATAACCAAAAGAAAATGTTGGGGAGCTTTAATAGACCTGAAGATAAAGACCAGAACATTGGGGATATGGAGGACAATCTCGGATTTGCTGTTGAGTTTTGCAAGGAGAGTGGGAGGGGAGAGGGAAATAATTTTTCCATCTTGTCTGGATTAGTTTCAATTTGCTTGCTCTCATCCCTCTATAACCACCTCCAGATATCTCTTAGAGCATTCCGCAGTCACTCTGAGAATTGTAAATGGGGGAAAAAAATGAAGAAGTAAAAGTGGATATCTTTTGCCAATTGATGACATGGTGGACCAGACTACTGGATAATGTTTCCCAGCAGTTTCAAATAAATGTTTAAAAAGCATCGGGAGCAAGCCGGAAATTGTAAGCTAGGGAAGTGAATGGCCATGGAAAGGACTGCGGGCCTCCATCTTCTGTGGCTGAATTGGCAAGAAAGACTGGATATCACACTCCATGTTTCTGCTGAAGCAAGGTGCTAGATACTAACAGAGTTGGGTCATCTAGTCCAACCCCCTGCCCAAGCAGGAGACCTTACACCATTTCTGACAGAGGACAGTCCAGTCTCTTCTTGAAAGCTTCCAGTGATGAAGCTCCCACAACTTCTGAAGGCAACTTCTGTTCCACTGGCTGATTGTTCTCCCTGTCAGAAAATTTCTCCTTATTTCCAGGTTGAAACTCTCCTTGTTCAGTTTCCATCCATGATTCCTTGTCTGGCCTTCGGGTGCCTTGGAAAATAGCTTGACCCCTTCCTCTCTGTGGCAGCCCCTCAAATATTGGAAGACTGCTATCCTGTCTCCCGTACTATAGACATAGGTTACGAAGGTACCCAAAGCCACTGAGAAGTCCACAGGCATGATCAGGTCTGCACATTTCCTTCGAAAACCCTGACAAGGATTATTTTCCAGGGTGTTCAAAACTTTTTCCAGATTGGAATCTGGAATGATATTATTTGAATAATCTTCAATGTCTACTAAACTGGAGAAACCGTCCCTTTCTCTAGGCTGCACAATTTCTGCCTGGTGATCATTTCTAAAGAGTATTCAGTCTGTTTCAGTTTCTTCAGAGCAAAAACTCGGTCGTTTTGGAGAAACTCTCTTGGGTGGGATGGGCCCTGCTTGTCCTGTGACCTACACATTGGCCAAACAGTGGTGAAGGTCCTGCTTTCCCCTCTCTTTGTCTCCTGGTATCTCCTTAGCTTTCCAGTAAGACTAAGGGAAACCTAATGAAAGGGTAAGCAGTCCTTGACTTACAACTATTCGTTTGGTGACCATTCAAAGTAAGGAGGAGCTGAAGAAGCTTCTTGGATGAGAAGCAAAACGTCTTCAAAGAATAACCAGAAAGTCCAGTTGCCTCTTGGGGTGGGGTGGGGGGAAGCACCTTTGGGACAACCATGGCCTGGATGACTGAGAATCTCTACAGACTTTTAGCTATACAATTTGGGATGAACACCCTTGGAGTGGTGTGGGAGTAGGAATGGATTTCCAGAGGAAAAATTGCAGACTGCAGGAACCAGGAGCATCACTCAAGTGACCCTGAGGACACAGGTAAACCTCCAAGTGGCGTCAATGACTCTCTAAAAGGATGCAAATGTCCAGCTGTCTGCAAGGAGTATAAATCCTTCCATTCCCCACCATCCAGTCAGAACCGAAAAAGCTTCTTGGATGAGAAGAATAACCAGAAAGTCCAGTTGCCTCTTGAAAAAGCACCTTTGGGACAACCATGACGTGGATGACTGAGACTCTCCACAGACATTCAAAGTAAGGACTGCATTGAACAAAGCAATTTATGATGCTTCTCACACCTGTGATCATCGCATCCATCCCAGTGGTCACGTAATCGTGATTCAGGTGTGTTTGGCAGCTAACATGTATTTATGATGATTGCAGTGGGTCATGGGATCGCCTTTTGCCACCTTCCCAGCCAGCGTCCAAGAAGCAAGCAAATGGGGGAAGCTGTATTCGCTTAACAACTGTGGCAAAAAATATATATATATCATAAAATTGGATACAACTCACTTAATGACCGCCTCCTTTCGCAGTGGAAATTCTGACCCCAATTGTGGCTATAAATCAAGGACTATCTGTATCAATGGTGGGTTTCAAAATTTTTTACTACGGTTCTGTGGGTGTGGCTTGTTGGGCATGGCTTGGTGGGCATGGCAGGGGAAAGATACTGTAAAATCTCCATTCCCTCCCCACTCCAGGGGAAGGTTACTGCAAAATCTCCATTTCCTCCTGATCAGCTGGGACTTGGGAGGCAGAGAATAGATGGGGGCAGGGCCAGTCAGAATTTTTACTACCGGTTCTCCGAACTACTCAAAATTTCCACTACTGGTTCTCCAGAACTGGTCAGAACCTGCTGAAACCCACCTCTGATCTGTATGCAGAGAAGAAGGTGGGGGGAAACAGGTCAGAAGAAAGGGATTTGTGATTTGTTGCCCCACCCACCTGCAGCCTGCAATATATTATTCCTAAGGGTAGGTGGGCCTTGATGGAAAATGATTTCCCGCTGTGAAATGGAAGCGAATTTGGCATTTTATATCCACAGTGATGTTTTCCATTCCTCTTCCCTTCCCTTTTGATCATGGGAACCAGCCATCAGTCAAAACAAGATGGTGGCACAGGGCAGCTCCCAGATAAAGATTGATTTCCCTTTCTCCTCCTCCTCCTCTTCTTCTTCCTTTGTTTTGCAGCAATCGGTCTTTTCACAGCTGGTGCCGACAGCTGGATCCTTGGAATGATGGGCAATGAATTGGGAGAGAGCTACAGATGTAAAAAAAACTTCCTTAGCAACCAGTAAGTCAGGAGACAATGCACACATGGGAAGCCCCATACAAATGGCACGGCAATCATGTTACAATCAGGAATGTTAAAGCCATCAGGAGCGAAATAAAGATTTTAATAGCAAAACCAAGAGAAGAGGAAAGTAAGAGTCCAAAACACATGTAAATTTGGTGGGAAATGTTGTCTGGTGTCTGTCCTTGTTCCCCGCAGAACACAAACATCTGCAGATGAAAATTAGCAAACTGGCTGATAAAAAGCATAACGTTCTTCCACGCGGTCGTGGGATGCACGGGGAAAGGACGACATAAAAAGAACAGACTATTTTGATCAGCCCGTTAATGCAAAATGGCCATGGATTAAGTGGAAAAGCAGATAATAGGACTGGGGGCAGCCAACTGAAATAAAATCATCAGGAACTCGCTGATCCTGGGAACTGGGATGCAAAACCAATTCATATCAATGAAAGTTTGCTGCTGCTTCTTTTGGGTGTATATGTGTGTGTGGAACGTTAGTTTGGGGCAGTGGTGGGTTCTTCCCGGTTCGGTCCAGTTCGGCCGAGCCGGTAGCGGTGACGATATGACATCACTGAACCGGTCCTCCCACCCCCCCACCCCCCCCACATTATTCTTACCTTTTATTTGGTCCCACCCCCAATCTATTGCTGCCTCCTGAGTCCCAGCTGATGACTAGAGGGAAAAAAACTGTTTAAACTCTTGCTGCGGGGCTTCAAAGGGCCGCCCTACAGCTGATCAGTGTTAAAAGCAAACAAATGAATTGGGTCGTAAGTGCGAGGATTGGTCGTAAGTGCGAGGACCTTCCAGAAATGACTCTGACCAGCTAGCCACGCCCACCTAGTCACATGACCTCCAAGCCACACCCACAAAATAAGCCACGCCCACAGAACCGGTAGTAAAAAAATTTAGAACCCACCCCTGGTTTGGGGGTGCAGTGACACATCCAGGTTTCCCTCACTTCATGCTTTGGAAACTTTAGAATAGAATAGAGCTGAAAGGGATCTTGGAGGTCTTCTAGTCCAGCCCCTTGCTCAAGCAGGAGACCCTACACCACTTCCGACAAGGGGCTGTCCGGTCTCTTTTTGAAATTCTCCAGTGATGGAGCATCCACAACTTCTGCGGGTAAGTCCTTCCACTGGTTAGTTGTTCTCACTGTCAGGAAATTTCTCCTTAGTCTTAGGTTGAATTTCTCCTTAATCTCGATGCTATCCTTCTGTTGAGGCAGCCTAGGACTTCATTGGCTATTTTGGCAACTGCAGTTCACTGATGGCTCATGCTTAAATGGTCATCCTCTAGGACAGAGGTCACCAACCTTTTGGACCTCAGGAACCACTAAATTCATAATTTTAAATCCCGCGGACCACTAATATGATCTGCCTAACGACCGGCTGGGTGGATGTGGCTGGGTGGTCGTGGCCAACCTGATGTCACTCACGTCGAGGGGTCCCTCGCCAGCCTCTAGTCGCCCCTCCCGTCCCAGCCCCTCCTCGCCTGCCTGCCCGGGCTCCTTAGGGTCCCAACAGGAAGCAGTTGTTGGAGCTGTCTTCAGTCCATCGATGCAGGAAGATTTTTAGTGTTTTTGTTTCTTTTTAACACCATCCTGAAAATCTAAATCATGCTGAGCTTCATCAGTATATCATCATTAAGATCTTTTTAACTACTACCTTCAAAACGGGGAATTCTGGGAGTTGAAGTCCACCAGTTTTAAAGTTGCCAAGTTTGGAGACCCCTGCGCTAAAGCACCGGCAGCTGTGATGTCACACTGTTGTGTGTTAAATATGCATCTGCCAAACCTCATGGGACCTCATACAGTCCTGTAACACATAGCCTTTTGAAATGAGGTCATTGGGTGTAGGAGGGGTTACTGCCTGCAGAGACAGCTGTCATTTTCAACACTGCGGGCCTCCTTACGACAGACAGCTGCAGCAGGGGAAGGGGCCGTTGTGGTGCTTTCCTTCCCCCCCCCCCCCCCCCCGCTTTCCTGCAGTTGTCTCTGGACCTAGAGCTAGACATTTTGCAGAGGAGGTGGTTTTTGGGAAGATCAGGTGCAGGCAAGTGATGATGTTCCATGCCCTGAGATTTCATCACATCATCCCTCGTTCAACTCATTTTCCTTGTCCTTAATCAACATGAAAGCGAAACCTCTGTAAATACGCTGATAACGATATTACGGCAAAAGGGTACCGTTCTAATTATCCTGGTTTGGAGAGAGGGAGGGGAGAGGGTTTCATTTGTCACGGGAACGGAACGACTAACTCAGAAGTAATTCTCTCAAGGTCTTCTTAAGCAAGGTTTAGTGAGACGAAAGAGATCACAAGAATTTCAGCAATTGAACTGTTTCCAGTTTAGAACCAATTTATTGCCTGATGCATTCACATGGAAACGTTCTCTGTTTTTGTTTTGTTTTTTTCTCACCCTTTTCCAGACGTCTGAGCCCTAGCACCGTGTGATGGAGTGAGTTCCCGTCACTTGCCTCAACTTCTGCCAACCTAGTATGTAAAATGCAAGTAGATAAATAGGTACCACTCTGCTGGGAAGGAAACACCCAACAGGCAATGGACTTGCCCAAATGCTAGGCAAAATTGTTGGAGAAAAGCCCTGGATGATAGTGATAGCCATAGCACTTAGACTTATATACCACTTTACAGCCCTCTCTAAGCGGTTTACAGAGTCAGCCTATTGCCCCCAACAGTCTGGGTCCTCATTTTACGACCTCGGAAAGGATGGAAGGCTGAGTCAACCTTGAGCCTGGTGAGATTCAAACTGCTGGAGTGAATAGTGAGTTAGCCCTGCAGTACTGCATGCTGACACTCCTGCAGAATGTTGTTAGCCACTCTGTGTGTGGAGCTAGTTCGCCCCCTGCAGGGCAACTTGGATAGCACGTACTGATAATGTAATTGTCTGTGAGAATGTCCTTGAGGGACTGGAGGAGGAAGAGGAGGAAGAGGAGGAGCTGCAGACTAGGCAAGAAGCAGATAAGAGGCAGCTTAGCCCATGCACACAATGGTGATATGAAAAATGACTCAGGAAGGGACCCTCTCTAGCTTCTTGGGCTTAAAAGGTGATGGGGGAGAGAGTTATTTTAGACTTGAAAAAAGTCCGTTACCATAATATATTACTTTACTGTAAATAAAAGGAAATGTTGGTGTTTCTTTTCTGGACTACCTAAAAGGGCTGACACATGGCTACACCCCCAGGCTATCCAACTGGGAAGAGAGCCAAAAAAATTCACTGTTCGGAACCTAAACTTTAGCAAGGATGTCAAACCGGATTTCTTCGAGGGCCAGATCAGCATTGTAGTTGTCCTCCGCGGGCCGACCGGGGGAGTGGAGGAAATGGGACCATTGCTTCCTGCAGCACTCTGCCAGCCAAAACGGGGTGCGGTGGGGCCGTGCGAGCCCTCCCCCCATGCACCATTTTGGCTGTTAGAGTGCAGCAGGAGGTCATCCAGGCACAAAAGGAGACACAGGGGGCGGGCACAAGGCCTCCCCATGCCCCGTTTGGCTGCCAGAGTGCTGCAGGAGGCTGTCCTGGCCCAAAATGGGCCATAGGGAGGCACGTAACATCCCTGCATGCCCCATTTTGGCTGCCAGAGAATGGCAGCAGGCAATCCAGGCCCAAAAGGGGTGGGGTGCCACGCGAGGCCTCCGCACCAGTGGTGGTATTCAGCTAGTCCTATACGATTTGGAAGAACCAGTAGTGGCAGCGGCAGGAGGCTTTGCCCACCCGCCTAGACGTCATCACATCCCGTTTTTGATGCTCTACACATGGGTGGAAGGTCCTTCGCATGCACAGAGGTGGCACTTGCGTGCTCACATTTGCGAACTGGTAGCAAAGGTAAGTGAATACCAGCCTTGCCCTGCAGGCCCAATTTTGGCTGCCAGAGTGCTGCAGGAGGCTGTCCAGGCCCAAAACAGTACACAGAGGTCCGCGCATGGCCCCGCCTCCACCCCATTTTGGCTGCCAGAGGCACCACAGGATGGGCCTTTGCTATTTCCAGGCCGGCCCTGCAGGCCAGATCTAACCACCCCATGGGCCGCATCTGGCCTGCGAGCCTTGAGTTTGACACCCCTGCCCTAGAGAAATATGATTGTTGAACAATTCTTGTCCTATTCAGCATATTAGGGAAAGTCTTTTAGTTAAGGTAAATTTCTAGATATTTAATGACCAGGTTTTGCAGATTTTAGTGTATTTTCATAATATACAGCATTTACATTTAACATCTTTCTAATATCCTCCGCCCCGCTTTTTGTACCTAACTTTTCAACAATTGGAAAATTGAGAATTTTCAACATGGAGTTCTGTTTGTCTTGTCTGTGTATAAATCACAGATTAGTAACTCCTCATTCAAATACGAACTGAGCGTATTTCTTGGAGGGGGGGAAGCCCCAAAAATCCAATTTTTTTTACTACCGGTTCTGTGGGTGTGGCTTGGTGGGCGTGGCTTGGTGGGCGTGACAGGGGAAGGATACTGCAAAACCTCCATTCCCACCCCAGTCCAGGGGAAGGATATTGCAAAATCCCCATTCCCTCCCCACTCCTGGGGAAGGATACTGCAAAATCTCCATTCGCACCCTGCTCTGGGGCCAGCCAGAGGTGGTATTTACCGGTTCTCCGAACTGCTCAAAATTTCTGCTACCGGTTCTCCAGAACCTGTCGGAACCTGCTGGATTTCACCCCTGGGGAAAAGTATCTTTGAAATAGAGCCTTGATAGTACAGTGGTTTAGTGCACCCTGTTATTAACACAGCTGCCTGCAATTTCTGCTGGTTCGAATCTCTCCAAGGCTCAAAGTTGACTCAGCCTTCCATCCTTTCTAAGGTAGGTGAAATGAGGACCCAGTTTGTGGGGGCAATAAGCTGACTTTGTATAAAATATACAAAAGAATGAAGGCTATTGCTTAACGCATTGTAAGCCGCCCTGAGTCTCCGGAGAAGGGCGGCATATAAATCAAATTAAAAAAAAAAAAATAGGTGCCAGTTTTTTAATTTGTGCTAACAATAATCCCCTTCGTTTCAGATGCATTTCCCCTTCCCCCTTGAGCGGGAAGCATTTTATGATATTTGAGCTACCTAAAAGTTTTCTTAACTGTCGATTTCATGGGTTTTGCATTATTTTAATGGCTATGCTGGTTTTTTTTCAAAAATCAAAAAGATTAATAACGTCAGAGAGAGTTGCTATTCCTAAAGGCTCCAGGCAAAAGCATCTGAGAATTAGTTTCAGATGGCTCTCCGCTTGCTCCTGAGTAATTCAGCCAAAGAGGTATGGCCAAGGGAGTGTCTGCTTCTTTTGCAAAACATTAGTGACAGTCTTCCCAACATTGCTAAAGTGGAGCACTGTCTTGGATCAGAGGTGGACTTCTCCTTCCTTGTTCTGACCTAGGCTTCCTTAGAAAGTATAAAGCACAATCCTAGTCCCGCAAAACCTCTTTTATTTATGCGACTGTAAATTACTTCCATTTACAGTCCACAAGGCTTGATAAACAGTCTTTCAGAGGAAGGTTATCGACACCCACCTATCTCACGTGGAACGCTGCCAGAGCTAATTGCCACACACAAGGCAAGGCCAAACTTGGCACAGAGTCACAAACAGAATTTTCAAATCTTGAATCGGCCAGATGAACTAATTGCTTCCTTCAAAAGCTCACGTCCCGTTTGCTCTTCTTTTATGTCTTATGGGAGAGGCCAATTATTATTATTATTATTATTATTATTATTATTATTATTATTATTATTATTATTAATTTAATTTGTATACCGCCCTTCTCCAGCAGGACTCAGGGTGGTGAACAGCCAGAATAAAACAGAACATGCAAAATTTAAAAACAGTTTAAAAATAATTAAATATTTTTGGCCACAATCATCTCCAAGCCTTATTCCCAAATTGACCCTGTTTTCTTAATTGTTCTTGTCATCTGGCAGCTCTGCGCATGCACACACTGGGAACAGGCTCCTGCTGTTCTTCTGCCTCTCTGCTGTCAGACTCCGGAGGTTGCACATAACTATCAGATGGCCTTGGCCCCCTCTCTGCCTCCAACGCAGAGCCCTCGTCCGAGCTTTCCCCAGACTCCAGGACTGGCCCATGTTCCTCCCCAACCTCCTCACTGTCTGACTCTGCTGCCAGCTCTGCTGGCCACCGGCGGGCCACAACACTCCTCTAGAGAAATGTGGATGAAAAGACCCCACCCCACTTGGTTTCTCTAACTAGAACCTTGAGAGAGGTTTTTGAAAAACCATTTATTCCCAGCTCTACTTTCTGGCAAAGTTAATGTTTCCCTTTGGTAACTGAAATATGCTGTTGTTTAACAGAACAGAATAACAGAATTGGAACGGATCTTGGAGGTCTTCTAATCCAATCCCTTGTTCAAGCAGGAGACCCTGTACCATTCTAGACAGGTTTTGGTCACCATACTATAAAAAAGATGTTGAGACTCTAGAAAAAGTGCAGAGAACAGCAACCAGGGTGATTAGGGGACTGGAGGCTAAAACAAACGATGAACGGTTGCAGGAACTGGGCATGGCTAGTCCAGTGAAGAGAAGGACCAGGGGAGACATGATAGGGTTTGGGTTTGGGGGGCTGCTAATATCCAATATTCGAGGGGCTGCCACAGAGAGGAGGGGTCAAGCTATTCTCCAAAGCACCTGAAGGCCAGACAAGGAATAATGGATGGAAACTGAACAAGGAGAGATTTAACCTGGAAATAAGGAGAAATTTTCTCACAGTGAGAGCAATCAACCCCGCGGAACAGGGTTTCAGAAGTTATGGGAGCTTCATTACTGGAAGCTTTCAAGAAGAGACTGGGCTGCCATCTCTCAGAAATGGTGTAGGGTTTCCTGCTTGGGCCCCCTAGGGGGTTGGACTAGTTGACCTACAAGGTCCCTTCCAACTCTGTCAATCTGTCTTGGAAATGCTCGTGCCTCTCTCTTGAACTCCCAAGTAACTTGGTATTGTAAGAAATAGGATCAGACCTATAGAGAGCTATGATTTAGTCTGAGGGAAGTTTCCAAAGATTTCAGGCAAAGGCACCTCCATTCATTTCTACATATAATTCCTTTTATCCGGACACTGGATTTTCCCATAATTAATCAAAGAACCATTTTTGTTCGGAATGAGTATATTGAATACCCTCTTATTTTAACAAAGGAAGCTCTTCTTTGATTTTATATCTGCTGGTTTTATTATCTATCTATCTATCTATCTATCTGCTTGTTTGTTTGACCGCTTAATAAAAATTACTTCATGCAGCTTCTTTGCTTTAGCTGACACTTTTTATTGGGATGTTTAACTCTTTAGCAAGACACCTTGGAAAACATTTGTTGAGAAAAGTGGGAAGGAGGGAGGGAGGGAAGAAGGAAGGAAGGAAGGAAGGAGGGAGGGAGGGAAGGAAGGAAGGAAGGAAGGAAGGAAGGAAGGAAGGAAGGAAGGAAGGAAGGAAGGAAGGAAAACAAGTAGCCAGAATGAAAAAAAGCAGCAGTGAAGAATATTAACTTAATGTTCTTTTACAATAAAAATATTTTCAGGAAATGGCCCACCCTCTCAAAATCACAATTTTCATGGCCCTAATCAAATTATGAGAATGCTTGGCATGACTCATAAAATTTAGTGGAAAATGTCCTTTAGATATTGTGTGTAGGATTGCAGGCTTAACACAAAACCACAGGGATTTTTACATGCAATGGGAAAGAGAAGCAAATCCAATCCATAATTTCTGACGTAGCTTTCCTTAAGATAAGGAGAATTTGAATATCATCCATCCTTACTTTTCATGTGGACTTTTCATTTCTCTCTCCCTCCCTCCCTCCCTCCCTCCCTCCCTCTCTCTCTCTCTCTCTCTCTCTCTCTCTCTCTCTCTCTCTCTCTCTCTCTCTCTCTCTCTCTCTCTCTTCTTGTGTGTGTGCATCTGTGTGTCTGGCTGTGTCTGTGTGTATATAGATAGATAGATAGATTTTCCAATGGCGACCTCATGTGGGGAAATAAAACAAACTCCTTCCTGGCAGCCTGCCATCTAGAAACGCCAAAGAACTGTAAACGTTCAGGAAGGCGGACGTATAAGGCGGACAGGTTGCTCTTGATCCCTTCCAAACAATAAATATGTGGATTTTGTCTCTGGAATTGCTTTGTGTGTGTGTGTCAGAGTGTTAAATAACACTCCAGCAGGTGGCATCCATGCCACATTTCTGTTTCCAACCTCCAGAGCTGTGGGCTTCAATCTCCAGAATCCCACACCCAGAACGTAGAAGTTCTGCTGTGGTAGGGCTTGGAAGGGACCTTTAAGGTCTTCTAGTTCAACGCCCTGCTCGTGGCAGGAGACCTTAGGTCAGGGGTCTCCAAACGTGGCAGCTTTAAGACTTGTGGACTTCAATTCCCAGAATTCTCCAGCCAACATAGCTGGCTGGAGAATTCTGGGAATTGAAGTCCACAAGTCTTAAAGCTGCCACGTTTGAAGACTTCTGCCTTAGGTCATCCTGGTCAAATGGTTGTTCAGTCTATTCTTTGAAAACCTCCAGCGATGAAGCACACCCACAACTCTGGGAGGCAAACTATTTCATTAATTGTTCTCAATGTCAGGAAATTTCTTCTTGTAAGTTGGATCTCTCTTTTAATCATCCTTCACCTGTTCTCTCTTGTCCTGCTCTCGGGTGCTTTGGAAAATAAGTTGATCCCTTATTCTTGTAACAGCCCCTCAAAGTACTAGAAGATAGCTGTCAGGTCACCCTTAATCCTTCTCTTCCAGACCTCAATCCTTCAAATGTTCATCATATGATTTAGTCTCCATCACTTTGTCACTTTCTTGTTCTTCTCTGTCCTCTTTCTAGGGTCTTGGTATTTTGTTTTTTTTATCATGGTGACCAGAACTGGATGCAGTATTCGAAGTTTGGCCTCACTAGTGTGGTATAAAACAATATCATTTCTTGTGATCTTGATGCTGTCCCTCTGTTTAGAATAGAATAGAATAGAATAGAATAGAATAGAATAGAATAGAATAGAATAGAATAGAATAGAATAGAATAGAATAGAATAGAATAGAATAATTTCATTTGGCCAAGTGTGATTAGACACACCAGGAATTTGTCTCCAGTGCATAAGCCCACAATGTACATGTAAAAAGTAAGCAATAGGACCTAGATAATAAATCATAGTTACAACCATTAATCATGTTACAAACAAGAAGTGATAAATCATAAGACACCAAGATGAGAAATGAGACCGTGCTGTGGGAATTAAGTGTTCAGCAGAGTGATGGCACAGGGGAAAAAACTATCTTCATATCTGGTTGTTTTGGCACGCATTGCCCTGTAGCGACGTCCTGAGGGGAGAAGTTGAAATAGATTATGTCCAGGATGTGAGGGGTCTGTAGATATTTTCTTAGCCCTCTTTCTGGTTGTATTTAAGTAAATGCAAAAATATCACTCATGAAAATATTTCTAAAACTCTCTTCCATTGAGGAGTATGTCAGAACAACTTATATTTTTCCATTAAATGAAGGTGAATAGCAAAAGCCAGATGCAAGGACAATTTTCGGTGTTGCAGTACTTTTAAAAAAACCTGAACAGTATGGAATTTTGAGCCTCTCTAATGGTTGGACTTTAATGTATGACTAATCAGTCTTCAGCCGGGAAAGCAGATATTTTGAGTGGTGACAGCACAAGGCCACCATGGCGTTGGAGCCCACTGACGCAAAGGGCACCATGTTCCAGCATCAATCAAGACGCCATTTGGCATAACATGGAGAACACTTCAATCAACCGATGTCTGATAGATCCTATACAATCTCTGATTAAGAGCAGTGACACATTTCGATGAAATATTCATCCTACAGAATCCGTTAAAAAGGACATTTTCTACCAAGAAGGAAACCAAGAGAAACCCATGGCAAAGATCAGATTTCTTTCCCAATAAAATAGAATAGAATACAAAAGTTGGAAGGGACCTTGGAAGTCTTCTAGTCCAGGGGTGTCAAACTTGATTTCACTGAGGGCCGCATCAGAGTTGTGTTTGACTTTGGTGGCGGGCAGGGTGGGCGTGGCCAGGGTGGGCGTGGCCAGCTCAACATCACTCGTGGGGGGGCGCTTGTGGTGGCCTGAATGCTCTGCCAGCGAAAACAAGCTCCCGAGCTCCGTTTTCTGCTGTGACAGCTTCCTGCAACCCTCTGCCAGCAAAAACAGAGCTCGGGAGGGCCGCACACAACCCTCCCGAGGTCTATTTTCGCTGGCAGAGGTTCTGCGGGCCGGTCCTTTGCTGTTTTCAGGGTGGCCTTGCAGGCCAGATCTAAGCATCCCGCAGGTCGGATCCGGCCCCTGGACCTTGAGTTTAACACTCCTGTTCTAGTTCAAGCCCCTGCTGGAGCAGAAGACCATGTACCATTACAGAAAAGTGGCTGTCCAGTCTCTTTTGATAAGCCTCCAGTGATGGGGCACCCACAACTTCTGAAGGCAAGCCCTTCCACCCAGTGATGAAATCCACATTTTTTTACTACCAGTTCTGTGGGTGAGGTTTGGTGGGCATGGCTTGGTGGGCGTGGCAGGGGAAGGATACTGCAAAATCTCCATTCCCATCGCACTCTGGGGCCAGCCAGAGGTGGTATGTGCCGGTTCTCCAAACTACTAAAAATTTCCACTACCAGTTCTCCAGAACCTGTCAGAACCTTCTGGATTTCACCCCTGCTTCCACCTGAATTTGCATTTTGTTTCTGCACCACAAGTGTGAACCTTCCGTTTTCAGTTTCTCTAGACCCAGTCTTGTAGCCTCCAGCTTTGTCTAGTATTAAATGTAAGTAACATGGTGACCTTCAAATCTACTGTTTGGCTTTGAACCAGCCACAATTGCACCGTTGAATTTTGGCAGCAAAATCCAAAGGGATGGATTTCCCCCCAGCAATGATGTAGAAATCAGGGCTGGGTTTCAAAACCCGTTGTTACCGGTTCGCTTGTGGGTGCGCGTGACACTTCTGAGCATGTGCAGAAGTGTCCGGGCGGGTGGGCGGAGCCCAGTGGTGGGTTCTTCCCGGTTCGGTCCAGTTCGGCCGAGCCGGTAGCTGTGACGATATGACGTCACCGAACCGGTTCTCCCCCCCCTCCCACCCCCCCAGCCCCCCACGTTATTCTTACCTTTTATTTGGTCCCACCCCCAATCTATTGCTGCCTCCTGAGTCCCAGCTGATGACTAGAGGGAAAAAAACTGTTTAAACTCTTGCCGTGGGGCTTCAAAGGGCCGTCCTACAGCTGATCAGTGTTAAAAGAAAACAAATGAGTCGGGTCATAAGTGCGAGGACTGGTCGTAAGTGCGAGGACCTTCCAGAAATGACTCTGACCAGCTAGCCACGCCCACCTAGTCACATGACCTCCAAGCCACATCCACAAAATAAGCCACGCCCACAGAAACGGTAGTAAAAAAAATTAGAACCCACCCCTGGCGGAGCCTCACACCGCCGCTGCTGCTACCAATTTGCCCGATCTGGGACGAACAAGTAGCAACCCACCACTGGTAGGAATTCTAAGACTCTTATTCTGCCTTGGATTTATTCTGAGAACTGAGAAAAGCAACAAAGACCATTAGGGGGCTGGAGGCTAAAACATTTGAAGAATGGTTGCAGGAATTGGGTCTGTCTAGTCCAGGGGTGTCAAACTTGATTTCATTGAGGGACGCATCAGGGTTGTGCTTGACCTTGGGGGAGCAGGGTGGCGTGGCCAGCATGACATCACTCATGTCAGCCAGTTTTCAGCTGGGACAGCCTCCTGCATCCCTCTGCCAGTGAAAACAGAGCTTGGCGGGGGGGGGCATGCACAGTCCTCGCGAGCTCCATTTTTGCTGGCAGAGGCACTGTGGGCTGGTCCTTCTCTGTTTCCAGGGCAGCCCCACAGTCCAGATCTAAGCAACCCGTGGGTTGGATGTGGGCTGCTGGCGGAGGTGGGTTTTAGCAGGTTCTGACCAGTTCTGGAGAACTGGTAGAGGAAATTTTGAGTAGTTCAGAAAACTGGTAAATACCACCTCTGACTGGCCCCGCCTCCTTCTATTCTCTGCCTCCCGAGTCCCAGCTGATTGGGAGGAAATGGGGATTTTGCAGTATCCTTCCCCTACCATGCCCACCAAGCCACACCCACCAAGCCACACCCACTGAACCAGTAGTAAAAAAATTTGAATCCCACCACTGACCCCTGGTCTAGTCTAATAAAAAGAAGGAACAGAGGAGACATGATAGCAGTCTTCCAATATTTGAGAGGCTACCACAAAGAAGAGGGGGTCAAATTATTCTCCAACATACCAGAAGACTGGACAAGAAACAACAGATGAAAACTAATCAAGAACAGAAGCAATCTAGAACTTAGTAGAAATTTCCTAACAGTGAGGACAATTAACCAGTGGAACTTCTTGCCTCCAGAACTTGTGGGTGCTCCAATACTGGAGGCTTTTAAGAATAGACTGGAGAGCCATTTAAGTCTGGCAGAAATACAGAACATCAGGAGCCATCAGTTTTCTTGAAATGCAAAAACATCAGTTTTCATTTGCAAAACATCATGCATGGAACACAATGGAGGAAATTCTGCTGATATTGTAAATGAGAAATCGACACCTCTGAGATCTCTGTCAGGGAGTCTGTAAGACGTCATGCTTCCGAAGATAAATTACAGCATAGAAAGGTCATAGAATACATGGTTTAAAAATGCCAAATACAATGTGGGATTTGGGAGGACTGGAAGCAGGGACCGAGAGGGAGAATGTAGGCCAGATGGGGAAGAGGCTGGACTCCACTGCATCTTAATGCAGCAGTCCCCAATCTTTCTGGGAAGGGAAGGGAAGGGAGGGAAGGGGGAAGAAGGAAAGGAAAGGAAAGGAAAGGAAAGGAAAGGAAAGGAAAGGAAAGGAAAGGAAAGGAAAGGAAAGGAAAGGAAAGGAAAGGAAAGGAAGCTGTCTTTTTAGATGGAATAAGAGAAATGCAGAAGTTTTTGTATAGCCATAAGAACAATTTCACTTGTTGCTATTTAATATTACACTCACTTTATTATTATTATAATATTTCCCTTGATTTATATCCTGCTTTTCCTCCAGCTGCTCAGTATAGTCTAGATCAGTGGTGGAATTCAATTTTTTTTACTACTGGTTCTGTGGGCGTGGCTTAGTGGGCATGGTGTGGCTTGGTGGGCGTGGCAGGGGAAGGATACTGCAAAATCTCCATTTCCACCCCACTCCAGGGGAAGGATACTGCAAAATCTCCATTCCCACCCCACTCCAGGGAAGGATATTGCAAAATCCCCATTCCCACCCCACTCTGGGGCCAGCCAGAGGTGGTATTTGCCAGTTCTCCGAACTACTCAAAATTTCTGCTACCGGTTCTCCAGAACCTGTTGAATAGCACCCCTGATCTAGATGGGGCTCCCCTGCATTTTATCCTGGCAGTAACCATCTTTTCAGGTAGACTTGCCTGGGAGAGTTTAGGACAAAGTCCCCATGAGGAGCTTCTTTATTTCCCTTTGAATTGCTATCAATGTTTAAATGAGTTTGGGATTATTTTCAATCTATAAATATAGTCAGTTAAAGACCACAGTTAAGATGCATATTGGTTATTTGCAAGAAGAGTGGGAATATCCAATATTAATAAATCAAGGATTAAGAGGGTTAAAGGAGATTCAGTATGCTTCTTAAGATCTGCAGATGAGACTAATTTAACAAAATATTTTCTTCTCATTCACTCAGCACTGCAGGTAATACATCAGAAGTCTTGCTTGTCACCTTTATTATACTGGAAAGATAAAATGGTAGAGAAGAAAATTGCCCATATGTTGCAGAAATGGCAAAGGCTCAGTAGAATTTCAAACAAAAATGTAGATGGTTGGAGAAATGTACACTAGAGAGACCATTTTTGTGTATGCGCAAACTTCTCAAGGTGGACAAACCAAACGACAACTAGCCATCAGCATAGAACACTTTGCAGATTTACAAAAATGGAGGAAAAACCCAAATGGACGGATTCGCGTATCCTTATTTATAGGATGAAACAACTTCGATGGACTTTCCTAAATAAAAATACACAGGTTTGCAGCATTAATAGAATTTTGATTGATGTTGCTTCCTTTGGAGGGTGCATGCACGAAGCCTGTAGTTGCCCGCACGTTGAAACCAAAGTTAATTAACATGTAAATAAAACTTAGTCCCAATTTGGGAGAAATAAATACGGCACATAATGCAATTTCATCACTGTTAATTGGATATCTTTTCTTGACTGATCTGTTCATTAACATAATGACACCCAGATTCAGTCAGAGCTTGTGCGCTCATGCGTGTGGGCGTGCGTGATGAAACAAACAAACAAAAGACAATAAAAGTGTAGGGGGGAAATGTAAATGATGAGGTTCCTTGGCCATGCTTTGTTGTGGAATAAATTATAATTATTTGCAAGGAAGATGTCTGGTTGCAAATCAGACAGGCCTGGTCTCTGAAATCCTTGATCATCACAGAATGGGGAGAAGAATGGAGAAAACAGGTCAGTGGTGTTCAGGTTGGGTATCAGGGGTGGGTTCTAAATTTTTTTACTACCGGTTCTGTGGGCGTGGCTTATTTTGTGGGTGTGGCTTGATGGTCATGTGACAATTCTTTAGGATTTAGCAGAGGTACTGGTCTACCAGGCTTTTAACTGCTTGCAGAGCTGTACCAGTCTACTCATTTATTTTTGCAGGCACCAATCTACTCATTTGTTTTTGGAGGCACCGGTCTACTACCAAACTGCCTTTTACCACTGATCAGCTGTAGGGCGGCCCTTTGAAGCCCCGCAGCAAGAGTTTAAATAGTTTTTTTTCTTCTAGCCGATCAGCTGGGACTCAGGAGGCAGCAATAGATTGGGGGTGAGGCCAAATAAAAGGTAAGAATAATGCGGAGGGGGGTGGGGGGGCAGAACTGGTTTGGTGACGTCATATCGTCACCGCTACCAGCTCAGTGGAACCAGGCGGAACCGGGCGGAACCCACCACTGGTGTGTTGGAAAACTAAGATGATAGCCATAATCCTGCCATTGAAGTCCTGTCCCTTTTTTACACACTGAAGAAAGAGATACTCAAGGAATTACTCAAGGAATGGTAGCAGTATTCCAGTATTTGAGGGGCTGCCACAGAGAAGAAATAAGTCAACTTATTTTCCAAAGCACCAGAAGGCAAGACAAGAAAGAATAGATGGAAAGGAAACTAATCAAGGAGCCAACCAACCTAGAACTAAGGAAAAATTTCCTGACGGTGAGAACAAGCAACCAATGGAACAATTTGCCTTCAAAAGTTGTGGGAGCTCCATCACTGGAGGCTTTCAAAAAGAAACTGGTCTGAAATGGTATAGGCAGGTTTCCTGCTTGAGCAGGGGTGGACTAGAAGACCTCCAAGTTCCCTTCCAACTCTGTTATTCTGTATTCTATTCAATTCTCAGGTGAAGAAGAATCTACTAAGAGTTTACTTGCCAAGGAAAGGATGCTTAAAGTGCTGTATTTTCCCTCTCCATGTAATGTGGGAGAGGGGATGCTTCCCCTCCCCGCAAGACCAGAAGATGCATGGGGAGGCCAGTCACATCCCAGCCACCCTCAGGCAGCCTCCCTCCCACTCCTCCTTATTAGCTTCTGAGTTATGACAGAGTAGGCATCAATCAGGAGAGCTACCAGCTGTGACATTTGTAGCACGCCAAGTTTGCTAATTCTCCTTTCTTTCATTTATGTCCCAGAATATAAGAGAGTTAAAATTCCACTGGGCCCAGCTTTTGTCCCCCAGAAATAGAGGTCAGCCAGATATCTGTACAAGAGATGCAAGCAGGAGTTGCCCACATCAACAACATTGTGGTTAATATCAATGCACTGCTGGAAGCTTTTCTGTGTTGTTTTAAGCAGTTCATAATATGAAACAGAATTTGGGGGTGTGATGTTCCAAGATGGTAGCATGATGGAAAGCCGACTGTCCAAGTTTGAAACCCAAGTGCTGCGTCTTAGCTCCTGCCCACCTAGCACTTTGAAAGCATGCAAATGTGAGTAGATCAATAGGTACTGAAGGGACAAAGTGACAGGAATCAATCTAACCTTTGCTTCCCTGTTTTCCCCAAAATAAGACATCCCCTGATAAGCCCAATCGGGCTTTTGAGCGCATGGCAATAAGGCTAAGCGCTTATTTCAGGCTTCAAAAAAAATATAAGACAGGGTCTTATTTTCGGGAAAACATGGTATTTGCTTCTGTTAAGAACTGCTTGTGCTATTTTGCTACTGTTAGGAATTATTTATTAGGAATTCATCCCGTAACCCTCGCTTAGTAAGAATTGTAACCTTTGCTATCTGCTTTCTCGCTTCTGTGGCTCACTTCAAAGCACATCCTTGGAGAGTAAATAAGAAAGATAGAACAAAACAGTTAGTTACCCAGGAACATCCTGCTCCATAGATAACCGGGCCAGAGCAGAGGGATGCCCAGAATCACGAACACACAAGGCTACAAGGGATGCTCTGTAAGATAACAAAAGCATGGACAGAACATGGACAAAGAATGCTCCATGGATAAGCGGGACATGGGCAAGAAACTTTTGTCTCTGATTGGCTAAATGCGGGCATAGAATATTGGGGTCACACGCTTCTCAGGTGTGGCCTTTTCCTTGCATGTTGCTGTCTATATGCCATGGAATAAGTCCACTCAGCTCTTTCTTTGTACAAATAAAAGCTGTTATTTTTCCAAGCCTCTTCTTGAGTCCCTCTCTCTTTGGCATTCTGGTGACTCAAGTACATTTTTGGGACCTTACAGCACAGTGGTGAAATCTAAAATTTGTTACTACCGGTTCTGTGGGCGTGGGTTGGTAGGGGGTGAGGTAATGAGACTGGGTGGGTGTGGCCAATTTTTTTTTTTTTTACTTTTAAAAGCATTTTTTCTATAACTTCTTAAAAAAATGCTTTCAAAAGGCTCTGATGATCCCAGCTGAGTTTTTAAAAAGCCTCTGCCGATCAGGCAACTCAGCTGGGATCATCAGAGCCATTTAAAAGAAAAAAGGGGTGTTTTTTTCTTTTAAAAGCCTTTGAGGATCCCAGCTGAACCGCGCAATCATCAGAGGCTTTTTTTTTAACTTTTAAAAGCATTTTTTCGGCCGAAGAGGTTGTAGAAAAAATGCTTTTAAAAGTAAAAAAAAAGCCTCTGATGATTGTGCGGCTCAGCTGGGCGGGGGGGGGGGCAGGGATTTTTGCTACCAGTTCTCTGAACCACCCGCCTCCATTGCTACAGGATCAGGTGATCAAGTCCGAACCGGGAACATTTCACCCCTGTTACAGCACCATTACAGTGGGAAGGTAATGGTGTTTTGTGACATCATGCTGGCCACATGACCATGAAAATGTCTTTAGACAGTACTGGTTCAACAGACTACTATCTTCTTAATAGTACTCTACAAACTCCTTGGCTACCCATAATTCAGTTTTATCCTAAGAGAAATCATTCATATGGTCCTTTTCATACTGGGACATGGGTATGCCAGAGAGGGTTCCAAGGAATGGAAAATTCCACAGGGGCTGTTTTGTGATTTCCTGGTGTCTCCCATCCAAATAGCTTGAACTTGCTTAGCTTCTAAGCCTAATCAAAGTCAACCAAGAGGGAGAAGAAGGAAAAAGTCCAAAAAGGTTCTTTTTTGGCAATTTGTTTTGCCTTGAAGGCCTTTCGCTTCTCATCCAAGCAGCTTCTTTGCTGCTAACTGAAGTCTGAACTGAAGAAGCTTCTTGGATGAGAAGCAAAATGTCTTCAAGGAAGAAACAAAAAAAAAAAAGTCCAGTTGCCAATTGAAAAATAAAGCGACTGGCAGCCTCTCTTTATTCTTGCTCTCTTTCTCTCAGAAATGCAAATATAATTGAGTTTTCTTCCAAGCCACAGTTCAGTTTCTCGAAGCCGTAAATCATGTACGTGGTTTAGCTATCTGCGGTGTAGCTGTTTGAAAAGGAAAGTAGTTCCAGCTCATGAAACGTGCTATCCGTCCTTCTCTTTCAAGGGAATAAAGTGAGTCAGGAGGAGGCCCAGTCAGTCAAGTTTAATTGCAGGCAAAGAGGATGGTTGTTTTTAGAGGTGCCTGCAGGAAAAGGGAGGCAAAAATGTGGTAGATGACAACCAACAAATCCGTAACCAAAGCTTCCCTCTTTTGTGGGCGCGCCATCACTGGAGGTTTTTAAGAAGAGACTGGACAACCATTTATCTGAAATGGTACAGGCAGTGGTGAAATTCCAAAATTTTCCCTACTGGTTCTGTGGCTTAGTGTGTGTGGCTTAGTGTGTGTGGCTTGTTGGGAGGGGTCACGTGACTGGATGGGTGTGGCCAAATTTTTTTACTTTTTTTAAAGCATTTTTTAACTAAAAAAAGTTTTTCAAAAGTTCCGAGGATCAGCAGTGACCATCAGCTATGCCGCGTGATCATTGGAACCTTTTTTTTTTTACTTTTTTAAAGCATTTTTTTTACTACCGGTTCGGGCAAACCGGCCCAAACCAGTAGCATTTCACTCCTGGATACAGGGTCTCCTGTTTGAGCAGGGGGTTGGACTAGAAAACCTCCAAAGTCCCTTCCAGCTCTATTCTGATTGACTGATTGACACTAATTAATTAATTATATATATATATATATATATATATATATATATATATATATATATATATATATAAATTTGATTTATATGCCGCCCTTCTCCAGAGACTCAGGGCGGCTTACAATGTGTTAAGCAATAGCCTTCATACTTTTGTATATTTATACAAAGTCACCTTATTGCCCCCACAAACTGGGTCCTCATTTAACCTACCTTAGAAAGGATGGAAGGCTGAGTCAACCTTGAGCCTGGTGAGATTCGAACCTGAAGTAATTGCAGGCAGCTGTGTTAATAACAGGGTGCTTTAAACCACTGTACTACCAAGGCTCTTTATATTGTATATAAAAGACTGATATTATATTATATTAGTATATTATGCGGAAAACACTGAGCTAGAAGAGAGTCTTTGGAGACAGGAAAAAGGCAGTTTCCTTTCTTTTATTTCCTGGCTTAGTGACAGTCAATCTTGGAGGCTGCTACACATCTGCCCTCTTTTCTTCCAAGCTGCTTTTCCCAAGAAGACAAAAAGAAAATAACGATCAAGTTAAGTGTCTTCCCTTGGCCATTTTGCTAGAAACGAAGCCTGAAAATAAAAATATTTCACAATGGACAAAAGCTGTGGAGAAGCATAAAGTGGCTGCTGGATCAATGCAATCGAAGCCCTCTGAAGCTGTTGGCTAAATGGTTTTGGATTCAATTCAAGTTCTAGCAGAGCATTTTGGTGATATGTCACTCCCTCCTGACTCGCTTCTGCTCATTAAATTGGGAAAAGCTTAGAAAAGAAGTGGGATCCAAGGAGGTTCGTCACGCATCCTCCAAGACAATGCAATGTCTCCTGTTCCCTGCTCTCTTCCTGCCCCTTTTCCCCCATTTTTTTTTAAAAGTTCATGGTTGGTTCATAAAAGTGATTTACTGAGAATCACTTGCCTGGACGCCAGAATCAATACTGACTGAGAGAGGTGGTTATCTTGGGGTCAACTCATACTTTCTTCCCAGTTTCTACGGGTTTATTAATCTCCCTCCCCCCATCCTTGTAGATTATGGAATTATTGTCAGATCCGTGTGTATCTGCCATTCTTCATGGAAGAAGGGGGGGGGATTTGGGGTTGTCACATTTAGTTCTTTTCCTATGTGTCCTAAATATCCAATTTCTTCCCCGGTCCTCTTTGTATAAACTTTAACCTGATTTATAACCATTGCCTGACACCAGGAGTGCCTGGAGAATTCTCACACCTCGGGAAATGAAAGGGAAGGGGAAGGGAAATGAGTGGATTGTAAAATGACCCTGAGAAGCTCTTCGTATCTGGTTCTCAGAGAGGCTGGTGCAATTCATCTTCACACTGGCGGATTGGTCGGATCCACATCAGAAGGTGGGCAGGGGTTCCTAATTTCCTTTATCCTGAAATGCATGCCCTGAAGGACCCCAGAGCCTGCTTTGAGTTTTGACTCGCTTTTCATCCCTTTCAATAAAAGGGATGAAAGAATTTTGATCACATGACAATGGGGGTGCTGCAACGGTGATAAGTCCCATTTTTCAGTGTCGTTGTAACTTTGAAAGGTCACTAAATGAACTGTCATAGGTGAAGAATAGTAATGGATTGTCAGTGCATTACATTTTTTAAATCAAATGGATAAATAAGATTATCATGGTCGACTCAGCCTTCCATCCTTTCTAAGGTGGGTAAAATGAGGACCCGGTTTGTGGGGGCAATAAGCTGACTTTGTATAAAATATACAAAAGTATGAAGGCTATTGCTTAACGCATTGTAAACCACCCTGAGTCTCTGGAAAAGGGCGGCATATAAAAATAAATTTTAAAAAAATTTAAAAAATCATGCAAAGTTATCTCTAAAGAATGCTCTGTTTACACAGTAATATGATTTTCCAAACTTTTTGTTCCCACTTATTTTTTAAAGTTACCGTTATTCATGTTTTTTGCATTGCATCATTAATGTTTTTCTATGAGTTATAGAGAAGTTTGCAGTAATGTTTTTTAAATGATCGTTTATTTATTTAGTAGCCATTCATTCTCATTAAATTATATTAACTTGCAGTAATCAACAAAATATTAAAAACCAAGCAGAGCACAATAAAAGAAGGAACGAGAAGCTGCACAAAAAGCATTAAAAAGATTGAGAATGTACATTAAGTACATTTCTACCCTTAAGATAAAATATCACAGAGAGGAAGCGGTCAAGCTATTTTCCAAAGCACCTGAAGGCCAGAAAAGGAACAATGGATGGAAACTGAACAAGGAGAGATTTAACCTGGAAATAAGGATAAATTTTCTGACAGTGAGAGCAATCAACTAATGCAGAGGTCTTCAAACTTGACCGCTTTAAGACTTGTGGACTTCAACTCCCAGAATTCTCCAGCCAGCTGGCTGGAAAATTCTGGGAGTTGAAGTCCACAAGTCATAAAGCGGCCAAGTTTGAAGACCTCTGAACTAATGGAACAGAAGTTGCCTTCAAAAGTTGTGGGAGTTTCATTACTGGAAGCTTTCAAGAAGAGACTGGACTGCCATCTGTCAGAAATGGTGTAGGGTCTCCTGCACGCAGGGCTCTGCTGCTTGCTGCAAAGAGGTAAATTGCTGGAGCAGATTTTTTTTTCCTTGTGCTAATCAAGCTATGCTGAAAATGAAACTGAAAGTAAAGCAGGCTGTTTGGTGTTTGCTGCAACGAGGCAAAATTTATCAGAGAGAGAGACAGAGGCAGAGGGAGATTTCTTTTTCTTCTTTTCCTCACCAAAAAAGGTAGGTGCGTCTTATACTCTGAAAAATATGGTATGTAGTCAAATTAAACATTCTGTTTTCTTCTCAAACTTTTCTTTTCTTGGATTTATCCATGGTTGGCCTACCGGGGGTTGAAAAGCTCAATAAATTGCGTGCCAGTGGGTGTCACACATTGGCAGTTGTGATGCATATTTTGAGTGACCGGGAGCCGCAGTAAAGGGGTGAAAGAGCCACATGCAGCTCCAGAGCCCCAGGTTGCTGACTCTTGATCTAGTCTAATGAAAAGAAAGACTAGGGGCGACAAAATAGCAGTCTTTCAATATTTGTACCACTTTATAAAGCCTTAGTAAGACCACACCTGGAATCCTGCATCCAGTTTTGGTCACCACATTACAAAAAAGATGTTGAGACTTTGGAAGAAGTGCAGAGAAGAGCAACTAAGACGATTAAAGGCCTGGAGACTAAAACATACAAAGGACGGTTGCAGGATTTGGAGTTGGCTAGTCAACAGAAAAGAAGAATTAGGGGCGAAAGACTAGGGGGGACATTATAGCAGTGTTCCAGTATTTGAGAGGTTGCCACCAGTGGTGGGATTCAAAATTTCATCGGTTTTGTGGGTGTGGCATGGCTTGGTGGGTGTGGCAGGGGAAAGATACTGCAAAATCCCCATTTCCTCCCCACTCCAGGGGAAGGACACTGTAAAATCTCCATTCCCACCCCACTCCATGGGAAGGATATTGCAAAATCCCCATTTCCTCCTGATCAGTTGGGACTTGGGAAGCAGAGAATAGATGGGGGTGGGGCCAGTCAGAGGTGGTATTTACCGGTTCTCCAAACTACTCAAAACTGGTCAGAACCTGCTGAAATCCACCTCTGGTTGCCACAAAGAAGATGGGGTCAAATTATTCTCCTAAGCACCTGAAGGCAAAACAAGAAGCAATGGATGGAAACTAACCAATGACAGAAGCAACCTAGCACGCAGGACTTCCCTTGACCTACAACCTCAGTTGGGACCAGAACTTCCATTGCTAACCACTGCAGTTATTAAGTGAGTCTCACACCTGATTTTACTGTCTCCTTTTGCCATGGTCATTAAATGAATCTGGCTTCCTACATTGATTACTCTTGCTGGAACCCCTTCAGGATGGTTGTAAGTAGCAATGACATAACTCTGGGAACCTGCATTTGTTGTAACTGCATAAGTGGGCACACAGCAATTTTAAGGGTGATGACTTTTTTGAGCACCATTATAACTTCAAATGGTTGTTAAATGAATAGTTGCAAGAGGAAAACTACAGAGTCTTCCTGTAGAGGAATGACCTGTATACAGGCCATTTTTCCTATCCCCAGGGCATTTGGGTGACTTTGTTTGTCCTGAAAGAGGTGAAATTTGATTCCAAGGTTTTAGGAAGCATTCATTTTCCATTGCATTCTGCCCTTCAAAAAGTTCTCCAAAGTGTCCCACCATTCATTGAAAATTCTGGGTTCTGCATTCATCGTGTGTCATATTTTGTTGGTGCCCACTGACTCCTTTTTATTTATTTATTTAATTTTATTTATTTATTTATTTATTTATTTGTCAAGCATATATAAGATAACAGGTAAAAGTATAAACAGAATTTGAATACTAGGAATATTAGGACAGGGACGGTAGGCACGCTGGTGCGCTTATGCACGCCCCTTACAGACCTCTTAGGAATGGGGTGAGGTCAACAGTAGACGGTCTTAGGTTAAAGTTTTGGGGGTTTGGGGAAGAAACCACAGAGTCAGGTAATGCATTCCAGGCATTGACTACTCTGTTACTGAAGTCCTATTTTTCTGCTGTGATTACAGAAAACTATTTTCTTCTCTTCGGGCTCACGTGAGCTTCCCATATGAAATATTAACATTGGAATAAATATTGTATTGGTCCAATGCATTCCAGAATAAGCTCTAGCTTTTGTTCGCATATGAATAACTTTTCCATTCCTTTCCCTCAGAGAGAGGAAGTATTATCCATATAATTCAGAAAACTTCATTTTTTTAATCCTTTGTACTCCATCTTTAGAAATGTGTTGGAAAATATGCTTTTCTGGGCAACATTACGATATTGCCTCCCTCATTTTTTTTAATGTAAAGATGTGTTTTTAGAAATGTGTGAAGCCTCATCTGCTAAAATCCCAAAGCAGAATTTACAAACCGATATGATACAGTGCTTTAATTGTGTGTGTGTGTGAGAGAGAGAGAGGGGGGGGGGAGGGAGGGAGGGAGAAGGAGAGAAAGATATGAGAGGGGGGGAGAGAGAGATGAGAGAGAGAAAGAGAGAAAGATGAGAAAGAGAAAGAGATGAGAGAGAGAGACAAAGAGAGAGGGGGAGAGAGAAAGAGAGGTGAGAGAAAGAGAGATGAGGGAGAGGGAGAAAGAGGGAGAGAGAGAGATGAGAGAGAGATGAGAGAGAGAGAAAGAGAGAGGGAGAGAAAGAGAGATGAGAGAAAGATAGATGAGGGAGAGGGAGAAAGAGGGGGAGAGAGAGATGAGAGAGAGAGAAAGAGAGAGGGAGAGAAAGAGAGATGAGAGAAAGATAGATGAGGGAGAGGGAGAAAGAGGGAGAGGGAGAGAGAGAGAGATGAGAGAGAGATGAGACAGAGATGAGAGAGACAAAGAGAGGGGGAGAGAGAAAGAGATGAGAGAAAGAGAGATGAGGGAGAGGGAGAAAGAGGGAGAGGGAGAGATGAGAGAGAGATGAGAGAGAGAGAGAAAGAGAGAGGGGGAGAAAGAAAGAGAGAGATGAGGGAGAGAGAGAAAGAGGGAGAGGGAGAGAGAGGGAGGGAGAGAGAAAGAGAGAGAGATGAGGGAGAGAGAGAAAGAGATGAGAGAGAAGGAGATTTTTTTATTTTATATTTTATTTTATTTCGAATTTATATACCGCACCTTCTCCCGAGGGACTCAGGGCGGTGTACAGCCAGATAAAAACATACAATACAAACATTAAAAACAATTAAAAGGATATATATTAATTTGGCCCCAATTTAAGATAACAAACCAATTAAAAAATTAAAAATATGTTAAAAAATATGTTAAGCCAGCCCGGCTTGCTGAAAAAAGAAAGCTTTAAGGGCACGGGGGAAGGCACCGAGGTCTTGGATTCTCCTTATCTCTGAAGGCAGCTGATTCCATAGGGTAGGTGCCCCCACAGAGAAGGCCCTCCCCCTGGGGGTCACCAGCCTACATTGTTTGGCTGATGGCCGAACAATGAGAGAGAGAGAGAGAGAGAGAGAGATGAGAGAGAGAGAGAGAGAGAGAGAGAGAGAGATGAGAGAGAAAGGGAGAGAGATGAGAGAGAGAGAAAGAGAAAGAGAGAGATTAGAGAGACAGAGACAAAGAGAGAGAGGGGGTGGGAGAAAGAGAGCTGAGAGAAAGAGATGGAGAGAGAGAGAGATGAGAGAGAGAGAAAGAGATGAGAGACAGACAGACAGACAAAGAGAGGGGATAAAGAAAGAGAGATGAGAGAGAGAGATGAGGGGGAGAAAGAGAGAGAGAGAGAGATGAGAGAGAGAGAGACTCACACATGAAAGTGAAGCCATTTAAGAAAACTCATGAAAGAATCAGCACCTTGGAGAACAATCTCAGAGGAAAGAGAGTGAGAGAGAAAGACCTCCTTTTGTAGATTTTTTTCCCTGAGGAAAAAGAAGACATTTCACTTCCCTCACCAACACTCATCCTGAAAAGAAATATGAACTTCCCTTTCATTGACCCTGCCATCCTGCCAGAACCAATGAAGCTTCTTGGATGAGAAGCGAAACGTCTCCCTCAGGGAAAAAAACAGTCCAGTTGCCTTTTGAAAAAGCATCTTTGAGACAACTGTGACCTGGATGACTGAGAAATTCCACAAACTCCTTTTGGGGAGATTTCACAGGCAACAAAGATAATTTGGGGGCTGAAGGCTAAAACATATGAAGAAGGAATTGGGTTTGTCTAGCTTAGTGAAGAGGACTAGGGATAAAATGATAGCAGTGTTCCAATATTTGAGGGGCTGCCACAAAGAATTGTGGGTCAACCTACTTTCGAAAGCGCCAGAAGGCAGGACAAGAAACAATGGGTGTAAATTAATCAAGAGATTCAAGCTAGAACTAAGGATGAATTTCCTGACAGTGAGAACAATCAATCAGTGGAACGGCTCGGCTTGCCTTCAGAAGTTGTGGGTGCCCCATCACTGGAGGCTTTTAAGAAGAGACTGGACAGCCACTTGTCTGGAATGATATAGGGTCTCCTGTCTTGAGCATGGGGTTGGACTAGAAGAGCTCCAAGGTCCCTTCCAACTCTGTTAATCTGGTCTTCTATATGTCACTCCAGTCTTTTTCATCCATCTTCCCTTGTCTCTCCACTCATCTTAATGGCTGCTACCACCCACTTCAATGCCTCAACTCCTAAAATACCTTGACTTTCAGCCAAGCATGGAACAACCTACTCTACAAAGATCCAGAACTCCCTGCAGGGAACATGGAAAATCTAATTATTAAGCTTCAAGAGCTGAAAAAACCCAATTCCTTTTACAGGTTGTTGTTGACTCTCATCGTTCTTCATTATCCCTTTTAATCAGGTCATTTTGACCGAAGAGTTTCCATTTAGATCTCCATCCTGTGACTCAGTTCCCTTGACCTCGCAACGAAGCCCTGGAATGGGACCAGGTTAATCTGCCAGTTAATAGGATGGGGATCTAACATGAGCAGTTATGGGCCTCTTGATTTAAAGGGTCTTAATGGAAAAAGGAATGAAAACTACTGCGAGGACCAGATAATACGGAAGGGCTGGCTAATTAATTGAGTGATTGAATTTTCAGTCAAAGGCCAGTGCAAACGTTATAAAAATAAAATAACATTTTTGTGCAACTGATAAAGATTAGGAGAAAATGCAAAGGTGATAAAATCGAAGGTAAAATACATTAAAATCAAATAGGATGAGATAAAATAGTTTATATATAAACAGCAATTATTTATTTATTTATTTATTTATTTATTTATTTATTTATTTATTTATTTATTTATTTATTTATTATTGAATTTCTATACTGCCCTTCTCCCTGAGGACTCAGGGCGGTGTACAGCCAAAATTAAAAAACATGCAGGACAAATATTAAAAAACAATTAAAAGATATATAAATTTGGCCCAATTAAAACTTATTACCAATTAAAACATTTTAAACATTTAAAAACAGTTAAAAATTTCATCTTAAGCCAGCCCAGCTTGTTTGAAAAAATGGGTTTTAAGGGCACGACGGAAGGCACTGAGGTCCTGGATTCTCCTTATCTCTAGGGGCAACTGATTCCAGAGGGTGAGAGCCCCCACAGAGAAGGCCCCCCCTGGGGGCCACCAGCCTACATTGTTTGGCTGATGGCACCCTGAGGAGGCCCTCTTTGTGGGAGCGCACGGGTCGATGGGAGGTCGTCGGTAGCAGCAGGCGGTCTCGAAGATAGCTAGGCCCTATGCCATGGAGCGCTTTGAAGGTGATAACCAGCACCTTGAAGCGCACCCAGAAGACCACCGGGAGCCAGTGCAGCTCGCGCAGGAGCGGTGTTACATGGGAGCGCCATGCTGCTCCCGTCACTACCTGCGCTGCTGCGTTCTGGACCAGCTGGAGCCTCCGGGTGCTCCTCAAGGGGAGCCCCATGTAGAGAGTGTTGCAGTAGTCAAGGCGAGAGGTGACGAGGGCATGAGTGACTGTGCACAGGGAATCCCGATCAAGAAAGGGCCGCAACTGGCGAATCAGGTGAACCTGACAAAAGGTCCCCCTGGTTACAGCCGTCAGATGTTCCTCCAAGGACAGCTGCATATCCAGGAGGACTCCCAGATTACGAGCCCTCTCTGTGGGAGCCAAAGACTCGCCCCCAATAGTCAGTGATGGAGTCAACTGACTATATTGGGATGCCAGGAGCCACAGCCACTCAGTCTTGGAAGGGTTGAGCTTGAGCCTTTTCCTCCCCATCCAGACCCATATAGCCTCCAGGCACTGGGACATCACTTCAAGGGCATCGTTGGGGTGGCCTGGGGTGGAGATGTACAGCTGGGTGTCATCAGCGTACTGGTGGTATCTCACCCCAAAGCCACGGATGATCTCACCCAGCGGCTTCACATAAGTGTTGAACAGAAGGGGCGAGAGGACCGATCCCTGCGGCACTCCACAAATGAGAGGCCTCGAGGTCGACCTCTGACCCCCTGACAACACAAACTGCAACCGGTCGGAGAGAAAGGAGGAGAACCACCGCAACACGGTGCCTCCCACCCCCAACTCTTCCAGCCGGTGCAGCATGATACCATGGTCGATGGTATCAAAAGCCGCTGAGAGATCTAATAGGACCAGAACAGAGGAACAACCCCTGTCCCGAGCCCTCCAGAGATCATCAACCAATGCGGCCAATGCCGTTTCCGTGCTGTGCCCAGACCTGAAACCTGACTGGAACGGATCTAGATAAGATGTTTCCTCCAGGAATTAATATAAAATATTAGACAGCAATAGTTTTATAGTGCTCTAACTAAGTTATGCAAGTTGATGACTGTAATAGAGATTTGATGTTGTAATTAGCTAACAACAACTAACAAACAAATAACTACCCTGTTTCCCCCAAAATAAGACATCCCCTGATAATAAGCCCAATTGGGCTTTTGAGTGCATGGCAATAAGGCCAAGCACTTATTTCAGGGTTCAAAAAAATATAAGACAGGGTCTTATTTTTGGGGAAACATGGTAGGTTCTCCAATTCGGAGCAGTCTAAATCCATTAACTTCTCTAGCAACTGTAACGGGGCAAATTTTAACAATTCTCTTAGAGATTTCTGTAGGGACCTCTGCTAACGAAAAGGGTTCAGTGTTGATTCAAACCAATCTATATGAGTATTGTATTCATGTAGTATATCAGAGCATCAATTTTTATTCTGGTTTTTTTTTTCAACCTAGGTGAAATGTTAATATATATATTTCAAGTCCATGTATGATATGCCATACACTAAATAAATAAATAAGCAAGCAGCAGGATGCGAATTCTTGATAGAAGGGCAGCTTTGCAGCATATGCCACAGACAGACAGACATAGAATGACAGGATTGGAAGGACCTTGGAGGTCAACTAGTCCAACCCCCTGTTTGAGCAGGAGACCCTATACCAGTGTTTCTCAACCTTGGAAGCTTGAAGATGGATGGACTTCAACTCCCAGAATCCCCCAGCCAGCGCTGCTGGCTGGGGGATTCTGGGAGTTGAAGTCCACCCATCTTCAAGCTACCAAGGTTGAGAAACACTGCCCTATACCATACCAGACAAATGGCTGTCCAATCTCTTCTTGAAAATCTCCAGTGATGGAGCACCCACAACATCAGAAGGCAAGCCATTCCACTGATTGATTGTTCTCACTGTTAGGAAATTTCTTCTTAATTCTAGGTTGCTTCCCTCCTTGGTTAATTTCCATCCATTGTTTCGTGTCTTGCCTGCTGGTGCTTTGGAAATTAGGTTGACCCCCTCTTTTTTTTTTTTTTGTGGCAACCCCTCAAATACTGGAACACTGCTATCATGTCACCCCTGGTCCTTCTTTTCACTAGACTAGACATACCCAATTCCAGCAAGCGTTCTGCATGTTAATTCATGTATAAATTTAAAAAGAAAACATATAATTTTCTGATCAGTGAGATAATATTAATTCAGTGGGGAACATACGTGCTGGGATATCTCTGGAGATTCTCAGTCATCCAGGTCATGGTTGTCCCAAAGATTCTTTTTCAAGAGGCAACTGGACTTTTGATGTCCCCTAATGATTCTTGTTTCTCATCTCTGCACCCTTTCCAGAGTCTCAACATCTTTTTTTATATTGTGGTGACCAAAACTGGATGCAGTATTTCAAGTGTTGTCTTGTTAAGGCTTTGTAAAGCTGTACTATTAAACCATCCTTCCATAAACTTCCATGATGGGCCACAAAATCTTGTAACCTTTCTGTTTTAAATAATTATTTTATTTTATTTTAATACAAACATTTCATCTTTCATTAAACAGTGTGTCATCTGGGTACAAATATTTTGTGCAATAACAATGAAGATTTATAGCCATATTTAATATTTTGTCTATTCTTAACTTAATACCAATACCTTACATACCTACTATTATAATAATCCTCTTCTTAGCTTATTTAACTTTATTAAAACATTTTCCATATTTCACTTCTCTGCTTTTCTTTCTAATTTTCATATTCGTTCTCTAGCCAATGATAGAATAACTCCCATATACTATAATAATCAGAACCTTCCTTTTCTTTAATTGCAAGTGTTAATCTATTCATTTCTGCACATTCTAATATTTTCTTTCTGTTTAAGAGGGGAAAGTAACTTTTTAAAAAATAGATGGCAAACACCCCAAAAACATAACTTAAAATATAACTTGAGACTCTGGGTGCAGTTAACTGTAAACTGTGATCAAGAGCACTTTATCTTGGAAATAACTTGATCTATCTATCCGTGCTTACACTGAGAAGCTGGATAAGGGATGTTGCTTCCCAGAACAGCTGATTTTTTTTTCCATGAGAACAAGTTACAAGTAAAAACTCGCTCCTGACATTCAGTTTCAACCAATATCTCAGCCAGGCAAGGCAGACTCAGCAGATGATGGAGAATAGCACTGCAATCAGCAAAGGAAAATTGCAAGCATTAGTTCAGAATGCCATTATCCTTGCTTCATTACCTGACATCATTGAAAAATCAGACTCAACCCAGCCAACTTGATCAGCTCGTCTTGAGAAGAGAGTCTGTAAACAAATCAGTCACTTCCAACCAGATTGGCCCTCCATCTTTTCTCAATTTGCTTCCTTCACACCGAGGGTGAGTAAGTGGAGGCACTGAGGCAGAGCCCGCTGGAAATAAACAGGACAGGAATATATTTCCAATGTGCATACAAGGAAAATGCTCCCTAGAGTTCCTGAGGCGTAATTACATATAATGGATGATCTGCTTGAGAAAAAACAGTGTTGGTAGATATTTGGGAAGATTTGTTGACTATCAAAATACTTTCACATTCTATGGGGAGAAAATTGGATAAAGAAATAATCCATTTCATGTCTGTGATACAACATGTAGCCTTCACACTTTCAGATCCATTGTAGAACAGAACAGAATAACACAGTTGGAAGGGACCTTATAGGTTATCTAGTCCACACACACCCCGCCCAAGCAGGAGACCCTAAACCATTTCTGATAGATGAGATAGTCCAGTCTCTTCTTGAAAGCTTCCAGTGATGAAGCTCCCACAACTTCTGAAGGCAACTTCTGTTCCATCGGTTGATTGTTCTCACTGTCAGAAAGTTCCTCCTTGTTTCTAGGTTGAATCTCTCCTTGGTCAGTTTCCATCCATTATTCCTTGTATGGCCTTTGGGTGCTTTGGAAAATAGCTTCACCCCCTCCTCTCTGTGACAGCCCCCCAAATATTGGAAGACTGCTATCCTGTTTCCCCTGGTCCTTTTCTTCACTAGACTAGCCATGTCTTCTGTCCACCCATGGTTCACTCAGATGTCTTTCTTTCTTTCTTTCTTTCTTTCTTTCTTTCTTTCTTTCTTTCTTTCTTTCTTTCTTTCTTTCTTTCTTCTTTCTTTCTTTTTCTTGTGCTTTGGAAAATAGCTTGACCCATTCCTCTCTGTAGCAGCCCCTCAAGTATTGGAAGACTGCTCTCATGTTTCCCCTGGTCCTTCTCTTCACTGGACTAGCCAGGCCCAGTTCCTGCAACCGTTCATTGTATGGTTAAGTTTCCAGTCCCCTAATCATCCTGGTTGCTCTTCTCTGCACTCTTTCTAGAGTCTCAACATCTTTTTTGTAGTGTGGTGACCAAAACTGGATGCAGTACTCTAGGTGTGGTCTTACTAAGGCTTTATAGAGTGGTATTAGTACCTCACTTGATCTGAGGTGCTTTCCTCCTTTAGGGAGACCATCAAACTATCTTGGGGGGGGAGGAAGAGTGGTTCTACCAGAGGCATATGGTACAAGCCACCATCTTGATGGTGAAACCAAAATTGGATCTGAAACTTAAAGCTTTATTTCATTCCCATCACCACACAAAAGCACTTTTAAACTTGCATCTGATTACACAGCTTTCTTGTCGAGAGGGAACAAAATGTTTTTCCCTTTATTGGCGGCCTTGCTGGTTGCCGCTAGTTTACTGGTGAAAAGAACAATCCTTTCCTTTTTCTTCCTGTCAGATCTCACTCAGCTTAATTGCTTTTAAATTCAGTTCCAAAGAGAACAGAATTCCAGAAACTCTGGAACAAGCAATAGGTGGGCCAGTCTACTGCCTGATGTCAGGGTACCACTAGGTGGGGTATTTATTTGGTCATTTATTTATTTATATTTATATGGCCACCCATCTCATAAGAACGTGACTGTGGGTGGTGTATGGCAATGAATTAAAAGAGGGAACCAATAAATATATAAAAACAATGATCATTAAAAACTATAGAAGAGCTAGGAAAAGTGCATGAGCAGAGAAGATGAGGTTAGCTATAGTAAAGGAGCCATCACAAGATTTCCTGGGTCCCCTGGACCTTTTCTTGAGAGCCATCTCTTGAGCAACCTGTAGAAATTTGAAAGGGATGGAGCTGCTTGGAAGATGGCTATCATGTCACCCCTGGTCCTTCTTTTCATTAGACTAGGTAAACATAAAGGTTCCCCTACCATGAATGACCATGCTAGTCATTCCTGACTCTAGAGAGCGGTGCTCATTTCCGTTTCAAAGCCGAAGAGCCAGCACTGTCCGAAGACGTCTCCGTGGTCATGTGACCGGCATGACTAAATATGACCGGCATGACTAAACACCGAAGGCACACGGAACGCTGTTACCTTCCCACCAAAGGTAATCCCTATTTTTCTACTTGCATTTTTTACCTGCTTTCAAACTGCTAGGTTGGCAGAAGCTGGGACAAGGAACAGGAGCTCACCCCATTATGCAGCACTAGGGATTCAAACCGCTGAACTGCTGACCTTTCAATCGACAAGCTCAGCATCTTAGCCCCTGAGCCTTCACTCAGTGTCCCTTCACTAGACTAGACATACCCAATTCCTGCAACCGTTCTTCACATGTTTTAACCTCCAGGCCCCTAATCATCTCTGTGGCTCTTTTCTGCACTCTTTCCAGAGTCTCTATATATATTATAATATAGTGACCAAAACTAGATGCAATATTTTAAGTGTGTTCTTACTAAGGCTTTATAAAACGGTACTCATACATCATGTGATCTTGATTTTGTCCCTCTGCTAATGCAACCTAGGATTGCATTGGCTTTTTTGGCTGCTGCCACACAGTTCTTGCTCCTATTAAGTGACGGTCCACTAGGACTTCAAAATCCCTCTCACAAGTAGGTATAGGGTCTCTTGCTTGGGCGGGGGCGGGGGGGTTTGGACTAGAAGACCTACAAGGCAGGAGTGAAATGCTCTCGGTTCAGACTGGATCGGGTGATCCGGTGGTGATTGTGGCAGGTGGTTTGGAGAACTGGTAGCGATGGCGGTGTGAGGCTCCGCCCACCCGTCCGAGTGTCGTTACTCCCTGCTTTTAAAAGGTAAAAGAAAGGCTCTGACAATTGCGTGCCACAGATGTGATCATCAGAGCCTTTTTTTACCTTTTAAAAGCATTTTTTTACTATCGATTCACCTGAGCTGGTAGTAAAAAAATGCTTTTAAAAGGTAAAAAACTTTTTTTTACAAGGATGCGGGGGGTGGGGGTCCGTTTTTGCTCCCAGGGAGCAAAAACCTGAAGCCTGCTCCCTGAAGCCTGCTAGGCCAAAAACTGGGGGGTGTAAGCCAAATACTGGGGGGGGGTCCGTTTTTGAAAGAGAGAGAGAGAGAGAAAGAGAGAGAGAGAGAAGAAAAGAAAAGAAAAGAAAAGAAAAGAAAAGAAAAGAAAAGAAAAGAAAAGAAAAGAAAAGAAAAGAAAGAAAGAAAGAAAGAAAGAAAGAAAGAAAGAAAGAAAGAAAGGAGGGAGGGAAGGAAGGAAAAAGGAGAGGAAGGAAGGACTGGCACTAGACACAGCTTCAGAGGATAATCCAGGGCTGGAAGGGACCTGGAGGTCATCTAGTCAAACCCTGTTCCAGCAGGACATTCTTAGTGAGTTTCTGTCTTTTGATCCCCCAGTCACATGGTTACATAGCCACGCCCACCCAGTCACATGACCCCCACCACCAAGCCACTATTTTCATTATTCATTAATAAATGGACCCTCTTTGCAATCAGCCTCCAGCCTCCATTTTGTCTCCAGTGCCTTTCTCCCAGCTTGGAACTGAACCAGATGGAACTGAACCAGATGGATTTTTAATTCCAACAATTTAATTTAATTTAATTTAATTTAATTAATCATATTTCTATGCCACTTGGGATCCAAATTCAAGATGGTGCCCATGAGGGTGACTTCAGAGCTTTCCCACAACAGCTTTTAGCTACGGGGCAAGGCCTCTGACTCGTATCCAGAAATCAGACGAGTTTGGTCCCTCCAGGCAAGGAAGATCCTTTGCGCTCAGAGCTGCCTTTCGGTACGCGGCTTCTGAGGCTCACCTCCCTCCCTGCTTGCATTTCACGCTGGTGGCTTCCGTTGTCATAAGTGCCATCCATCAAGGATACTCAGTGCGAAACCATCCTCATCTTTCATATCGTGACACTAACGCTCTGTTGTCAGAAAAAGGACTCATGTTTTCTGAGATTTATCTCTCCGCTGTATCCCAGGTCTCTCTCTCTCCTCTCTCTCCTTCAAACTGCTTCCATTCCCCCCCCCCCCCACACACACACGCCTGATCCGAGAAGGGACGTTATAAGAAAGATTTTCAAGATCTGAGGAATTCATTTTTTCACCCAATTCTGAGGCTTGCCGAGGTAAAGAGACAAAAACCTCATCTGAAAGCAATGAGTGATGATTTGCAATACTATGAAGAAAAGAACCATAGCCAAAATCCTTCAAAATTATATGCCACCCCCCCTCATGTGGAATTCAAGATGAAATCTTCCAAGTGGGGGAAACAGATTTAGAAACGTACAAGAAAAACCAGGTGAAAATCACATATAATTTCTATGATGGCCTATCTCCGGAGGGACAGGAGGCTTCGTTTTCTCCCAGCTCAGTTTAAGGATGTTGCGTACAGCTGTTGGAGTCATTTGAAGCCCAAGCGGTCCAGATTCAGAACAATCATTTAAAACGGCTGTTCTGATGGGGAAGCAGTTGCTCTCTGCTCAAAAGCAGCTGTTTTCAGCCCCAAAGGCTGCCAAAACAATTTGAACTGTTTAAAATGAGGAAAAAAAGCAGCTTTTGATCCAGAAGAGGATTTCCTCAAAACGAAATGATTTTACAATGCTTGTTTCTGGGGACCTGGGGTGGCAAAGGCTTAGGTTTATTGTTGCCTCAAAGTATTAAGCCTACCAGGAATTTACTAAATCCATTTTAGGAGGGAAGGGGAGGAAAGGGGAGGGGAGGGGAAGGGGTGGGGAGGGAAGGCAGGGGAGGGGTGGAGAGGGGAAGGGGAGGGGAAGAGAGGGGAGGGGAAGGGGAGGGAGGGAGGGAAGGAAGGGGAGGGGAAGAGAGGGAAGGAAAGGGGTGGGGAGGGGAAAGGAAGGAGAGGGGGAGGAAAAGGAAGGGAAGGGAAGGAAGGGGAGGGGAAGGGGAAGGGAAGAGAAGGGACAGAAGGGGAGGGGAGGGGAAGGGGAGGAAAGGGAGGGAAGGGAATGGGAGGGGAAGAGAAAGGAGGGGAGGGGAAGGGAGGGAAGGGGAGGAAAGGGAGGGAAGGGAAGGGGAGAAAAAGAGAAAGGAGGGAAGAAAAGGGGAGGTGAAAGGAGGGGAGGAAAGGGGAGGGGGAGTGTTGGGAAACAGCCAGGCAGGAGGGAGACCTTAAGGGCAAAATTAGCCTTAAATACTTGCACAGCCACAAAAGGTCCAGAATTTACACCCCACCCACCCACTGAGATGGGGTTTTATCTGCTCCCAGGCTAAGGCTGACATTCTGGGGAGAGTCTTATGTCACTGGCAGAATACGATGGCAGAGTACTGAGTGTGAACTTTACACATGTAGCAAGGGATTATAGTACCCACACAATGTTGTTTTATAACTCAATTTCACAATATGATCTTAGCAGATCAAGAGCTCAAGAGCCAGAAAAAAAATTAATTCTGGGGCAGGGCATATATTCTTGGTTAGTCATCTCTTTACTAAAATAGTTCTGTTCCAGGGAAAGCTAGATTTGCTTTTCCAGATAAATTAATAATTGCAATACATTCTTTATTTTGGTCAAGGAGCAGCATAAAAAACATAAAAATGTAAACTTTACAACTTATACCTTTCTCAATCTAGGCAATGAACTGCAAAACAACAACAACAAATCTTAAGTATTAGACTATTACAGAGGTCTAATTAATATTAATGCTAGAAAAAAGAAGATGCAACATAAAATACGAAACAAAGCATTGGAAATATTAATGCTGTTGATATGTGACTCAAAAGAACCCTCCCCATAAACAGAAGCAATCTAAATTTGAAAATATAGGAAATAACTAAAATTCAGCATTACCAGGGCAAAACTATGAATATATAGCTCTGAAAACCAGATAGAAATGATAATTAATATTAATACTAAGGCTATAATAGAAGATATCAAAGACTGATAGCAGCAAATATTAAAACCTAGATGTCTTAGACAACTGAATACAGATGTAAAAGTCTAAGTGAGGATATTTTCTCTTCAGTTACTAATACATTGTTTTTTAGTTATGCTTCTTCTTGTGCCATATCTGTCAATGGACATTGGCGATGATGTTTGCAATCCTATTTTTATCAACAGCCGTATGAAAAAATGCTACTGAGTTTTGTCCAAACCAATCCCTTAGATTTTGAAGCCATGATGTTCTTGTTCTGCCTGGACCTCATCTGCCTTCCATCTTTACCAGGAGGATTAAGTGAAGGATGCTGTATTTTTCTGGGTGTCGCATTACATGTCCAAAATATTCTAACTTTTGCTTTTTTATGGTTTTGATGACTTCCCTTGGCTTTCCCAGGCGGCTTATCACCTCCTCATTTCTGATTTTGTCAACCCAACTTATACATACATAACATGTAAATCCACATTTCAAATGCTTCTAGTCTCTTCAAGTGGCTTTCTGTCAGAGATCAACTCTCCCCTCCGTAGAGCAGGGCAGAAAAGATGTAGCATCTGACAAGCCTGATTTTCAACCTTAGGCTTATGCAGAAGACCTTTTTCATTTTGAAGAATGCTTTTTGAGCTTTCTCTAACCTTGTTTTTACTTCAGTGGTCAGGTTCCAGCTTTCATGTAAATTAGAACCGAGGTACATGATCCTTTCAACTTTTTCTAGTGGTATAGTGATGCTTAAAGGTAAAGGTTCCCTTCGCACATATGTGCTAGTCATTCCCGACTCTAGGGGGCAGTGCTCATCTCCGTTTCAAAGCCAAAGAGCCAGCGCTGTCCGAAGACGTCTCCATGGTCATATGGCCGGCATGACTCAACGCCAAAGGCGCATGGAACGCTGTTATCTTCCCACCAAAGGTGGTCCCTATTTTTCTACTTGCATTTTTTACCTGCTTTCGAACTGCTAAGTTGGCAGAAGCTGGGACAAGTAACGGGAGCTCACTCCGTTACGCGGTACTAGGGATTTGAACCGCTGAACTGCCGACCTTTCGATCGACAAGCTCAGCATCTTAGCCATTGAGTCACCGCATCCCTTTTATAGTGATGCTTAGGGGAAGTCAATTTCTAGCAGGTTTTACATGCTACAGCACAAAACAGTAAGTTTATATGTTTTAATGGGGTGAAAGTCTGAATGTCATAAACAGGAAGCATCTCTGTTATCCCCAAGAAAACAGAATACTGGGCATTTTCCTTGTCTCCTGGAATCAAAGTTTTATTTGACTTACTGACCATTAAGAATTCAAAGGACTTATCTCCATCTACTCTTAGAAATACCTTTGCAAACTTTGAGCCCAGAAACTTGCATGTTCAAAGGAAAAGTATTTCAGGATTCTGTGCCTTTGCTGACTATTTGTGGGGTGGCAAGTCAGATGCATGATGGATTTGCAATAGAACCTCTGATACCCATTTGCTTAGTCACCTGGTGCCCAGATCCTTGTATCTCCTGGCCAGGGCATGAAAAACACAAGCAGTAAATTGATTTAGACAATGACCAGATACAAGCATACCCATCTATGTGCTTATTTCCCATAAATGCCTATTGCTGTGATTTAATGATGGCGCTCTAATTAGAAATCCATGGGGCTGGCAGTACATTAACCTTGTAAACAATTAAGACGTGTTCAACATTCCCTGCATCTTGATCAGTCAATGTGGGAACAAGAACAGCAAAAAACAGCACATTATGAATAACTGAATAACAGCAGTCTCTCTCTCTCTTTTTTTTTAATGTCTAATTGTAGATAGAATCAGAAAAAAACATTGAGCAATTTTCCAGCATTAAAATTCTACACCGATGCTGCTCTGGATCTTTGAATCAAAAGGAAACCTCTCTTGGACTTTCCCATCAAAGCAAAAACCCTTGAGTAGACTCTACAGCAGGGGTCTCCAAATTTGGCAACTTTAAGACTTGTGGACTTCAACTCCCAGAAATAACAACAAAGCTCCTCAGCAAAGCTGGCTGAGGAATTCTGGGAGTTGAAGTCCACAAGTCTTAAAATTGCCAAGGTTGGAGACCCCTGCTCTACAGGATTGTTTCTTGACCTTGAGAAGTTTAAGATGCGTGGATGACCTGGAAAGAAGCAGTGTCTAATGCTGAGTCAAATCCAGTAGAAAGGATGGGATATTTCAGGAGTGCGTAGAAAGAGAAAAGGATTTTCAGTTCCTGGGAAGCTATTTGCCCAAGCATTTGCCCATCAGTTGTGAAGTTCACAACCACAGGTTTTTCTAACAATTGTGTGGGTGATTTAAACTGTTGCCTTGTATCTCATCTATGAAATTGACTATGATATTGAAGCTATAAGAACCAAGAAAAGAAGCCTCAATTGATCAAAGGTTATCCATTCACATAATAAAATGGACCTGCCTGAGCAATTTAGTTAGAGAGGACAACCTGCAAAGTTCCCTAAAGAGGACGTTTTAAAGTGATTGGGGCGCTTGCTTCCAGATGTGGCACTTTGCAGCTGGCTCAGAGAAGCAGGCTTGGATGAGAAGCAAAATGTCTTCAAGGAAGTCCAGTTGCCTCTTGAAAAAGCACTTTGGGGACAGTTTTGTCTACAGCATTTCTCGGGATAAGGATCTGTCTCCCATCCCATCAATGTCAACATGCAACTACCCGGAGAAGTTTTCCAAAGATATAGAGCAGTGATGGCTAACCTTTTTGCTGTCGTGCGCCAAAAGAGGGGTGGAGCACGGGGGGTCATGTGCGTGTGTGCCCACACCAGTAATTCAATGTGCCCTGTCCCCTGCGCTAACATCTGTGTGTGAGACTCTCCCGCGCTCCCCCCAATTTTGGCACGCGAAGGCATGGTGGGCCCGGTAGGCCTGTTTTTCGCCCTCCGCAGGCTCGAGAGCCTTTCTATGAGCCTGGGGAGAGCGAAAATGGCCTTTTCACCACCACCCCCGAGGCCCTCCGAAGGCCAGTAACAGCCTGATTCCAGACTTCCAGTGGGCCTGGAAGGCCCAAAAATTAGCTGGGTGGCACAAATGTGTGCACCGGAGCTGAGCTAGGGCAATGCTTGGATGCCCACCGATATGGCAGGCATGCCATATGTTTGCCATCACGGATATAGAGTGATGAAAGTTATCCAGAGAGGCACATGATTCATAGTTTATTTTGGCTGATTTTGGAAGCTAAACAGGGTCAGTTTTGATAGGTAGGGAAGCTCCTGAGAATTTAGAGCTCTAAACTAAAATGGGAAGCAAAAAAAAAAAAAAAAAAATTCAAGAAGAAAGTGAGAAAATTACTGTCTGCAAGTATCCATGAAGTCAGTGCATCTCAATGCACCTTGCTTTTTAAAGCAATTTTAACTTCACACAATTGCTACCCTCCATCCAAAATCCTAGTGTAAGATCTTAAGATCTAAAGCAGGGGTGGGATTGAAAAATTTCAGCAACCGATTCACTGCCCAGTTGCTGGGTGGGCATGTCCATGAGGGTATGGGCTACTTGGCCTCCTGCACTATGGTGGTGGGGGGGGGGTGTTTTCACCCTCCCCAGGCTCCGGAGGCTTTCCTCAAGCCTCCAGGAGGGTAGAAACGCCCTCCCCTGGGCACTGGAGGCCAGAAACAGGCCCGTTTCCAGACTTCCTGTAGGCCTGTTTTTCGCCCTCCAAGAGCCTCTATGCACACCCTGCACTTACCTGGCATCCAAAATGGGCTGCGTGGAGACTCCTGGGAGGGGAGGGGAAGGGAGGGGTAGGCGGGATCAACCAGTCCTTGGAACAACCAGTTCGGCAAACCAGATTAAAATTAAAATCCGGTTCGCCTGAATCAGTCTGAACCGGCTGAATCTCATCCCTGATCTAGAGGATTTGAGGCCTGGGCAACCTATGGAATGCATTATCTTCCTTTCATCATTTTGGATGTCTTCAATGAGTGAAGAGAAACATCATAAGGCAGGGTGCTGTTCTCCCTTAGGAAGTGTCCACTTTTTCACCTTGGAATCTTAGGGGTAACGTTCTTTTCTCAACCACTTGAGATGTGCACCATTGAACTTTGAAACATTACATATGCATCTATGGAGATTCTCCGTCCTCCAGGTCATGGTTGTCCCAAAGGTGCTTTTTTCAAGAGGCACCTGGACTTTCTGGTTTTTCTTTGAAGGCCAGAGCTGAAGAAGCTTCTTGGATGAGAAACGAAACATCTTCAAAGAAAAACCAGAAAGTCCAATTGCCTCTTGAAAAAAGCACCTTTGGGATGACATGCGTTTATTATGCTGAAATAATAGCTTACTGTTAACAGTATTTCACTTTGTTATGCTTGTTGCTGAATTATTGCTGGTTATTGGATCTTTACTCCTCCAGGCAGCTGTTAGTTTAGATCCTAGAAGGACATCATTAATTTCCTAGAGATACAATTGCAAATACAATTTTTCTAAAATTAAAACTAGCCCAATGTCTAAATAATACTTCAATTACTCAATTCACAAGGACATAAGCCTTAACGATTTCAATGCCTTTCCCATGTGGTCATGAAGGAAATTCAAAATATTTGTATCTAGACAGATTAGGCCCCTGTGGTGCTGGTGCCATCAAATCCTCAAGTCTTGTCCTCCTTTCCTGTCAATGTATTATGAAACTTTCTGACTTCTACCCCTATTATCACAAATCATCTGCTCCCAAGAAGCCATCTATCTTTTAAAATCTGGTTAACGTTTGGGTTTTTTTATTAAATTACGGTGGGCCTGAAGAACTAACACTTAAGGAAGACCCTCTGCTTTACACTGTATGAGGATTTATTACTTTCATATTTCACACAGTTTTGTTGCAATGGTCAAAGGCTATAATAAACTTGATCTGATTCGAGGGGTGTAGTTAATCATATAAACTGTTCATTAGAGAGACCGAGAAAGTAGACGTGTAAAGCTGAACTCAAAACATACTGTATTGGCTCCCGTCTCCTCTACAGCAGTGTTTCTCAACCTTGGAAGCTTGAAGATGGGTGGACTTCAACTCCCAGAATCCCCCAGCCAGCAGCACTGGCTGGGGGATTCTGGGAGTTGAAGTCCACCCATCTTCAAGCTTCCAAGGTTGAGAAACACTGCTCTACAGATTCTTGGAAACAGGGTGAAGGAATTGCTGAGCATTGTGTAAACGTGTGATGTGATTCATTGGTTCAAGTATCTTCTTGCAAGAGGTTGGTGGCCACCCGCCTTCACAATATTGACTGTGGGGCAGTATTGAGAGTATTGACTCATGACGGACTAAGGTAGAAAGATGTGCTCAGGCGCTGATTGCTTTCACATTCCATGCTGAAGATGTTAGCCCTCCAGAGTCCACATTCTGGATGGAAAGATCCTCTCAAGACTGTCACCGACCTCCCATTTCTCATCTTTCCTCATCTTTCCTACTCCTATTTGTTTCTTATGGCTTATTAATTGTTTTTTGTAATTTATGATTAATGGTTGTAACTACGATTTATGACCTATGATCTATTTCTTGCTGTTTATAATGTGCACTGTAAGTTTAAGCACCAGAGACAAATTCCTTGTGTGTCCAATCAGATTTGGCCAATAAATTATTCTATTCTATTCTATTCTATTCTATTCTATTCTATTCTATTCTATTCTATTCTATTCTACTCTACTCTACTCTACTCTACTCTACTCTACTCTGCTCTACTTTACTCTATTCCATATTCTATTCTATTCTATTCTATTCTATTCTATTCTATTCTATTCTATTCTATTCCATTCCATTCCATTCCACTCCACTCCACTCCACTCCACTCCATTCCATTCTATTCTCTGTTCCTAGGTGGCTCAGTGGCTAAGACACTGAACTTGTCGATCAGAAAGGTCAGCAGGTCAGCAGTTCGAATCCCTAGTATAGGTCTCCTGCATGAGCAGGGGGGTTGGACTAGATGACCTCCAAAGTTCCTTCCAACTCTGTTACTGTTACTCCTTTACTCCTCCTTTATGTCTTATGGGAGGGGCCAATCATCTCCAAGCCTTACTCCCTAGTCGCCCCTTTTTTCTTAACTATTCTTGCCTTCTGGCAGCTCTGTGCATGCGCACACTGGGAACAGGCTCCCCCTGTTCCTCTGCCTCTCTGAGGTCCAACTCTGGAGGCTCCAGAGGCAGCACATACCTCCCAGATGGCCCGGCTCCCTCTCTGCCTCTGACGCAGAGCTCTCATCCGAGCCTTCCCCAGACTCCAGGACTGGCTCATGTTCCTCCCCAGCCTCCTCACTGTCCGACTCTGCTGCCAGCTCCGCAGGCTGCTGGCAGACCACAACAGAAAGCAAGAGCAAAACACTTCAGAAATCTTGCTAAGAACACTTCAGGGTCTTCTCCTGGCAGCCACCAGGAGTCAAAGCAACTTAAAGGAAAGTTGCAACTTAAATTCACAAAACTGCTTGAATAAGAACATTGGACTGGGAATGGTATTTGTGGGTATTTGTTTCTCTCTGGGCCCAGTTTACCCAGTTGATCCCTGGGGGAAGAGGGAGAAGGACAACTGTCTCTCTTCCCTTCCCTTAAAGGAGCCAACAACCCCTGTTTATAATGTAGGCAAGTAGGAAAGACCCTCAACCCAAAATCTGCCAGAAAAGCCACATTTTTCACAAATTGTTGCCCTTGGAGAATGGCTGGAAAAAAAAGATTTCTCGACCAGGAAGGAAGAAGCTTGCATCTGCTGCTACTGGTCAACCTTGGTGAGTGAAAAACACCTCCTGCTTCAGTGCTTTGAATCCCACGCATTTAAATCTTTTGTGGTCTTATTTGTTTATATCGTCTCACCATCGCTTCACTCAAAGGACTTTACACGATGTACAAACAAGGCTAAGGGTTTTTGCAACCCAACAGAACCCAACAGAACAGAACAGAATAACGAAGTTGGAAGGGACCTTGGAGGTCTTCTAGTCCAACCTCCTGCTCAAGCAACAGACCTACCGTTTCAGACAGATGGCTGTCCAGTCTTGTCTTAAAAGCCTCCAGTGATGGAGGCACCCACAACTTCTGGAGGCAAGCTGTTCCACTGGTTAATTGTTCTGACTGTCAGGAAATTTCTCCTTAATTCCAGGTTGTTTCTCTCCTTGATTACTTTCCATCCATTGTTTCTTGCCCTACCTTCAGGTGCTTTGGAGAATAATTTGACCCCCTCTTCTTTGCGGCAGCCCCTCAAATACTGGAACACTGCTATCATGCCACCCCTAGTCTTTCTTTTCTCTAGACTTGTTGTTAGTCATGAAGTCGTGTCTGACCCATTGCGACCCCATGGACAACATTCCTCCAGGACTTCCTGTCCTCTACCAACCCCCGGAGTCCATTTAAGCTCATGCCGACTGCTTCAGTGACTTCATCCAGCCACCTCGTTCTCTGCCATCCCCTTCTTCTTTTGCCCTCCATCGTTCCCAGCATTAGGCTCTTCTCCAGGGAGTCCTTCCTTCTCATTAGGTGGCCAAAGTATTTGAGTGTCATCTTCAGGATCTGGCCTTCTAAAGAGCAGTCAGGGTTGATCTCCTCTAGGACTGACCGGTTGGATCGCCTTGCAGTCCAAGGGTGTTAGATCGGCGCAGGAAAGGAAGACATGACCAGCTCGTTACATTAGTAACCTTTATTGAGAACAAGAAACAGTAGCAAGACTCGCTGTGCGCTGCCGGGGCTCTCCTTATATTCGCTCCGGCAGACGCACCGCCCCCTGACAGGGATTCAAATCTTCCCGCCCGGTGGCTGGCAGCCAATCCGGGCGGATGTCCTTATAAGGACATAACACTCCTCCCCCCTAGTCCAAGGAAAAAAAAACAGTTCAGCGTTCGTCAATGAACGTGACGTAGTCCCGCAGGTACGTAGGACGCCTAGGCACCCTACTTGACCTGCGCAGTCTCATTTCTTCCGCGTCCCCGCCCTGGACGGACGGGGTTCCTGTGGCTCCTGGCTCCTTTCCCGGAACCGGGCTCGGTTCGGCTGGCGAGTGTGCGGGGTCACCCTCAGCGCCTCCGGCCGGACCGCAGACCTTGGATGGCTGGTTCTGGTGGTCTTCCTCCTGGCCTGTGGATCTTTCGCCTCGGCGGTGCTGTTCGGTCTCGCCCCGGGAAGAGCGTCTGAGTCTCGGTAAGACCCCGGCTGTCACTTGCTCTTCCTGGGTCTCCCGGTGGCTGCGGTTCTGCTGCGGCCCGGTTCGTTGTGGTCCGGAGGGTGGTTCGGGCCGGTGCCCTTGGGTCCGGTCTGCTCGCTGTGGGTGGTGTTGGTTCGGGTAGCGGTGTCCGACCTTGCAGGGGTGGCGCAGGTCTCCTTTGCCGGGCTGGCGCTGGCCTTCCCCGTCGGGTTGGTGGTGGTCGACCTGGTCGGGGTGTCGTTGTGGGGCTTCCTCCTCGGGCTGGTGGAGGTCTCCCCTGCCGGGGTGGCGCAGGCCTCCCTGGCCGGGTTGTTGTCAGCTTTCCCTTCCCCCTAGTCCCTGGTCTACCGCCAGTTGGTGGTTGGGGTCGTCTGGGTTGGGTTGTTGTTGCCGGGTTGTTTCTTGCGTTGGGCGGGGGTCCCCCTCGCTGGGGAGTCGTGTGCCACCCTCGCCCATGTGCTGTGGTGTGCCCATCTGTGACGGTCCCCGGTCTACTCGCCTTGCGTTGAGGTCTCCCTGGTAGGGCTGCCGTGGGTTGCCTTCACTGGTGGGGTGCGGTGCTCCCCTTCTGGGCAGGTCCCGGTCTACCTGCGGGCTGGGTCGGGGGTCCCTGGGCCTGCTGTGCCGGGTGCCCACCTGGTCAGGTTGGTGTTGCCATCCCCCATGTGGTTGGCCCCGGTCTACCTCGCTGCACTGCCGACATGACAGTGCCTGGTAGTGTGCTGGGCCGACCTCGTCGGGATGGCGTTGCTCTGCCTCGCAGGGGTGTGGTAGGCCTACCTCGTCTGGGTGTTGTAGGCCTACCTCGCCGGGGTGTTGCAGGCCTACCTCATCTGGGTGTTGTAGGCCTACCTCGTCAGGCTGGTTTTCGTGTGCTCCCCCCCACCTTTTCCGGAGTTGGTCGATGTGACGTCTCACGACCTGTCCATCTTCCAACTCGACGGTGTAGGATTTGGGGCCGGTTGTGCTGGCAATCTTCCCCTTCAGCCACTTAGGAGAGCCGTTGAAATTCAGCGCGAAAACTGAATTTCCTTTGCTGAAGGCGCGAAGCGGGCGGCTGGCGGTTGCGGTCACTTCCGGGCTGTATTGGGGGTGCAGCCGGTCCAAGGGTGACCTCAGCCTTCTGCCCATCAGGAGTTCGGCCGGGCTCTTGTGGGTGGTGGCATGCGGCGTGATGTGCTGGGTGAGGAGGAAGTTGTCGATGCGTTCTTGCCAGTCTCCCGGGCCCATCTTGGTGAGGGCTTCCTTTGTGAGCCGGACCATCCGTTCCGCTTGTCCGTTTCCGGCCGGCCTGTACGGAGCGGAGAGGGCATGGCGGATGCCCAGTCCTGCCAGGAAGGACTCCATGGCCAGGGATGTGAGCTGGGGGCCGTTGTCTGAGACCAGCACGTCCGGTAGTCCGTGTGTGGCAAACAGGCGGCGCAGGGCTCGGATCGTCGCTTCTGTTGTGGTAGATGCCATGGGTATCACCTCGAGCCACTTGGAGAAGGCATCTACCACGATGAGGAGGTGCCGCCCTTGCATCGGGCCCGCGAAGTCGATGTGGACCCTCGACCATGGGTTGCTGGGGGTCTCCCAGTTCGTGACTTCGGATTGTGGTGGTGCTGGGCGGACTTCTTGGCACGGGTCACATCTGGAGACCCATTGTTCAATGTCTCTGTCCAGTGAGGGCCACCAGACGTAGCTCCGTGCCAGGGCCTTCATGCGGACGATGCCTGGGTGCCCGTTGTGCAGAGTCTCTAGCGTCCGCCGTTGCAGAGTGCTTGGGATCAGCACCCTGTCTCCCCATAGCAGACAGCCCTTTATGGTGGACAGCTCCGTCTGTTTCCTGGTGAACGGGCTGAACCTCTCTTCCGTCTGTTTCGCTGGCCACCCCCTGAGGATCCAGGACCTTACTTGGCGGAGGGTGGGGTCCCTCTGGGTGTGCGCGGCCACATCTGCGGAGGAGACTGGACAGCTGGCGTCGTCATCTATGTGGAATAGATGGAGCGTGGGGGCTGGGTCTTCCACCGGGTTCTTCGATGGGCATCTGCTGAGTGCGTCGGCGTTTCCTATGGCTGTGCCTGGCTGGTGCACGAGCCTATAGGAGTAGCCGGCCAGGAAGATGGCCCATCTCATCATCCGCGGGGACATGAAGGTCGGGGTGGGTTGGTCGCCTGCGAGGAGTCCCAGGAGTGGCTTGTGATCGGTGACTATGGTGAAGCGCCTTCCATAGAGGTATTTGTGGAAGCGCTTCACTCCTGCCACGATGGCCAGGGCTTCTTTGTCCAGCTGACTGTAGTTCCGCTCTGCGCCGGACATGGTTTTCGAGAAGTAGGCGATGGGGGCCTCCGTGCCGTTGGGCAGCTCGTGGCTGAGGACTGCCCCCACCCCGTATGGCGACGCGTCGCAGGTCAGCTTGATGGGGAGCGTCTCGCTGTATTGGATGAGGACGCTTTTGGACGTCAGTAGTCCCTTGATGGCCCGGAACGCTGCTTCCTCTTCCTGGCCCCACTTCCAGGAAGCCGATTTCCCCAGCAGGCGGTGGAGTGGCTCAGCAACTGTGGCTTTCTGTTTTAAGAAAATGGCGTAGAAGTTGAGCAACCCAAGGAAAGCCTGAAGCTCCGTTTTGTTTTTTGGGCTTGGAGCTTCATGGATTGCTTCCACTTTTGATTTGGTGGGGTGGATGCCTGTGCTATCAATGAGGTAGCCCAGGAACTCGACTTCCTGTACTCCTATGATGCACTTGTCCCGCCTGACCCTCAAGCCCTTGGCCTTGAATCGCTGCAGGACAAGCCTGAGCCTTTCAAGGAGTTGAGCCCTTGAGTCACCGGAGACGAGCACATCGTCGAAGTAAGGCACCACCCCTGGAACGCCCTGGAGGAGGCGTTCCATCATGGATTGGAAGATGCCGGGGGCAGCGCTGACTCCAAATTGGAGCCGGTTGCATTTGAATGCCCCCCTGTGCGTGACAATTGTTTGAGCCTCCGCCGTTTTTTCATCCACTGGCAGTTGCTGGTAAGCCTGGGCCAGGTCCAGTTTCGCAAAAATTGATCCAGATCCCAGGGAATGCAGCAGATGTTGCACCACTGGGACTGGGTATGCGCTCTGTGCCAACGCCTTGTTGATGGTGCAACGGTAGTCGGCGCAGATGCGCACAGACCCATCATGCTTCAGTGGGGTCACAATGGGGGTCTCCCATGAAGCATGATCGATCGGTTCCAGGACGCCCTGGGCGATCAGCTTATCCAGCTGCTCATCTACTTTGGGCCGCAGGGCAAACGGAACTCGGCGGGGCTTGAGCCTAATTGGGGTGATTCCCTTGTCCAGATTGAAGGAGATTGGCCTCCCCACAAATTTCCCCAGCTTACCATCGAAGACTTCCTTGAACTCTTCGATGAGGTAGTCGAGTTCGTCCCTGCCAATTTGGTTGATGCCCTCGATTGAGAGCCCCAGCGGCTTGAACCACTCCACTCCTAGCAGGTTCGGTCGGCTGTCCCGTACGACGGTGATGGGGAGCTTGCCTTCGAACTGCTTGTAGGTGACCCGGATGTTGGCTCTTCCTAGCACTCCGATGGGGTTTCCCCCGAAGTCGACGAGCTTGGAGTGTAGTGGCTTCAGCTCTCGCTTGGTGATGCTGGGTTGCAGGCGCTTCAACTGCTGCCAGTCCATGATGGAGTAGACCGAGCCGGAGTCTACCTCCATTTTGCAGGGTGCTCCTTCCACGTGGATGGTCACATGGAACTTGGTGGCACTGTCTGACGTCGTGTGAGCGATGGTCGTCTGGTGGACCGCTCCGCTCCGGGGAAATTCGTCGTCTCTGCGTCTGGAAGGGCCAGAGGACCGTTTGGATGACCTCTGGTAATCCTTCCGATTCTCGTGGGGACGGTGGCTGGAGGGCTCTGGGGCTAGTTCCTCAGCTCTGCAAGCTTCGGCGATGTGACCCCTTCTGTTGCAGCGTCGGCAGGTCGCATCTCTCCACTTGCAGGTTGCTCTGGCATGGTCCCCTCTGCAGCTGGCGCAGCGCTCCCCTTTGTAGTTCCGTTGGGCGGTTTCCCGCCTTGGGGGTCTGGATACCTTGTGGACGGTGGACTCTCCCTCCGACTCGGATCCAGCCGTGGAATCCTCTGTTGAAGATTGCTCTGTGGAGCGAATCTTGTGGATTCCCTTGGCTCTGCTTACTGCGGCAGCTGCTTTCTCCGAGATTTCGGATGCGGTGGCTTCCTCCACCACATCCTTGAGCACGAGCTTCTTCCTGCTCAGGAATTTCTTTTGCAGGCCTCTGTCCCTCATGCCGAAGACCACGCGGTCAGCGATGGCATTGTCCACGTGGTCGAACTCACAGCTGGCTGCGATCTGGCGTAGGGCGGCCACGAATTCCTTGATCGTCTCACCCTCCTTCTGGTCCCGTTGGTGGAAGGTGAAACGGTTCGCCACCGGTGTTCCTGTTGGGGCATAGTGGTCCTCCAGGATCTGCAGCAGGTCTGTCCATGGCACTTCTTCGATGTCTCGTGGTGCTACGAGATCGATTGCCATGTCGAGGACCTCGGAGCCGCAGTTGGCCAGGAAGATGCCCTTCTTCCAGTCATCATCGGCATCCCTGATGTTGTTGCCTCTCAGGTATTGCCGGAATTTCACTACGTAGGATTTCCACTTGTCCTTCCCTGGGTGGAAAGGAGCAAGGGCTGGCAAAGTGACTTCAGCGGATGCCATGCCTTTGGAAATGCCTACTGTAGTTCCCGGTGCCGGAGTCTTGTCTTGTTGGCTTGGTGCCGCGAGGTTCGTTCTTCTCTCAGTCCTTCGTCGCCAGTGTTAGATCGGCGCAGGAAAGGAAGACGTGACCAGCTCGTTACATTAGTAACCTTTATTGAGAACAAGAAACAGTAGCAAGACTCGCTGTGCGCTGCCGGGGCTCTCCTTATATTCGCTCCGGCAGACGCACCGCCCCCTGACAGGGATTCAAATCTTCCCGCCCGGTGGCTGGCAGCCAATCCGGGCGGATGTCCTTATAAGGACATAACAAAGGGACTCGCAGGAGTCTTCTCCAGCACCAAAGTTCAAAGGCCTCCATTCTTTGGCGCTCAGCCTTCCTTATGGTCCAACTTTCAGTCATACATTGCAACTGACTATAGCCTTGACTATACGCGCTTTTGTTGGCAGGGTGATGCCTCTGCTTTTTATTATGCTGTCTAGATTTGCCATGGCTTTCCTCCCCAGGAGCAAGCGTCTTTTAATTTCTTGGCTGCAGTCCCCATCTGCGGTGATTTTGGAGCCCAGGAAAATAAAATCTGTCACCCCCTCCATTTCTTCCCCATCTATTTGCCAGGAATTGAGAGGGCCAGATGCCATGATCTTAGTTTTCTTAATGTTGAGTTTTTCTCTATCCAGTTCCTGCAACGGTTCTTCATATGTTTTAGCATTCGGTCCCCTAATCATCTTTGTTGCTCTTTTTTGCATTCTTTTCAGAGTCTATACATCTTTTTTTTTATAATATCCTGCTTATACTCTCTTTGCCAAGAGGGACCTTCCCCACTCCACCCCCACGATTCAGTTTGACTTATTTGTCTGTGGAGCTTCTCAGTCAACCAGCTTATAGTCATTTCAAAGACGCTTTTGAAAATGCCACTGGATTGTTGTTGTTTTCCACAATCCACCAGCTGCCTTTTGAAAAAGCACCTTTTGAGGCTTTGACTTATTTCTTTCAAGTTTGCTGCGGCGAACGCATGGCAATGGTTCCCGACAGATGGAGCGGCTTCTATTCTTTTTGTTTTTTAAGGCAGAGAAGTGGGGTTTCTCTTCCCTCTCGCCAGCTCTCCCCCCGCTAAGGGGTTGCCCCCTTGTCTGCAACTGCGCCCACCCTGGAATGGGACTCGGAGACCAGCACCGCTGCTTCATTTCTGAACTCTCCCTGAAGAGGGAGGGTCGCTTGGGGGACCAGCCGGGAAACATTCCCACGTCCTGTGCATTGGGGGGGGGGGGCTGGATTAGATGACCTACAAAGTCCCTTCCAACTCTGTTAATCTGTTAAAAAGAAATAAAAGAGGTTGGGGAGGCACCCATCCAGCTAGACTTGGAGGACTTGGATGGGGCATCGGGGCCCACCTGCTCGCTCTCGCCCTGCCCTGCATCCAGGCGCCCTAAGACCCCGAGCGGCTGCCAGCGACCAGGAGACTTGTGTCACTGACACAAGTGGCTCCCCTTTTCACATTGAAACTGACCCAAACGGCATGTGGTGGGGCCGGGCAGAGAATGATCACTGCGCTTTAGAGCAGCGGTCACCAACTGGTGGTCCGTAAGAAAATTTTGATGGTCCGCAGAAAAATTATTTGCATTTTTTATATTGCACTAAATCAGGGGTCCTCAAACTACGGCCCCTGGGCCGGATACGTGCAATGAACGTTTGTGTTGCTGCAGAGAGTCTCCCCCTTCAGGGTTTTTTTGTGTGCGTCGGAGAGGGGCAGAAATTCTGACTGGGGGTCTGCTTTGGTCTCCTGGTGTGGGGCTTTGGGTGAAGGCTGGAGGGAAGTGCCACTGGTAGCGAAGAGCCGGAGGGCCTTGTTCCAGTGGGACTGCCTCAGGCCTGGAACTGGCTGACCATCTCAGCCCACTGAGCCTCCAGGCACTGGTACCTGGCCTTGGACTCCCGCAGGTCTTCCCTCTGCTTGGAAAGCCCATGCTCGTAGTCCTCAGTGAGCCTCCTTCAGATCCAATTTGAACTGAGCTGTTTTGCCAACTCTTTCTCGTGGTGGCTGCTTAGCTCCAACAACTGCTTCCTGTTGGGGCCCTAAGGAGCCCGGGCAGGGAGGCGAGGAGTTGGCCATGCCCACCCAGTCACATGACCACCTAGCCACACCCACCTAACCAGTCATTAGCAGATCATATTAGTGGTCTGCAGGATTTAAAATTATGAATTTTGTGGTCCCTGAGGTCCGAAATGTTGGTGGCACCTGCTTAAGAGAGCCCCCAGGAGATGCAAGAGGGAAGCCAGCAGCTCCCGGACGCCCCGAAATCCCCTTTTCCTGGGTGCCGGGACAGAAATATGTAGCTGGCGACCGAAACGTGGAAGGCAAAGTTTCATGTGGGAATCCGCCTTTATAGGGCTTCTTGCTTCGTGGACCCCACTGAGATTGGAGCCTCCTTGGGGCAGAGCCCAGCCGGGCCCTTCAGGTCCTCTGCAGCACCTGCATATTCAGACACCACTGCGCTCAGGAAGGGACCCCGTGCCCTGCTTCTTAGAGCTCCCCCCACCTTTTTTTTAATCGAGTGTTGTCATTTTTCACACTGCCCTGAAACTCTGTAGAACCTCTTACACACACACCCCTCGCTAGATAGAGACGCTGCCTGTACCTGCAACCCACAACTTTGAAAAGGCAGCAGACACGCTCCTTGCCTCTTTCCTCTAACCTTCACTGCCTTCACCTCTTCCACTCAGAGGCCATCTTAAAATTCTGGCTTCTGCCAGGCTAAGAAAAAAGAGAAACTCCCCCCACCAAGGGGTGGGGGTCCCACTCACAACTTTTGCAGGGCCAAGGCTGCATCTGTGAAGGCAACCGGGTAGAGGTTTAGGCAGTTCTGCTGCCCCCATCATGGGAATGAGAAGAAAGCTTGGGGGGGGGAAATAGTCCCCCAGGAACCCCAAGAAAGGAAGCCTCCAACTCATTTTCCAAGGGAGGGAGGGAGGGAGGGGGGAGGGGGAGGGAGGGAGGAAGGGAGAGAAGGAAAGAAAGAAGGAGCAAGAGGGGGAGGGAAGGGGAGGGAAGGAAAGAAAGAAGGAGGGAGGGAGGGGGAAAGGAGGGAAGGAAAGAAGGGAGGGAGGGAGAGGGAGGAGGGGAGGAAACGAAGAGAGATAGGGAGGGAGGGAGGGAGGGGAAGGAGGGAAGGAAAGAAGGGAGGGAGAGGGGGAGGGAGGGAGGGAGGGGAGGAAGGGAGGGAGTGAAAGAAAGAAAGAAGGAGGGAGGGGGAAGGAGGGAAGGAAAGAAGGGAGGGAAAGGGAGAGGGAGGGGAGGGAGGGAGACAAGGAAAGAAAGGGAGGGAGGGGGAGTGAAGGAAAGAAAGAAGGGAGGGAGGGAGGAAGGAAGGAAGGGGAGGAGGGAGGGAGGAAAGAAAGTAGGAGGGAGGGAGGGAGGCAGGGAGGGAGGAAGGGAAGGGGGAGGGAGGGAGGCTTGGATTGTATAAATTCACACAACCCTCTTAACCAGGACAGGTGAAAATTTGCTAAGCTCAGTTAATCATCACCTTGGATCATTTTGTGTCTCTTTATGAGTCTGCACACATGGTGTAAACTCAGGCTGTTTGTCCAGACTGTGGCATAAACCCAGAAGTCAGGTCACTTCAACAACCAGGTTAAGCAAGCAGTAGGAATGTAGTCACTAAGATTGGACCTTTCGGCCGAGTGCCAAAAGAATCCAAAGCAATGACGACTTATTTCCATCGTTCAGGGACGCTTCAGCTTCAGGGCTCTTTCAAATGTAAGTCACTTCTGATGTGCCAAGGGATATTTATGGTTGTGTCAAGAAACCACAACTGGTGCCTTTCCACCGCCTTTGCACTAAGACAAGCAAACGCTTGTCACGCACATGATTCCCCCCCCCCACAAAAAAAACCAACGATCTTGGAAGAAGGGGAAGAAAAGCCCCAACAACATCTGGACTGATGATCGTGACAGGTAACTTGATGGCGCTTCCATCTTTCTTCCCAGAAAATAATGAAGATAATTCTGATGTGTAAGATGCATGCCTATTGTTGGATGAATCTGCATTCAGACAACTGACCCTGCCGCATTGGGGGTGTCAGAAGGGGCCCCCCGTCATTCTGTTCGTGGGCATCAGGCTGCGATGTCACCATTTGTCCCTGCTAGGGTCATGCGGTGAACACACAGGTGTCAGCCAGTCCTCTGTGTACAGGGCCACATGTGAGGAACATTCTGGGTAGCAGTGGGTCAGTAGGACCCCTGGCCAGATCCCCTGCCTCTGATCCTGTCTCCTTAACGGCGAAGAGCTGAACGTGTGAACGATTCCTAGGAAAGCCTTCGTACTGCTGGGGAGGAAAAACTTCTGCGTAGGGCTGTTGATTTCTGATCTGTCCCGTAATTAGCTACCAATTACTTAGGTGCTCCTGTCACCGAGTGCTGATTGCAAATGATTCATTCTTCATTTATGTTTTGAAATGCAGAAGCTGTTTTTTCCCCGAGCCCTTCAGTTCAGCCTCGCACGGTCTGTCCTTGGCGTTCATAAATCCAGAGTTTAGCAGGGTGTGACTTGTTTGGTGCAAAATTGCAATCTCCATCCCTACTATACAAGGAATGGATGAGGAGGAAGTTCCACACCCCTGGGCACCAGAGGGGAGGGCAGGGAGGATTGTGTGTGTGTGTGTGTGTGTGTGTGTGTGTGTGTGTGTGTGAATGCTGTGGTCCCTTCTCTTGGATAAATCAACAGAACGGCTCCTGAACAAGATGCTTGGACTGAGTGTCAAAGGTTCTGCTCAATTCCAGAAGGGAGGCTGGCTGCAGCAGGGAAACCTGAACGTTTCCAAGGAAAATGCTACATTTATTCAATAGATTGAGTGGGTGGAGCTTAAAAAAATCACCCAGACATTTAAAAATTGCAGAAGGCTTTCAGATGCTCAGCAATCTGCATTTACAATGGGGAGAGGAAGAAGCTAACAAAAAGGGCCACCCCTCCTCCTCCTCCCACTTTTATCCCTGGGCTGAAGAAAATGTAAAACCACTAGAGATCTTCAAAGACGCAAAGATGTTTTTGCTCTACTGGTGAGTCAGAATGTTGTTGTTGTTGTTGTTGTTGTTGTTGTTATTATTATTATTATTATTATTATTATTATTATTATTATTATTGGCTTTTACTTCTTCATCTTTTTTGGCACTAATTATATCTCGCTCAGTTGTGTGTGTGTGTGTGTGTGTGTGTGTGTGTGTAAGTGTAACTGGCTTTGCAACCCACTTCTCAGTTTATGGACTGAGAGGTTGACTCTAAACAGCAACTCACTCTAAGGCAACTCACTAATTAAGGGCCAGGGAAGAAGCTCTGATAAAGAGATGTTTGCCGAATGAATATTTAACTTCTGTGTAAGTTTGGAATGAGTTGCAGCGGCTGTGATTCATCTCCAACAAGCAAAGGGACTTCAAGAACTATTTTATTATTATCTGAAGGAGCCTTTACAAACCTGTTTCTTCTTGGATTTCGATGCATTTTTATCCTCATTGTTGCCTGGATCATAAACATCCTTTTTTTTTTTTAATCATTGATTGGAAAGAAAGGGGACAAATGAGGAATTATATGCTTGCCTGCTCAGGAAAACATATCCCGTAGTTAATGTCCTAGAAGGAAGTCTGGCGGTGTCTTAAAAAAAATCAATCATGAGCTTAACAATTCAGCGTCTGTTTTCAGATGCATTTTTCAGATAGAAAAGGTGAGCAGTGGCTTTACCTCTTGAGTAATTGGCAGAATCAGGCTTGCACGGAAAAATTTGGGGGGGAATCCTGGACAGTTATTCCAGGAAGCAGCAATAACGCAAGTTGACTGTGACAAGGCATCTCTCTCTCTCTCTCTCTTACTCTCTCTTACTCTTTGTATAATATAACAAAGGTAACCGTGCCTTGAGGTGACCTATCATAAAAAAGATTCTTGCAGAAGTGGGAGAACTAGTTTTGCTCCTGCTTTCTTCCGAGGTGGTTCCTGGTTGAGCCTGGACTCTCCTGGGAGAGAGTCCCATCTCTCTTGGATGGGAGGGGCTTGGATTAGCTTTTCACACTTTTTCAAGGTCAGGCAAGGTTGGGTGAGAATTGTAACCTGTTGCATTTGTGTGTAAAAGAGAATCAGGGGTGGATGGATGGATGGATGGATGGATGGATGGATATTCATTCATTCATCTGGGCAGGACAGTTGTAGCAGTCCCCTAGGGCAGGGGTCTCCAACCTTGGCAACTTTAAGACTTCAACTCTGAGAATTCCCCATTCTGGAAGTTGAAGTCCGCCAGGCTTAAAGTTGCCAAGGTTGGAGACCCCTGCCCTAGTGGACCTGTCAAAATGGGTTTAAAACACAGAGAGATGAAAAGTTACTTATATACAGTTAAAAGATAAAGTTTTGGCACTCAGTTTTAATTCTGGAGAGAGCTATGGATTTCCACTCCAAAATCCATCTTCCCTCCCTGCCACACACAAGGAGAACAAAAACTAAAAAAAAAATAATCTAAATTCTTGAATGCTGGTACCAAGCAAAGCCCTATTAATATATATGTCATTGTCAGGGAATTGTTGACCCTCCAAATGTGGCTAGACTATTCCTTCCGTCTCCCTTGGCCATTTGGGCTGAGGATTATGGAAACGTGGTCCAGTGATGCTGGGGTCATGCATTTTCCTTGCCTATGATTATAAACAGTCATGGATATCATTTGTGACCGGAAACCTTCAAGATGTCTGCAGGTATGGTCCAAGAAGTCACGTTGGCTGTGATAGTGTAGTATAAAACTCCAGGTGGAGCTTCCATTGCACCATCTCAGCCACCATCTTCACATGTGAGTCTGTATCCCATTGAGCTGATGGCTGGAAGATCAAAAGGTGGGATAAGATGGGACAGGAAACAAATAGCATACTTGTATTCTCAATCTAGGACATAGAATAACAGAGGTGGAAGGGACCTTGGAGGTCTTTTAGTACAACCCCCTGCTCAAGAAGGAGACCCTGGACCAATTCAGACAGTCTCTTCTTGAAAGCTTCCAGTGATTGAGCATCCACAACTTCTGGAGGCAAGCTGTTCCATTGGTTGATTGCTCTAACCGTTAGGAAGTTTCTCCTTAGTACTAGGTTGCTTCTCTCCTTCCCATTCTTTTTTTCTTGTCTTGCCTTCTGGTGCTTTGTAGAATAATTTAGCTGCCCCCAACAATATTCCAGTATTTGAGGGGCTGCCACAAAGAAGAGGGGGCCAAATTATTCTCCAAAGCACCAGAAGGCAGGACAAGAAACAATGGTTGGAAACTGATCAAAGAGAGAAGCAACCTGAAATTAAGGAGAAACTTCCTAACAGTGAGGACAATCGACCAGTGGAACAGCTGGCCTCCGGAAATCATGGGTGCTCCATCACGGGAGGTTTTTAAGAAGAGTCTAGACAGTCACTTATCTGAAATAGTATAGGTTCTCCTGCTTGAGCAGGGGGCTGGACTAGAAGACCTCCAAGGTCTCTTCCAGATTCTATTCCTATTCCTATTCCTATTCCTATTTTATTATTATTATTATTATTATTATTATTATTATTATTATTATTATTATTATTATTATTATTATTTTAATTTGATTTATATGCCGCCTTTCTCCGGAGACTCAGGGCGGCTTACAATGCGTTAAGCAATAGCCTTCATCCTTTTTGTATATTTATACAAAATCAGCTTATTGCCCCCACAACTGGGTCCTCAATTTACCTACCTTAGAAAGGATGGAAGGCTGAGTCAACCTTGAGCCTGGCGAGATTCGAACCTGCAGTAATTGCAGGCAGCTGGTCTTAATAACAGGGTGCTTTAGACCACTGTACTACCAAGGCTCCTATTCCTATTCCTATTCCTATTCCTATTCCTATTCCTATTCCTATTCCTATTGTATTGTCTTGCCTTCTGGTGCTCTGGAGAATAAGTTGATCCCCCCCTCTCTTTGTGGCAGCCCCTCAAATATTGGAACACTGCTACAATGTCGCCCCAATCCTTCTTTTCATTAAACTAGATATACCCAATTCCTGCAACCGTTCTTCATATGTTTTAACCTCCACCCCCCTAATCGTCTCTGTTGCTCTTCTCTGCACTATTTCCAGAGTCTCAACAGCCGTTCTTCTCTTGAAACAAAGAAAATAGAAATGTGAACATTATCTGTTCACTGTTGGGGAAGAACTCAAGTATAGCAAATTTCTCGTCCTCAAGGTAGTGACCGAAGTGATAGAAAAGATCTCCTCTGATTCAACTTCTGTGGACCATATAAACCTATCTATGCAGTTTTCTTGGCATCAGTACAGAAGTATGTCTCTGGAGATTTTCAATCATCCAGGTCCTGGTTGTGCCAAAGGTGCTTTTTCAAGAGGCAACTGGACTTCCGTTGTTTTTCCTCGAAGATGTTTTGCATCTCATCTAAGAAGCTTCTTCAGTTCTGAACTGAAGAACTGAAGAAGCTTCTTGGATGAGAAGCAAAACATCTTCAAGAAAAAACAAAGAAAGTCCAGTTGCCTTTTGAGAAAGCACCTTTGGGACATTACAGGAGTAATATATCATTGCCTTCTTCCATATATCTCAGTGATGGCGAACCTTTTAGGCACTGAGTGCCCAAACTGCACACGCTTGCATGCCCAAACGGAAAAGTGCAGACAAGTGCAGACGTGCACGAACATGTGCATGCACATATATGGACATGCATGGATGTGCGCATGTGAGAACATGTGTGAACATGCGCATGCAAGGACATTCATGCACGCATTTGCAGACATGCATGCCTGCAGAGACCCAAAGACCAGCTGGCCAGCGTGGCAAGAGGTAAGGTCTTTTTCTTTCATGAGCGTCTGTTTCATCGTTTGCAGGGAAACAGAAGCTCACGAAAGAAATGCCACGGAGATCTGACCTGGGGTGAAGGCACTTTGCATGCCACCTTTGGCACGTGTGCCACAGGTTCGCCATCACAGATATATCTACATGTGTGTGCTTGTTATTTGATTTTCCAGACTAATCCACCCCTTGGATTTCTTGATGGTCTCCCATCCAAGCGAACTCTTATTTTGTATTTATTTTAAAAAAAGATCTTTCAAGATTGGCTAGTGCTGTCACTTCTGGTGGTGAGAATTGACAGAAATGACTTATCACTGCCTCCTTTCAGTCTGGTATTTTTTTTCGACCAACCTTGAGAAGGTTTTGCTTCAAAGTAGCTGAAAACAAAACTGGACCTAGGTAGGAAGGGATCTGGGCAGTGGTGGGTTCCTCCAGGTTTGGTCCGGTTCGGCCGAGCCGGTAGCGGTGACGATATGATGTCACCGAACCGGTTCTCTTTGTTCGGGAGTTGGGCCCTCCCACCCCACCCCCCCATGTTATTCTTACCTTTTATTTGGCCCCGCCCCCAATCTATTTGCTGCCTCCCGAGTCCCAGCTGATCGGCTAGAAGGAAAAAACTTGTTTAAACTCTTGCCCCGGGGCTTCAAAGGGCCGCCCTATAGCTGATCAGTGTTAAAAGGCAGTGTGGTGGTAGACCAGAGCGCTCGAAAAACAAATGGGTAGACCAGAACAGCTCTGCAAGCAGTTAAAAGCCTGGTAGACCTCTGCTAAATCCTAAGGAATTGTCACATGACCATCAAACCACGTCCATCAAATAAGCCATGCCCACAGAACCGGTAGTAAAAAAATTTAGAACCCACTCCTGGATCTGGGGCTGTCTGAATTCAGGAATTCTCTGGCCAGCCCCGAGTAAGAGAATCCAATCAAAGTCTACAGCATAGCAAAAGTGACAGAATTGTAGAAATCTTTGAATTATCCATTGCAGGAGAGACAAAGACAAGCCTTCCTCAGCTCTGTTCCTCATATTCTGTAGCTGTAAAATTGAAAGGAACTTTAAAACTGCTTTCTCGAAAACCCAATTCCTTTGGCAGTAATAATTTGATGCCATTCTCATGTTCAGGCAGAGTTTAGCTATAGCTCATTTTATATTAAGACCGTCTCTCATAAACATAGGTGCTGTAGTTCGGCTGATTTTTTTTAAAAAACCATTAAGCAAAAATGTTTGTTCCATTTATGCGTAAAAATCAGCCAAGGGTTTGATTTTCAGATCCAGTGTAATCAGCAATTTTCATGCAAAGACAGACCAGAGTCTTCCACAGTAAACCTATTTTCAGCAGTTATATGAGAAGGGATGTTTTGTTGGATCAGGGCAATAAATAACCTTTTTTCTGGGTTTGTTTGTTTATTTTTTACTTTTTTTATACCACGTTACAAACCCCTTAGTAAGGCCACACTTCTGCATCTAGTTCTCGTCACCACAATGTAAAAATGATATTGAGACTCTGGAAAGACTGCAGAGGAGAACAACAGCTGGAGGCTGAAATATATGATGAAATGGTTGCAGGAACTGGATAGATTTAGATACAGTAACAGAGTTGGAAGGGACCTTGGAGGTCATCTAGTCCAACCCCCTACTCATGCAGGACAAAGAAAAGGACTAGGGGTGACATGATAGCAGTCTTCCAATATCTAAGAGGCTGTCACAAAGAAGAGGTCAACCTTCAACCTATTTTCCAAAGCACCTGAAGGCAGGACAAGAAGCAATGGATGGAAACTAATCAAGGAGAGAAGCAACTTAGAACTAAGGAGAAATTTCCTGACAGTGAGGACAATTAACCAATGGAAAGGCTTGCCTTCAGAAGTTATGGGGGCTCCATCACTGGAGGCTTTTAAGAAGAGACTGGACAAGCCACTTGTCTGAAATGGTATTAGGAACTCCTGCTTGAGCAGGAGGTTGGACTAGAAGACCTCCAAGGTCCCTCCCAGCTCTATTATTCTTATGTTCTATGTCCAGGCTTTTTCACAGATTTTCAGGAAAGACTTTCCTATATCCTGATATCCCATTCTTTGGCAGCAGGTAACCAAAAACAAATGCAGAAATGCAAAGATGGGATTACCTGGGTCGCTTGAGGTACAGCATTTGTGAAAAACGGATACATTGGAGGAGGGTTTGACTGCAAAATTAAATGGGAGCCAGCTGTTGTGATGTAGCTGCAAAAAAGATTAAGACAGTTTTGGATTACATCAATAGATACATCAGTTCAGGATCATAGAAACTTGTTCTAGTTTATTTTGCATTGATCAAAGCTCATAGCAAACACTTGTCCAGTTTAACATACTTGAAAGAGAATTTAGAGAAAATGGAACTTCAAATCCAGGTTCTAAGGATCCATGTGGCGCAGTGGTTAGAATGCAGTACTGCAAGCTAATTCAGTTCACTACCAGCAGTTCAATCCTGACCAGCTCAAGGTTAACTCAGCCTTCCATCCTTTCCAAGGTGGGTACAATGAGGACCCAGATTGTTGGGGCCAAGAAGCTGACTCTGTAATCTGCTTAGAGAGGGCTGTAAAACACTGTGAAGCGGCATATAAGTCTAAGTGCTATTGCCCTTCCTTCCTTCCTTCCTTCCTTCCTTCCTTCCTTCCTTCCTTCCTTCCTTCCTTCCCAGTGGTTAGAATTCAGTATTGCAAGCTAACTCTGCTGACTGCCAGTAGTTCGATTCTGACCAACTCAAGGTTGACTCAGCCTTCCATCCTTTCTGAGGTGGATAAAATGAGGACCCAGATTGTTGAGGGCAAGAGGCTGACTCTGTAAACCGCTTAGAGAGGGCTGTAAAAGCACTATGAAGCGGTATATAAGGGTTAAATGCTATTGCTACCCCTCCAGGCAAGTCCGTCGCAACTTGAAACAGTAGGCAATTCGATTGTAACTCAAGGATTACCTGCATGTTCATTATTCTGTTGATCCGCTAAAGCAGTGTTTCTCAACCTTGGAAGCTTGAAGATGGGTGGACTTCAACTCCCAGAATCCCCAGCCAGCGCTGGCTAGGGGATTCTGGGAGTTGAAGTCCACCCATCTTCAAGCTACCAAAGTTAAGAAACACTGCGCTAAAGGTTTTAAAAAAAGAAAGGTAAGGATCAGAGGAATCTTTGAAAGGTGAGCGGGGATTTAAAATATCAAAATCTAGTCATGAGGAGCAATCAAAGCTCCTCCCCTTTTGACAACTGACAGACCTGTCCCACACGTTAAAAAAGGGTTTTTTTTTTTTTTTTGGTTGAACAGCTGCAGTCAGGAACAGCCTGAACCTCTTGAGCTCAAAGGCTGGTGTTTGTCACTGTGCACTCTTCCTTGAACTGAGCTTTTTTCAGGGGGAGAAAAGCGGAAGGCGGTTCAGCCCTTGTTTTCGCTCACGGACCTTGGGCAATTATCCTTCTCTTTTCACCTTTCTGCAAATGTTAAGTTTGAGCACTTGGCTCAGAAGAACATTCATTTAAATGGGTATGTTAGATTTAGAAGGCATACCAAAATGCATGTGTTTCATTAGCTAAAAAATTAAAAAAAAGGTGTGTTTGAGATTTTTTTTTAAGCCCATCTCCATTAAAAAATGTAAATCAGGATTCCCTATATTAATAATCTTTGATTTGGAAATGGAACAGTATTTTATTTAAATAAGTACACCTATGCAATCGATAAATGATTAGTTAATCTATGCATGGAGGTTCTATCTATCTATCTATCTATCTATCTATCTATCTATCTATCTATCATCTATCTATCATCTATCTATCGATCTATCTATCATCTATCTATCGATCTTTCATCTATCTATCTATCATCTATCTATCATCTATCTATCTTTCATCTATCTATCAATCTATCATCTATCTATCTATCATCTATCTATCAATCTATCTATCATCTATCTATCTATCTATCATCTATCTATCTATCTATCATCTATCTATCAATCTATCTATCATCTATCTATCGATCTATCATCTATCTATCTATCTATCATCTATCTATCTATCTATCATCTATCGATCTTTCATCTATCTATCATCTATCTATCTATCATCTATCTATCTATATCTATCATCTATCTATTGATCTTTCATCTATCTATCAATCTTTCATCTATCTATCTATCATCTATCTATCATCTATCTATCTATCTATCATCTATCTATCTATATCTATCATCTATCTATCTATCTATCATCTATCTATCTATCATCTATCTATCTATCATCTATCTATCTATATCTATCATCTATCTATTGATCTTTCATCTATCTATCAATCTTTCATCTATCTATCTATCATCTATCTATCTATCTATCATCTATCTATCATCTATCTATCTATATCTATCATCTATCTATTGATCTTTCATCTATCTATCTATCTATCATCTATCTATCTATCTATCTATCTATCTATTTTTCTATCTATCTATCACAATGATGGTGAACCTTTTTGGTACTGAAACATGCCCGGGTCTGAGCCGCAACCTGGACTCATGTGCCCAGCTACTCTTCCATGTTTCTGACGTGCATGCGTGCGCAACAATCAGCTGGCTGGCGCACATGCTCACACAGGAAAACGGAAGACCAGCTCTTCCAGTTTCCGGCACAGCCACACGCAAAAAGGCCAGCTGATGGTCACACGTCCATGAGCCTCTGAAATCAGGAAGAGGAACAGATGACGCCGCGCGTGCCAGGCGACATGGCTCTGTGTGCCATTTTGGGCACGCGTCCCATAGGTTCACCATCACAGATCTATCATCTATCTATTCATCTATCATCTCTCTATATCTATCTGACATCTATTTATCATCTCATTTATCATGATCTATCTGTCATCTATCATTTATATCTATCTATCTGAATCCCTTCCTTCCTTCCTTCCTTCCTTCCTTCCTTTCTCTATTCGAAAAATCCCTCCATAGTTTCTAAACCTTTTGCTTCTGATGCCCTATTTCTTTTTCATGTGTAGATTGCTAGCTGAAAACCAAAGGAGCTGCTTAATATAATACAGCTCTGGCCTTTTAGCTGCAGCTATTATGGCCGAGAGCTTTGAGCCTCTTCAGAAAGCCTTCCAAAAGTGTTCCAGGGCTGCTCTCTCTTTAATGCCTTTGACTAAACCTATTTACTTCACATTCCTGAACCCTGCAGAAGGCTGTATGCGATGGCCAAAATATGGGCCAGCAAATAAGGAAGAGCCACCCCTGATTTGTCATGGTGGGACTCCGAGTAGTTGTGGTCCCATCACTCTTGGGAACGGGGGTGGGGATTGTGCAGACCGAGGCTGTGTGTCGCTGATTGAAGCAGAGTCAGCTCCGAAGGGAATCCATGGGGGGGGGGGGGGGGGAGTCAAGTACAGCAACTTTGAGCACATGACACATGTAAAAAAATGAGGTGTGAGCTTGGCCCCCATTCATCCTTTCTACGCTCATCTCCTAGAATTTTTGGAAGAACCGAAGGAATCCTAGAATTGGGCTAGATTGTGGGGGGGAAGCTTCCCAGGGGTGGGTTTCACTTATCTTTTGCTACCGATTTGTGCAGGCACTCACTTCGCTTGCTCATGCACCAGTGGTGAGTTGCCCCCAGTTCGCACCAGTTTTATAGAACCGGTAGTAAAACCGGCGGGAGGCTCCACCCACTAACCCTAATGTCATCAGAACACTTCTACGCATGCGCAGAAGAGCATGTGCACACACACACAAGCAAAGCGAGCACACACACGCGGCCCATTGCGAACCGGTAGTAAAGGTAAGTAGAACCCACCCCTGTCACGCAACACTTCTGCACATCCGCAGAGCTATTTGATGACGTCCGGGCAGGTGGGTGGAGCCTCCCACCACCACTCCTACCAGTTTGCCCAAACTGGAGCAAATCAATAGCAACCCACCACTGAAGCTTCCCCGGAAAAGCAATAGCAAGTCATTTCTCCAAGAGAAGAGTTCAGAAGGCACCAGACCAATGCTCGGCATGAGGGAATTTTTGCTTCTGCAACATTATGTTTTATTGACGGTTGTATTTGGGCTGACTAAACTGCTGTTGTTGCCCTGTAAAATAAGATTTCCACATAACAACCCATGTCGGAAGAAGAAATGCACATAGGGCACTGATGATTTATAATATAGGCACCACGGTTTGTTTTCCCAGTATCAGCAAAGGGTCAGGTCCTCACCGCCACTCTGATAAGGCGAATATTCTCCATACCAGAATAAATGATCGAGCCATTTTAATGCAATTTTTTGATTAATTCATTGCATGAGTACTTCTCATGACAAATAACGCTGACCTTCGTTTTCCTCCATCCACATCGTTTTGCTTCCTTCTGAAACAGTGTTTCTCAATCTCAAGCAGTTTTAAAATGTGTGGACTTCAATTCCCAGAATTCCCCAGTCAAACGAGAAGCACTGTTGGAACAGGAAAGTCACAGCCAAGAGTAGCATCAAATAAAGCTTCTCAAGAAGATAAGGAAGGGTGGATCTGCCTAGTAATCCCTGGACAGTTCCATTCAGTTCAAGTGTCATTGCCTTCTGGGAGGTTGAGGGTCATCACCCCAATTTGACTCATGGTTGACTGCATGGTAGAAAAATGAGGCGTGGGCCCCAATCTTGTCCACATTCCATGCTGTTGACCAAATTGGGCTGGTTAATTTCTCTTGAAAGGATGTTTTCTCACCCCAGGACAAAAGATTTATTCACACAAATGGCCACTGAGCACATTTTTGCTTCTTCTGTCATGTTCTCTGTTGATCTGTTGAACATCCACAAGACTAGAGTCATTATGGAAGGTCTCAGAGATCTCGGTAGGGACATGAACTTGTTCCACCTCTTCCCGGGTATGTAGATTTAAAAGATCATTCTGGAAGGATGCAGCAGGAAACCATGTCTATTGTTAAGAAAGTGACATGGATGCATCCATAAAATCACCAGGAGTTGAGCTCGCCTCCTGGAGTGGATATAAGATTCCATTTCTGATAGTTTTCATTTGTCCTCCCATCTCAAGTTGGGGGCAACTGTGTTATGAGTTTTAGCAGTCATGGTGAGAGAGCTTCTAAGGGGTCTCCAACCTTGGCAACTTAAAGACTTGTGGACTTCAACTTCCATAAGTCTTAAAGTTGTGGAACTCTGGGCGTTGAAGTCCACAAGTCTTAAAGTTGCCAAGGTTGGAGACCCCTGTTCTAAAGGATCCTTAAATGGTCCATTCTAACTGTAGAATTCTGGGGTGAGGAAATAACCTTTTAATCAATGTTTCTTTTTTTTTTCTTCCAGCATGAAAATGTTGAAGAATAGAAACAAAACTGGATATATTCTTTTCTCTAATTAAAACAGCCTATAACAGCCTACATCTTGTATAAAATTGGACAACGCCATGGATCCTTTGTACCTGTCTACCACGTGTCCCAAAACTAATGTCTCCTTTTTGACAAACGCCACAGACAATGCAACGGTTACAGATTTTTCCGCCTCCTCCAGTATCCGTCCTGTCTTCATACCGATCATTTACCTTCTGGTTTGTGTTATCGGACTGAGTGGAAACACTTTGGTCATCTATGTGGTTTTGCGTTATGCCAAAATGAAGACCGTCACCAATATCTACATTCTGAACTTGGCCATTGCTGATGTCCTCTTTATGTTGGGCTTGCCATTCCTCGCCACCCAAAATGCCATCTCCTACTGGCCCTTTGGAACATTCACCTGTAGGCTAGTGACTGCTTTTGATGGCATTAACCAATTCACCAGCATCTTCTGCCTGACTGTCATGAGCCTCGACCGTTACCTTGCAGTGGTCCATCCTATTAAATCCACCAAATGGCGCCAGCCAAGGATAGCCAAATTGATCAGTGTGGCCGTCTGGACTTTATCCTTTTTGGTGGTCCTTCCCATGATTATATTTGCTGATGTCCAAGAAGATTTTCATACCTGTAACATGAGCTGGCCTGATCCCATTGAGATATGGTCAGCTGTGTTCATTATCTATACATCAGTCCTGGGTTTCTTTGGTCCCTTGCTGGTGATATGCCTCTGCTATTTGTTGATTGTCATTAAAGTGAAATCCTCTGGGATCAGAGTTGGCTCTACAAGACGCCGGCGGTCAGAGCGGAAAGTGACCAGAATGGTGGTCATCATCGTTGTGGTTTTTGTTTTCTGCTGGCTTCCCTTCTACATTGTCAATATTGTCAATTTGATATTCATCTTGCCAGAGGAGCCCATCTTGGTGGGCATTTTCTCCTTTGTGGTGGTTCTCTCTTACGCCAACAGCTGTGCCAATCCCATCCTTTATGGCTTTCTTTCGGAAAATTTCAAGCAGAGCTTTCAGAAGGTCCTGTGCCTCCATAAAGGCAATAGCATTGAAGACGGTGACCCCACCGACCTCCGGCTGGAGAAGAGTACCCATCTGAAGGACACGATGCTGCCTCAGAGGAATGACAACTTCAATGGGCACATGCTGACTAGCAAGGTGTAGAAAGTGTGTGACTTCAAGAGAGACACATCTGGATTGAAATACATTATGGCATCTGCTGCAAGGGGACTGGATCAGGAGAAGGTGGTTACCTCACCTTCTAAGTTAATGTACAGAAGTTTCCTTTCCCAGCTCTTTGTTTGCTGTGTTCACCCTACAACTCTGGGTGTTGTGAAAAGTTTCACAACTGGTAACCGAAAAGAACCTATTACTCCATTCATTCTTTCTCTCTGTTCCATGAAAGTTTTCCACAGGTATATAGGCACATACGACACACACCAAAAAAAGGTTAGGCTATATTGTATAAAGGAAGGAACAATTGTTATGACTTCCACGGCACGAGGCCTTCCCTTTTCCAATTTATTAAATTGCAGGTGAAGATTGGAGACTGAGGACGATCCATCTCCCACCAATCAAACAAGCATGCTACATTTGTACACAAAACCATGCAACAAAACCTCAGCAAAGGGATAGGTTGAGCCTCAATGGGTATAATTGCTAGTTGAGAGTTGGTTAAGGCCAACAGGGTCCACTTGAAATAAATTGAAGCCCCTTCAAAGTTTGCCCAAATTTTTCCTTCCTCTGGTTTTCTCCCTCAGCTGTGTGAACTGAAGAATCCCCAGAGTTTAGTCACATCCTTGCCAGGTCTGCTGCCCTGCAGATCTCTGACATACAGGGCCTTCAGTAATGGCCAAGACCTTCCAAAGAGGGTCTATGACAATTCACCACAACCAACTCGCCACGGCCAACTCACTATGACCAATTCACCAGGGCCAACTCACCAACGCCAATTCACCACAGCCAACTCACTACGGCCAACTTGGTACGGCCAGCTCACCACAGCCAACTCAACATGGCCAACTCACTACGGCCAACTCACCACGGCCAATTCACCACGACCAACTCACCACAGCCAACTCACCATGGCCAATTCACCACAGCCAACTCACCACGGCCAATTCACCACGGCCAACTCACCAGAGCCAATTCACCACAGCCAACTCATCACAGCTAACTCACCATGGCCAAGTCACCTCGGACAACTCACCACCGCCAATTCACCACAGCCAATTCACCACAGCCAACTCACTATGGCCAATTCACCACAGCCAACTCATCACAGCCAACTCACCATGGCCAATTCACCACAGCCAACTCACCACAGCCAATTTGCCATGACCAACTCACCATGGCCAACTCACCATGGCCAACTCAAGACGGCCAACTCACCATGGCCAACTCAACACGGCCAACTCACCATGGCCAACTCACCATAGCCAACTCACCACAGTCAATTCACCATGGCCAACTCACCATGGCCAACGCACCACAGCCAACTCACCATGGCCAACTTGCCATGACCAACTCACTGCAGGACAAGAGTTAACTAATACCAAAGAAATGGTGGCATAGAATCATTAAAGAAGGGATGCAAAAAGGAGGGACAGAATGAAATGTGAATGGCAAAAATGAAAATAATTTTTATTCATTTTAAATAATTAAATAGAACTGTTAAATTGTCCCCCAGCAAGTTATCCCGTGGCAAGTTGGCTGTGGTGAGTTGGCTGCAGGAAGTTGGCTGTGGTAAGTTTCCCCATTCCCTCCAAGGAACCCAGAAGTGAGCATGGCGGAGGATGAAACTAGAGAAGTCAGTGTTTTATTAGCTGTCCTTGGGGGATCCTGCTTCCTACTTGCCATGGAGGGCTTGATCTTATTATATGTTTTTCTTAAAATCTAACACCAACCTATTCTTAGCCCTATGCATCTGAGATAGGGAGCCCACATTTAAATTTTTTCATTCAAAATGTTCTTAAAATGTCGGGAGGTACGGCACTTCATTCCATCCTGGGGTGGGTTCTACTTACCATTACTATCAGTTCGCAACGGGATCATGTGTGCACACTCACTTCTCTTGCATGTGAGCCTTCTGCGCATGCGCAGATCGTCAAAGATGACATCCGGGGCAGTGGGCAGAGCCTCCCGCCGGTTCTTGCGAACCGGTCCGAACCAGGGGCAACCCACCACTGATTCCAACTTTTCCAAAACATGCATCGTTGTGATTTAATACAATTGAGGCAGAAAACAGAGCAGCCTGCCTATCTACAGGTAGTCCTTGACTTACAACCGTGCATTTAGTGACTGTTCGAAGCTGCAGCACTGAAAACAGGGACTTCTGACCATTTTTCACACTTACAACCATTGCAGCATCCCCAGGGTCACGTGATCAAAGCTCAGACACTCAGCAACTGACTCCGATTTATGACGGTTGCAGTGTCCCAAGGTCACGTGATCTCCTGTGACCTTCTGACAAGCAGAGTCAATGGGGAAGCCAGATTCACTGAACAACTTGTGGCAAGAAAGGTCAGAAATGGGGCAAAACTCACTAAACAGCCATCTTACTTAACAACAGAAACATTGGGTTCAATTGTGGTAAGTTGAGGACTACCTGTATATCTTTGGAAGGGTCTAATATTCTTTAAAGGGACGCAGTGGCTCAATAGCTAAGATGCTGAGCTTGTCGATCAGAAGGTCGGCAGTTCAATGGTTCGAATCCCTAGTGCCATATAATGGGGTGAGCTCCTGTTGCTTGTCCCAGCTTCTGCCAACCTAGCAGTTCGAAAACAGGTAAAAAATGCAAGTAGAAAAATAGGGACCACCTTTGGTGGGAAGGGAACAGCGTTCCGTGCGCCTTTGGCATTGAGTCATGCCGGCCGCATGACCATGGAAATGTCTTCGGACACCGCTGGCTCTTCGGCTTTGAAACAGAGATGAGGACCTGCCCCCCAGAGTCAGGAACGACTAGCAGATATGTGTGAGGGGAACCTTTCATTTACCTATTAATATTCTTTTACAGGATGTCTACTTCCCATTTATTCATCCACACACATTCCTCCAGTGGTGTCTATTTGAGGGGCAGGGGATACAAAGTCAAAATGGCAGCTGCAACCATGCATTCAAAGTCTCGTTCTGAGTGGACATCAGAAGTGTGTATTCCTGATACCAGGTTCAGAACTTTTCAATGTGCTCAGATTTATTTTTGAAATCCAGGCCCCATGGGATCTAGAATCCATATCTCTTTCTTTCTTTCTTTCTTTCTTTCTTTCTTTCTTTCTTTCTTTCTTTCTTTCTTTCTTTCTTTCTCTCTCTCTCTCTCCCCCTCCCTCCCTCCCTCCCTCCCTCCCTCTCTCTCTCTCTCTCTCTCTCTCTCTCTCTCTCTCTCTTCTTTCACTTCTGGTTGAAGGCAAGAGCAGATCTGCACTTCTTTCCTATCGAAAAGGGTTGGCACCAAGAAGGAAGAGGAGTTGGGAGGTTTGCTGACCATTTTGTGCTAATCACTCAAGATGTTAGTTAGCTAGATCAATGTTAGCCGGCTGGGGAATTCTGGGAGTTGAAATCCACATATCACCTTCAAGCTGCCAAGGTTGAGGAACATTGATCTAGGTAAAGTTTGAATCTAGAGCGAGCTGACATCAAATATGATTGGACTGGTGGCTAAAAGAGAAACCTTTTACAATTTGAATGCACGCTAATAAAACACATTTCTTTGAAAAGGTTTTTTTTTAAAAAAAAAAATTATGTCCTCTCCTAGCTGTTGTTTTTCTTGTTTTTGAAATGGTAATGTTCTGATTTTGAAATGTCAAGGTCCAATTTTGCTATAAGAAATGGTCCAGAGGGAACAATCTAATGCCCATTAAAATACTTAAGCCAGGTAGGTTCAAAGGAGATGGAAAAACTGCACGCTACTATCAATCACTTATCCCATTTTCAGCTGCATCTCCCTAGCAACGGTGGCCCAAGTGAAGACACAAAGTGTTCCACATGCCGTCTTGCTCTGTCTCTGCCGGTGACGAGATGAGAAATTCTGAGCATGATAGAGACATATCATGAAGCATCCTTAGATCTTAGAGAAGAGGCAACCTCAAGGTTTCATCTCCCTTAGTGCCAGGTAGGCCATTTTTTCCCCTTTCCATACAATCGTGTCCAGTTCTCAGAAACTTCCTGGATAAATATCTGCAGTTTTCTTGGCAAGGTTTTTCAGAGGTGGTTTGCCATTGCCTCCTTCCTAGGGCTGAGAGATAGTGGCTGGCTCAAGGTCACCAAGCTGGCTTTCTAGGGCAGGACTGTTATTTCAACCATTTAGTCGTGTCTGACTCTTGGTGACTTTATAAGCAAATGCTCTCCATGCCATCCTATCAAACACAGCTTTTTTCAGTTGTTGGATGTTCAACTTTGCATCAGTTTTGATATTATCAAACCAGCATGCTCTTTCCTTGCCCCTTCTCCTTGTTCCACTAACCCAGGGGTCGGCAACCTGCAGCTCTGGAGCTCTTTCATCCCTCTTCTAAGGCTCCATGTCACTGGTTGGCTCCACAATTGATAGGGCTTTGGGTTAGGACAGGTAGAGGAAAAAGGATGTTGTGCTAGGAGGAGACTCTATGGTGGGGGACCTGGACTTCCGGTCAGCAAAGGAAAAAGGATGCCGCTGTAGGAGGAGACTCTATGGTGGGGGAACTGGACTTCTGATCGGCTCCAGAATTGAACGGGGGGCTTCCGGTTAGGACCTTTGTGGCTCTTTGAGTTTTTAAGATTGCCGACCCCTGCACTAACCATTCCTAGCATCCTTACCTTCTCCGGGACTAGACCTATGGCAGGACTAGAATTCCCAATTTCCTGGCTTCTATCCTGGTGCCTTAACTACTACACCAAACTGGCTCTTGGGACATACTTAGTCTCAATACTTAAGTCAATTGGGATGCTTATTCCAAAACTCCTAAACAAGGACCCCAAAACCTATAATAAAGTACTCCCCCAAAAGTTTCTACCAGTATGACAAAGGAGGAAGATGTCAAAATGCATGGAGAGGGACCATCTGAATTCTTCTGAGGGAATTGTGGTGGGACTTCATTAACCTGTTTTCCCCATCACATCCACCTATCTTTGAGGCCAGCCTGAAAATTAGTACAAATCTGAAGCCATGATCCCTGCAATAATTGGCATTGTTAATTTTAACATGAGAAAATTCTCTCCAAAAATAAACCCAAGAAACCTTGTGGTCCACTTTTTAGAAGCTGATAATCCATAAACCTCTTTTCCCCTAACTTGCAGATTGCCTTCATGTCACCAGTAATGTTCTTTCATCTGTGAACAGGGATTGTGAGGGAGAAAGCCACGGGAAGGTTGAACATGCAGCATGTCTTCTCTGTGGAACTCTTTCCCTGTCAAAATAGGACCTCTTTCAACCTTAATGTCAGCCATGTCTTGGTTTGTCCTCACACATGTTTCAAGGAGATGAGAAAATGTTTTGATTAAAACTCCTGGTGGCCCAACGATTTCACCTAGAGTTCATTCTGAAGATGAGTTGGCCTTTCAAAAGGTTCCCCTCAATTTTAGGATAGAGAAACAAGGTCAAGAGTTTCTCTGAATTTCTTTAAGGGTAACAGAAATTATTTATTTTTCAAGGACATAGTAGGAAAACTGCTTACTGATATCAGGAGCAATTGAAAGTGCCCCATAAATTGTTGTTGTTAGTTGCGAAGTCGTGTCCGACCCATCGCGACCCCATCGAAAACTTTCCTCCAGGACTTCCTGTCCTCTACCATCCCCCGGAATCCATTTAAGCTCACGCCGACTGCTTCAGTGATTCCATCCAGCTACCTCATTCTCTGCTGTCCCCTTCTTCTTTTGCCCTCAATCATTCCCAGCATTAGGCTCTTCTCCAGGGAGTCCTTCCTTCTCAGTAGGTGGCCAAAGTGTTTGAGTTTCCTGTTCAGGATCTGGCTTTCTAAAGAGCAGTCAGGGTTGATTTCCTCTAGGACTGACCAGATTGATGGCCTTGCAGTCCAAGGGACTCGCAGGAGTCTTCTCCAGCACCAGAGTTCAAAGGCCTCCATTCTTGGCACTTGCCCCATAAATAGAGTTCACTATTGATGGTGTCTTCCCATGGTATTGAATGTTGGCATGGGAAGCCAGGATGACCACAGACCAAACTGAAGGAGTGATTGTGCAATAATGACACTCATACACACCATCTTGTTGCTACTATAGAACACCATCTTGAAATTCTCTTTTAAAAAAATATCCCAAAGTAGATTCTCAACTGTTACATTAATTAATGTAACATAATTAATTAAAATTGCAAAGAACTTTCTCTGCCTGTCACTGTTTAATATTGCTTAGTTTTCTTTGGCTCAAGCTATGTGTTTTTTAAGGAGTGCATATTCAATCTACTGTTACACCGGGAACCTGAGGCTGCTCATGGCCCTTGTTATATCCTCAACCAAATCAAGAATTCAAGTTATCTTTGACTACTCCAGACCAATCTAAATGTGAGGATGTAGAGGTGGTACAGATCCAGATCTTTAAATATAGGAACCGAAGTAACACTTTTCCAAACTAGTACATTTATTTTTTAAAAAAATTGATGTTGGCTTCTCCAAGAAGACATCCAAATGCATCCTTTGGCCACTTCAGACCTAAAGGCATGAAAAGTCTCCAAGTTTGATGCCGAAGGATTTGCCTCAACGTTTATTTTGTTTGACTGATTTCAAAAGCAAACTCTTCAAGTAAATGAATAAAAATGGATATGGAAAGAATTTGGGCATGTGTGTTTAATTGAAAACCAGTTTCCTTCAAAAATCTGTTGGGTACTTAAAAGAGTTTTGAAGAAGCTAGCAAACTTTCTTTGGGGAAACTTAACAGAGGTGAAACACAGAAGGTTTATATGAAGTAACCTTGATCTTTTCTTTCATTATATTTTGTATGTTGACATATAAAGGGATGTTCCTATTTAATCTACATCTACATGAAAGCAATGACAGTGTTGCCTTAGAAAGATGTCCTTTCACACAGCCAGTTGCAGTCGTTACATGATTCAGAATTTTAAAATTCTGAACAGTTTCCCAAATTAGAATGGGAGGTGGGTCATATTATGAAGCCTCCCTGCTCCTTCCATACAAACTTTGCTTCCATCACTACTTACCAGAGCATACAAAATATTTGCTAGACCAATTCTCGAATATAGCTCATCTGTCTGGAACTCGCACTGCATATTGGACATTAATACAATTGAATGTGTCCAGAAATATTTCACAAGAAGAGTCCTCCACTCCTCCGCTCACAACAAAATACCATAGGCCACCAGACTTGAAATTCTGGGCTTAGAAAATTTAGAACTACGCCGCCTTCTGTCTGACCTAAGCATAGCTCATAAAATCATCTGCTACAATGTCCTACCTGTCAATGACTACTTCAGCTTCAACCACAACAATACACAAACACACAATAGATACAAACTTAAGGTAAACCGCACCAAACTTGATTGCAGAAAATATGACTACAGCAACAGAGTGGTCAATGCCTGGAATGCATTACTTGACTCTGTGGTCTCATCCCCAAACCCCCAAAACTTTAACCTTAGACTGTCTACTGTTGACCTCACCCCATTCCTAAAAGGACTGTAAGGGATGTGCATAAGAGCACCAGTGTGCCTACCGTTCCTTTCCTAATGTTTCTTCTATTTGTATCTATTTTATGTATCCAATCCATGCTTATACTTATTACCAAATACGCTCTTGACAAATAAAATAAATAAAATAAAATAAATCACATAGATCTAATTCTTGGATCTAGTTAAAATGGGGATTAGACGAAGCTGCGCTGAAGCTGTGTTGGTCTCCATAGATCGCAGGGAGTCCTTGTGATAATGTGACACCATTAATCAGGGCTTATTCTATATTTTCCCTCTTACTTAGCACCTTACAATTAGATAGGTGGGTGGAAAAATCGCACCGGCTAAAAAAATCAAAGGTAGTGTATTTCAGTGTGCAATTTGGGAGTGCAATGTAAGATAATCATGCGCAGGAGGGAGGCGTCCACCCACAGAACTAAGTCCTGATTAAATGGGTGGTTAAGGAAAATCATATGTCCCAAAGCTCCAACGAAGACTTCTGTTTCTCAGCTTTTTACTCCGCTTCAGAATGAATCGTCACCAGAGGCTGCCTTCACCTGTATTTAAACAGCCTGCTTGTGCAAATATCACCCTGGCATTTATTAATTGAATCAGGGCTGAACTGAATTCCCCAAAGAAAACACAGACAAGCCCAAAGGGGGAAGGAGTGGGAGACAGAAATCCTAGACCCATAAATCTTTCAGGAACAAATAGTTGCTAGATTATCTCCACCAAACGATGGGGGCTGAAGAACCAACGAAGGTCATTTGCAGAGATTAGAGGATTTGGCAGTTCCCATGTTAAAACAAGCTGGTCTAATTCACCCTTTTCAAAATGGTACTTGAGTTCTCTTTCAAAAGGCTTGTAGAGAACCCTAGAGATGGCCTTGAGGAAGTATTTATGACCATTAGCAAAACGTGATTTAATTCTGGGTACAGAAGAGAACATTAGAAAAAAATAAATTTCCTGGCCTTATCTCTCTTGGGCATAAGGGCAAGAGAGAGAAAAACACTGTCCATGTGTTCAAGATTCTATTATTAATGCCTGGATCAGGTTTTCTCAACCTTGGCTACTTTTAAGACATGAAGACCACTATTCCCAGAATTCCTTAGCCAAGATGGCTGGCAGGGCTCTTCTGGGATTTGAACTGCACACATCTTAAAGTTGCCAAGGTTAAGACACTTTGACCTAGACCAGCGATGATTCACCTTTTTGGTGCCGAGTGCCCAAAGTGCATGTGTGTGTGCCAGAACCTTCAAAATGCAATGCGAGTGTCCCCCGCGCACGCATGTGCATTTCCCACACATGTGTGTGTGTGTTCCCCATGCATATGTGCTGCTTGCACATGTGTGCCATTCGCACATGCGTGCCGCTTGCTCATGCGCACGTTGCTTGCACATGCCCCCTCCATGCATGCACCCTGACCCCCCCCGCACCCCCATTTTGGCTTCCAGGTTGGTGCTGTAGGCCTTACAGCAGGGGTGGATTCTAAAAATTTCTACTACCGGTTCTGTGGGCATGGCTTATTTTGTGGGTGTGGTTTGATGGTCATGTGACAATTCCTTAGGATTTAGCAGAGGTACTGGTCTACAGGGCTTTTAACTGCTTGCAGAGCTGTTCCGGTCTACCCATTTTTTTTTCGAGCGCACCGGTCTACCACCACACTGCCTTTTAACACTGATCAGCTATAGGGCGGCCCTTTGAAGCCCCGTGGCAAGAGTTTAAATAGTTTTTTTTCCTTCAGGTGATCAGCTGGGACTCGGGAGGCAGCAATAGATTGGGGATGGGGCCAAATAAAAGGTAAGAATAACGCGGGGGAGGGGTGGGAGGGCCCAGCTCCCGAACAAACAGAACCAGTTTGGTGATGTCATATCGTCACCGCTATGGCTCGGCCAAACCGGGCTGAACCGGGAGGAACCCACCACTGCCTTCCAGGCCCAAAATGCCGGGAGCACACACAAACGAACACCCAAAATGCAATGTGAGAGCCCCGCGCATGCACCCACCCACACATGCGCACACACGTCCCCCTCCTGCACTGTGCCCTGCCCCCGTGCATGTGTGATAGAGACCCAAAGACCAGCTGGCCGGCAGGAGGCGCGCACAAATGTGCGGTGGAGCTGGGCTGGGGCGGCAGCTGGCATGCCCTCAAGGGAGGGCTCTGCGTGCCACCTGTGGCATGCGTGCCATAGGTTCGCCATCCCAGGCCTAGACCAACGAAGGAGTTGTTTCAGTTGGCCTTATGAATTCTGTATCCTCATAGGGCTCACTCCAAAAGGGCTGACACTGTTTTAAGGACTAGGGATGAGCACAGCCTTAGGGCACCAATGGCCTTTCGAAATTCTCCAGCCAGCCTCAGATCAAAAGCACATATAGCAGCCCTTCGGTTTCTGCAACTGCTTTATTCACGGAGCAGGTTCCTCGACCAGTATTATTATTATTATTATTATTATTATTATTATTATTATTATTATTATTATGATGATGATGATGATGATGATGATGATGATGTTTTGGTAGACACCAAACTCAAGGACAGACTCATCCACTCTGATTCCAGTGTGGCGCTAATTAGTCTCCACATTTTCAATCAGCTGCCCCCTTACCACTGGATGAGCAGGCATTCCCCCCGCCCCCCGTCAACCATTTAATTAAAGATGCAATTTACCTTGACCAATAAACATGCAAGAAGTGACAAAAAATAATTAATGGCCCACTAAATAGACATCACAGGCTGAGCCAATGTTTGCAAACTGCATTGCCAAATGGAAAGCGTGAGAATTGAGGATGGAATGGCAAGATTTTTCCAGTGAATCAAACGTGGCTTTAAAAGAACAGAAAATGTTTTACTGTTGCAGAGAGGGAGAGCAAAGCTAGGTGGTACCTTGAAGAAACATGGATGCATTGGTGGGGGGGGGTGTCTACCATAAATTTCTGTTCCATCCACTCACCCTTGTCATATCTTCTCATAAACGCAACTGTGAAACACAATTTTGAGTGCACAAAATATTTCACCAACTACTTTTAGCTCAAAAGAAGAATAATTATCACACACACACCCCAAAAAAAACCCCTTTGCACATCCTTACCTTAATTCCCTTTGAGAGGAAGAGCAATAAAAATAATGATGATGATGATGGATGGTTTGCTTCTCATTTGCTGGCAATCCATGAGGGAAGCAGACAGCAAGATCTTCTATTTAGGGGAGGTTGAAGAGTTTTATAAGTGAGCGATCCTGAAGAGAGAAATTTCATGGAGCAATTATCTGTCAAGAAAGTGTACAATGAAAAGGAGGCCCTTCATAGGAAAGGCTTTACAAGGGTAGGCCAAATGTAAGGAAATGCACTAGAGCAGGAGGAAGGGAAGGAAATATGTATTATGTGTACAGTAGTGGGCAAAATTGTGGAAACCTTTTGGGGAAAGTGTATTTTCTAAAACTAGCTAATAACATTAATTTGTTTGTAGTACCACATAGTTATATAACAATGGAAAGATAATTTAATCAAAAATGTAATGCAATCACTTTTAGGAAGGATTTGCTATTAGAATAGCCATTACAGTATAAAGAAGAAAAGCAAAACGTGTAGAAAAAATGAGATATACAAAAATTATCACCATAGAAAAAAAGGAGATATACAAAAATGATCCCCATGTCAGTTAATACTTAGTTGGGTAACCTTTAGCATGAATGACGGCCTTACAACATCTTCCCATGGAGGGAACCAAGTCTTTGAGTTCTGCAGCTGTTATCATGTGAAACCAAGATTGAAGGATGGCTTCTATTAACTGGGTTTTATTGTGATGGGAGCATCCCAACACTCCCATATTACACCCCTCCTGTGCAACTTGCATTGGCTACCGGTTGCCCTTTGGGTGAGGTTCAAGGTGCTGGTTATCACCTATAAAGCCCTTCATGGCCTAGGCCCGGGATACTTGTCAGACCCCCTGCAGCCAGCAACAATCTCCAATCGCCCGGTGAGTTCCCACAGACAGGGCCTCCTCAGGGTGCCGTCAGCCAGACAGTGTCGGCTGGCGACCCCCAGGGGGAGAGCTTTCTCTGTGGGCGCACCCACCCTCTGGAACCAACTTCCTTTGGAGCTCCGGATGGCCCCTGACCTTCGCTCGTTCCACCGCGATTTGAAGACCTGGTTGTTTCGTAGCCTGGACTATTGTGGGGGGGGAGGGTTCTTAATAGTTTTAAATTGATTTTAAACTGTTTTAATTTGGACTTTTAATTTCATATTGTTTTAATGTACAATTGTGCATTTTATTGTTGTGAGCCACCCTGAGTCCATTGGAGATAGGGCGGCATATAAATCGCATTAAACTTAAACTTAAACTGTATTGCTGGGTCGCTTCTGACTAACAAGTTACTTTGGATAGAAAATACAGATTTTCAATTGGGTTAAGGTCTGGGAGGGAGGGAGGGAGGGAGGGAGGGAGCGAGGGAAGGAAGGAAGGAAGGAAGGAAGGAAGGAAGGAAGGAAGGAAGAATAGCAATAGCCCTTAGACTTATATACTGCTTCACAATGTTTTTACAGCCCTTTCTAAGCGGTTTACAGTCAGCCTCTTGCCCGCAACAATCTGGTTCCTCATTTTACCCACCTCGGAAGGATGGAAGGCTGAGTCAACCTTGAGCCTGGTGAGATTCAAACTGCCAAACTGCTGGCAGGATAATTCAAACAGGATAATTCTGATAGATGACCTTGCACTTGAATACAATTCTTCCATTATTGCTGTGCCATAGATGAGCTGGAGAGTCAAATGTTGAGAAGGGAAGGAGCATAAATGGCACGTAGGGTGGGGTTGTAATGCTGTGATCCGGTAAGGTGTTGCTTTCAGGACCTGGAACAGCTCCAAGGAGGTCGTTTTGTAAAAAACATAGATAACCCTGGGCTGGCTACAGATTGTGGGAGCCAGAGGTTATGCCTTGTGGCAAAGTGACCTTTGAAACATTTCCTTTCCTTCTACACCTGGTAGCTGTTGCAGTAGCCAGTGACGCCTGAAAATCTCCCTACCAGGTTCTTTTCCCCCCTGCAAAAGAAGTTTTAGAGAAACTCATTCTCAACTCTATAATAATGCTAGAGGGAGCAAGGAATCTGGCAAGCACTGAAGTCTGGTTTGGGGGTGTGCATCTGTCGATCAATATAATCATGCCCTTGGCAACTGCACGACCAGCTCCTGTGGAGCATAAGGTGGTATTTGCAGGAATTAGTTCTCTCTAATTAGTTCTGAAGTGTTAGTACCGCTTTATAAAACCTTAGTACTAAGACCGCACGTGGAATACTGCAACCAATTTTGGTCACCACACTACAAAAAAGATGTTGAGACTTTAGAAAAACTTCAGAGAAGAGCAACTAAGATGACCAAAGGCCTGGAGGCTAAAACGTATGAAGAACGGTTGCAGGTTTTGGGTCTGGCTAGTCTAAAGAAAAGAAGAATTAGGGGTGAGATGGTAGAATAGAATAGAATAGAATAGAATAGAATGGAATGGAATGGAGTGGAGTGGAGTGGAATAGAGTAGAATAGAGTAGAGTAGAATAGAATTCTTTATTGGCCAAGTGTGATTGGACACACAAGGAATTTGTCTTGGTGCATACGCTCTCAGAGTAGATAAAAGAAAAGATAAGTTCATCAAGAATCATAAGGTACAACACTTAATGATAGTCATAGGGAAACAGTCAATATAAATCTGATATGATAGCAGTCTTCCAATTCTTGAGGGGCTGCCACAAAGAAGAGGGGGGGTCAATTTATTCTCCAAAGCACCAGAGGGCAGGAGAAGAAACAATGGTTGGAAACTAATCAAAGAGAGAAGCAACCTGGAATTAAGGAGAAGCTTCCTAACAGTGAGGACAATTAACCAGTGGAACAGCTTGCCTCCAGAAATCGTGGGTGCTCCATCACGGGAGGTTTTTAAGAAGAGACTAAACAGTCACTTATCTAAAATGGTATAGGTTCTCCTGCTTGAACAGGGGGGCTGGTCTAGAAGACCTCCAATGTCCCTTCCAGCTCATTCATTCTATCTTCTTCTCTTTAAAGACAGGGAGGGAGAGATCACAAAACATGCAAGACCAACCTAAAGTAAGCTGTGTTTCACCATGGGAATAGGAAACCAGCTGTAGCATCTTGAGTGAATTCAGGCCTTTCTATTAGCCAGAGTATGGTTTCCTTTGAAGGTGCATTACGCAATCGTTTGTGTTTTGTTTATCTGGGTTTAACATATCCATGTGTTGCATAGGTTAGAGATTTTAAATGAAGTTCAGTCTTCGTTGGATGGACATTATGCCAAGATGGTAACCGTGGTTCTTTCTTGGCCAAGAAAATGTATTACTCCAATGCAGTTGGGCGAGAGAAGACTCCGAGGATGCTAGTTGCCTCAAGAATAATCGGTAGGCAGTATTTCTGTTCTTTTCCACAAATGCAAGTAGAATCTCACAATGACTGAACCGGACTGGGTTGCTTGCGTCAACTTGAAAATAGCGGCAGCATATTGAGTAGAGCGGATGGCCTTGACGAAGAGAGGAAAGATACGTTACCAGAGCAACAAACCGTCAGAAGATAGTTTAAGCCCCCCTTGCAAAGACAGAGATGTGTGAAAACATCCAAGACAGACACCCCCTTAATTCACACCATGACACAGTTAGCCTGTTAGAACTGCCTTCTCATTCACTCGATGCCAGTCTACCATGGATGGGAGGGAGGGAAAGTTTGCTAGTCACCGTACCTTCTGGAGCTATAACGTCAAGGTCAGATAGCTGGGTGACCAGCAATGGGAAGTGACTGGGGCGGTACAGGGAGGGGGAGTTAAACTTAGGGATTTTTGGTGGGCAAATTTCAGTTCTAGTTTTGCTGCATTGTATTCTGCTCAGAGGTGGTATTCAGCAGATGGAGAACTGAAAGCGGAAATTTTGAGTAGTTCGGAGAACCGGTAAATACCACCTCTGAACTGGCCCCATCCCCATCTATTCTCTGCCTCCCAAGTCCCAGCTGATCTGGAGGAAATGGGGATTTTGCAGTAACCTTCCCCTGGAGTGGGGTGGGAATGGAGATTTTACAGTATCCTTCTCCTGCCATGCCCACTAAGCCACGCTCACCAAGCCACGCCCACAGAACCGGTAATAAATTTTTTTGAATCCCACCAGTGATTCTGCTTGACCTTTACTAAACTATGCCTTTCTCAACAAATGGAGTCAAGGATCGTTCTTACCTAATGGCTTGAGCTGAGGCAGGACTGACATACTCCTTGAATTATGACAGCAATAGGGAGCAGGATTTCCACCACTAAGCGATGCAGTCTTCAAGTGCAATGTCATGTAGTCATATAGTTTAGTGATGGCAATTCTGGTAGTGCTGGTTGCCATCATAAAACCAGGATCGTGTGGGTCATTAAGCAAGGCCCTCCCTGAAGTGAGAACAGTGAGGGAACTCCAGTGAGCATCCAGGGGGTGAGAGCTGTGGGGTGGATGGGTAGGTAGATGGCATAGGCAGGTGCTATGGAGCAGGGGTCTCCAACCTTGGCAACTTTAAGACTTGTGGACTTCAACTCTCAGAGTTCCTGAGTTGAAGTCCACAAGTCTTAAAGTTGCCAAGGTTGGAGACCCCAGCTATGGAGCAGGGTTGGGTGGACAAGAAGCAGCGAGAGTAGGAGTGACTCACAACCTCCTGCTGGCTTCCTCACTTGCTTTGTTTGTGGAAAGCTATCTGGAAAGGCCGCAAATAGTGATCACATGACCACGGGATGCTGTAACCATGGTAATTGCCAGTTGGTTGCCAAGTGCCCCATTCTCAATCATGCCGACCGCAGGGACACGACAACAGCAGCAACTAAGCGGGCTTGTCATCGGCCCTTCCTCATTCAGAACCTTCAACACTTTGAACAGTTGCTGAACAAGTGGTTGTAACCCTGACGACTAGTTGTAATAGAGCAGAGTTCCCCAACTTTTCCAACTTTGTGGACCAGCATTTGGGGGGGGGAAGCTGTACACAAGAGTGCATGTGTGTATAGCTCCCCTTGTATGAGCGGCGTGCACGCATGCCCGTTGCTCGCGCAAGTGGAGTGTGCGTGCACACACTTACACGTAAATGGATATTTGCACATACTCGTATGCTGCTTCCACAGCCCAACCGGTTGCAAATAGCTCAAAGCTCACTAGCGGGCCATGGCCCAAGGGTTGGGGAGCCCTGTAATAGAGGGAGGGAGGGAAGCCCATTCAGATTGCAAAGTTCTGTGACTGCGTCTATTCTTATCAAAGTAGTTTCAGGCCTGCGCAGTGTCTGTTTCTTGATCTACAGGCCTAACCCTAACCCTGACAGGCAGAGTTAGAAGCTTAGTAAAATTTACACACGATGGCTCTGGATCAGCTAATAGTGTAGGGCAGGGATGAAATGTAAAATTTGTTACTACCGGTTCTGTGGGCGTGGCTTGGTGGGGGGGGTTAATGTGACTGGGTGGGCGTGGCCAACTTTTTCTTTTTTTTTTAACTTTTAAAAGCATTTTTTTCTAATGCTTTGAAAAGCCTCTGCCGATCAGGAAACTCATCTGGGATCGTCAAAAGACTTTTCAAAGCATTTTTTTTACCACCTCTTCAGCCACAAGATTGCAGAAAAAAATGCTTTGAAAAGCCTCTGACTATCCCAGCTGAGCCACGTGATCATCAGAGGCTTTTTTTAAAAAACTTTTAAAAGCATTTTTTCATCGGAAGATTGTAGAAAAAATGCTTTTAAAAGTAAAAAAAAAAAGCCTCTGATGATCCTGCGGCTCAGCTGGGCATAGTGGGGGGGGCCCCCCGCAGGGATTTTTATTTTATTTATTTATTTTATTATATTTCTATACCGCCTTTCTCCCGTAGGACTCAAGGCGGTGTACAGTCAAGAAAAATATAGACACACAAACATCATAAAATTGCTAATTAAAATTATTACTTAGTTTGTTCAATTAAATAAAACCCAGAATTAGATAACATTTAAAAAAAATCATTGACATGTTCGTATGTTTAGCCCCGCCTGTTGGAACAATTTTTGCTACCAGTTCTCCGAACCACCCATCGCCATCGCTACTGGATCAGGCGATCCAGTCCGAACCGGGAGCATTTCACCCCTGGTGTAGGGCAGTGATGGCAAACAGTTTTGCCATTGCGTGCCAAAAGCGGGGGAAGCGCGGAGGGATCGCTTGCATGCGTGCCCACACCCATAATGCTATGCCACCCACACACCGCCCCATGCGCATGCCCCGCCCCCTGAGCATGTGCCAGCCCCGCCCCCACGCACATGTGTGCATGACCCCCACGGGCCCCGTTTTGGGCCTAGGAGGCCTCTATGAAGCTTCCGGAGGCCGGAAACAGCCGTTTCCAGACTTCCAGTAGGCCCGTTTTTCACCCTCCTAGAGCTTCTGTGCAAGCCCTGTGCTTACCTGGCATCCAAAACGGGCCGCGTGGAGACTCCTGGGAGGGGAGGGATGGCATGGGTATACGGGTGCCTCCCACATATGTGGCAGAGACCCGAAAATCAGCTTGCTGGCGGGAGGCAATCTAGGAGCTAATCTAGGGCGATGGCTTGCCCTAGAAATGGCTCTGTTTGCCACCTGTGGCACACGTGCCATAGGTTCGTCATCACAGGTGTACGGTCTCCTGCTTGGGCAGGGGGTTTGGACTAGATGACCTACAAGGTCCCTTCCAATTCTCTGTTAATTCTCTATTTTCCGGAAGGAAGCATTACCATGTGGCTATTTAAAATATATGCTGAAAATGAGATCAGACCAGCCTCTTGCTCATGAGGTAGTGTTGGAAGAAATATCCATCTTGGGTTCAGTTCCAAGTGGGGAGGAAAACACTGGACACATGGAGGCTGCTTGGAAAGATGGTTTATTGATGGACAGAACCACATGGGTTTGAAGTCCTGGGCAGCTGAACACATGGAGTTGAGAGAGAGAGAGGTATCTCTTGGGTCTTGCCCTTGAGCTTCCTGTTCCTGTGCAAGAAATGTATTCTATTGGTTGTCAGACTCCCATGGGGCTATGCAGGGGTCATAGCTAACTTCTTTAGGTTGTCTGAATGAAGTTTGATTGGATCTTGGACTCTCTGAGATGATGTAATGAGGAGGCTTGTGTCCTGTAAGGGTGTTGGGCCCTTCCTATGTGTCTTAGTGGCTTTCCTAGTTTGGATCTTGAGCGAGGGCTTATCCTACCATTCTGCCTAATTCTGCCTTTGTTCAAAATATCCCGTCTTGAGTGAATTATACCAAATCTGCATTTCTAAAAGCTGGCCGCAGCTTTAGCATCTCCTTGGGGGCAGGGAACTGTGGCTCTGAGTTTCTGTCTCACTTAAGATTTCTAATTCTCTTGTAGGGGAAAGATAATAGTCTGTCTTTTTACATATTTCTCAAAGTATTTCATTCTTCTTGGAGAGGACTGGGTGCTAACTTTCTACAGTAGTATAGAAGTGTCTGGATATTTTGGAGCCGAAGTGGGAAAAAGGCGGTAGAAGGGCGGTATAAAAATTTAATAAATAAATAAATAAATAAACAAATAAACAAACCAGAAAACTTTGTACTTAAACAAAATGGTTTGGTTGAGACCTGCATACGTGGGACAGATTAGGGTAGATTGTAAGGGTGACACCGAAATATAATTTTATGTCATTTTATTCTATTTTATATATTTACCATGTTTCCCCCAAAGTAAGACATCCCCTGATAATAAGCCCAATCAGGCTTTTGAGCGCATAGCAATAAGGCCAAGCGCTTATTTCAGGCTTCAAAAAAATATACGACAGAGTCTTTGTTTTCGGGGAAACACGGTATGTATTGAATTATATTGTAGCTTCTAAATTTTTGTTAAGAGCTGTAACTATTAGAGGAGAACGCTGTAATTCCTCTCAGCCAAGGCTTCTGGTAGTCAACTGTTTATGATGTTACTTTCCCCTCGTTCTTTTGCAATTATATTTGTATTTTGGTCTGTGACCGCAAATAAAAGTTATTATTATTATATTGTAGCTTCTCTATTTTACCCTACATTTTAAACTGTATTTTATTCCAATTTCATTTTAAATTGTTTTTATCAGATTTTAGTAATAATTTGTGTCTGCACTTTGATATGGTCCAAGGACTAATCAATAAAGTAAACTCTCACTAAAAAAGTAAACTCTCACCAGAAAATTAAATTCACCTTGTCCTGGAACAAAAAAACAGACATGTATATTTTCAAACGTTGGCGATCCTTTTAAATAACTGGCCTTCTTTGAAGATGTTGTTCTGTCCACTTCTTTCATTCTTCGTTTTACTCCCAGTCAGTCAATCTGGTGACCAGAGATAATTCCCTGGGACCAAACCTATAATGTGGAGGAAAAACCATCTGCTCTGGTTATCTTGATAGTGAGCTCCAAGGCCCACGGTAAGTGTACCAAACCGGCCATCAATGCTTTTTAGATTATTGGTTCTTATCTAAATAGCACCATCTGATTTTATTGGCGGCCGCCTGCTAATGAGCAAATAAATGTCATGGTGAGAGGTGAGTTGTTTTTTTAATCCAACCATTGAAACTGCACTTTTATTTTTTACCTTTTACCAAAAAAAAAAAAAATTGGGGTGGGAAGGGAGAGAGAACAAAACCAGGGGAAAGATTTCTTTGCAAACTGCTATAGGGTGAGAAGAAGCCGTTTTCCCCTCTCGTCAAAAGAAATAAACTGTGGCTAAAAAAACAAAACCCACAGAGGTTAGATCATTTTTGATCCTCAGATGATGCAAGGGTGGGCTTCAAAAATTTTAGCAAGGGGTTTTATGCCTGGATGCTGGGTGGGCGTGGCCATGGTGGATGTGGCCTAGTCAGCCTCCTGCACCATGGTGAGGAGGGGCGTTTTTGCCCTCCCCGGGCTCTGGAGGCTTTTCTTGAGCCTCCGGGAGAGCAAAAAATGGCCTCCCCAGGCTCCGGAGGCCCTCTGGAGGCTGGAAACTCCAGTCTTCCCCATGCGGTCCGTTTTTCACCCTCCCTGAGCCCCCGTGCGCACCCTGCACTTACCTGCATCCAAAACGGGCTGCATAGGGACTCCTGGGAGGGGAGGGTGGGCGGGGCCAGCCAGGAGTGGGATTTGGGGGGGTTCTCCAAACTGCACAGAATCTCAGCTAGAGGTTCTCCCAAACCCCTGCGAACCCCCAGCAGCCCACCCCTGGATATAGGTGTAGTTTATTCTGAATTATAACTGGTCTGCTCAGATCGGTGGCAGCTCCCTAGAAATATAGGTAAGTCCTCGACTTACAACAGTTCAGTTAGCAACCGTTCGAAGTTACAAAGGCACTGAAAAAAGGGACTTATGACCGTTTTTCACAATTACGACCTTTGCAGCATCCCCACGATCATGTGATCGAAATCCAGATCCTTGGCAACTGGTTCATATTTATGACCGTTGCTGAGACCCGAGGTTATGTGATCCATTTTTGCGACCTTCTGACAAGCAAAGTCAGAAGCCAGATTCACTTAACGACCAGGTTATTAATTTATCATTTATAATGTTGGATAACCATCTGTCTGAAGTGGTGTAGGGTTTCCTGTCTAAGCAGTGGGTTGGACTAGAAGACCTCCAAGGTCCCTTCCAACTCTGTTATTCTATTCTATTCTATTCTATTCTATTCTATTCTATTCTATTCTATTCTATTCTATTCTATTCTATTCTGCCTGTTGGACGACCTGTATAGAGGCTGAGAGGGAAGCACCAGTGTGAGAACTTTGTGTAGATGTTACTTCTAGGGAGCTCATGGAAGCCTTGAACTCAGTGGTGGGTTCCTCCCGGTTCGGTCCGGTTCGGCCGAGCCGGTAGCGGTGACGATATGATGTCACTGAACCAGTTCTCCCCCCCCTGCCCTCCCCCCCCATCCACCCACGTTATTCTTACCTTTTATTTGGCCCCACCCCCAATCTATTGCTGCCTCCTGAGTCCCAGCTGATGATTAGAGGGAAAAAACTGTTTAAACTCTTGCCGCGGGGCTTCAAACGGCCGTCCTACAGCTGATCAGTGTTAAAAGCAAACAAATGAGTCGGGTTGTAAGTGCGAGGACTGGTTGTAAGTGCGAGGACCTTCCAGAAATGACTCTGACCAGCTAGCAATGCCCACCTAGTCACATGACCTCCAAGCCACACCCACAAAATAAGCCATGCTCACAGAACCGGTAGTAAAAAAATTTAGAACCCACCCCTGCTTGAACTGACAGAGTCCCTTGTGGTCAGAGTGTCCAACCCTTTGCTCAGCACAGCAATCTCAGCTACAGATGAATTGTCTGTCCTGCAACTTTTTTCTGTATCCCAGACTCAGCAATGAAGAGCAATGGGTCTGGGTGACTTTCTCTGAGTTTTTTTTATTATTTTTTTGAAAAAAAAAATATTTTTAAACAAAACATAAAATAACCATCATCCATTACAATTACAAAAGGTGTGTCGATCGGTTACAATTCTTTTGTGCTTAATCCCATATCCAAAATTTACAAGTTATTTATCAATTTATTATATCTCATTGTATTATTATTCTCATTTAACATTTATTTAACAATGGTATTTTCCCCTAAAAAACCATATCATGTATTTTATTATTACATTTATTTCATATTTCAAATTTCATTTCCATGTTTTCTTATCTAGCCATTGCTAAAATAGATCCCATACCCTATAGTATTGCTTGTCTTCCTGCTCTCTAATTTCAAATGTCAATTTACTCATTTCAGCACATTCCATAATTTTCTTAATAACTTCATCTTCCATAAGTATTTTCTCCTTTTTCCAATTTTTAGCAAATACAATTCTATCTTTGAGGTGTTTTTAGTGCTATCATATCTCCTGTTACGCCTTTGTAGTGGCAATGAGGGAAGAACATTGTTTATGGCAAAGAATTAGTGACCTCTTTTGATCTCTCCTTTACATCACAAAAAGTCTAGAACAGTGATGGCTAACCTTTTTGCCATCGCGTGCCAAAAGCGGGGGGAGCACAGTGGAGTCACACGCACACGTGCCCACATCCATAATTCTATGCATCCTGCCACCCCCCGTGCTTAAGGTGACCAGACGTCCCGCTTTTGGCGGGACAGTCCCGCTTTTGAGCAATTTGTCCCGCGTCCCGCGGCGTTTTAAAAAAGTCCCGATTTTTCATTCTGCCTCCTGAATCCCCGCTGATGGCTAGAGGGAAAAAAAACTCTTTAAACTCTTGCCGCGGGGCTTCAAAGGGCCGACCTACAGCTGATCAGTGTTAAAAAAAAAATGAATAGACCCATGCCTGCAAAAATAGAAAAAACAGCCCCTGTTAACAGCTTCCGCTAGGTTAATTAGCTGCAAAAAGCTGCAAAAAGTTCCTGGAGCAGATTTCCACCCCCTAGCTATACTGAAAACAAAGGCGAAAGCGAAACTAAACCTGCAACATGACAAAATGAGGCAGAGAGAGATTTCTTTCTTTTTCTTTTTCTTTTTCCTCACCAAAAAAGGTAGGTACAAAACTGCAAACAATGGGAAATTTTGGGCAAAAGAGGAGAGTTCAAGATTTTAAAACACAAAAGAAAAAAAGCTCTATTTAACTAGGGAATTGTAATAATTGAGATACTATTAATAATTGTATATTATGTTGAAAGCAGAAATGGTTAAGTTGTGGTTTGGAGGAATATATGGGGGAAATTATTTGGTTTATTATTATTGGTAAATATAATTAATTGATTTGTAAGAAATTGGATTGCATGGAAATAATTGGAATATTCATGTTCATATTGATTAATATACAAAAAAGATAGTTATATAACTAATTGATTTATATTAAAATGTTGAATTTGTATTAAACAACTGTATTACATAATTACATAATTAACCAATGTGAGGATGGATATAAAAATAGATGACAATGGGAAGGGGTATAATATAGAATAGAAGGGAAAAATTGAATTTGATTAAGATTAGAGATGAGGATGAAGGGTAATATTGTTTTTTTAAAAAAATAGATGAGGAATAAATATGGCAAAAAGGAAATATAGAAATTGTAAATTTAATTGAAATGACTAAACACTGTTTAAATTTGTGAACCAGCCAAATATTCTGTTCAAAGAAAATACATTGCATGTTTGTATGTGTGTTTCTAATTATTGCTATTTATTCATATTTGTTCTCTTTTATTCTTTAAAGTTTAACAATTCATTCTTAATCTTAATATCTTGATATTTGCTTGGGGTTGGCTTTCTTCCCTTTCATCTTTTTTATTGTACAGCAATCTTTCTCCTCAAACCTACCACCACTCTCTTTTCTTTCCTTCTTACTTTCTCTTCCCCCCACCCTCTTTTTCTCCTCCCTACTTCCTCTTCCTTTCTCCTTCTCCTCCTCTCTTCCTCCCTCTCTTACCCTCACTCCTACTCTAATTTCCATTCCTTCATCCCTCTCTATTGCTGTATCCTTTAATGCATATGGACTACTCAGAGGGCTGAAAAAGTTATTTTTGACTGGTCCTCACACTTTTGACCAGTCCTCGAACTTACGACTGTCCTCACATTTTACATTTTTGCCCTATCTTGTCATCATGGTGAAGAGAAGCAGTTGTGAAATGAGTGACATGGTTGTTAAGAATGCTGCATGGGCATAAATATGAGGATGGTCATAAGTGTGAGGACCAGTCAAAAGTGCGAGGACCTGTCAGAAATGACTTTTTTCAGCCCTCTGGTTAGTCCTTTTGTGCATATGGACTACTCAGAGGGCTGAAAAAGTTATTTTTGACTGGTCCTCACACTTTTGACCAGTCCTCGAACTTACGACTGTCCTCACATTTTACGTTTTTGCCCTATCTTGTCACCATGGTGAAGAGAAGCAGTTGTGAAATGAGTGACATGGTTGTTAAGAATGCTGCACGGGCATAAATGTGAGGATGGTCATAAGTGTGAGGACCAGTCAAAAGTGTGAGGACCTGTCAGAAATGACTTTTCAGCCCTCTGAGTAGTCCCTATACACATAGCCATGGCCACCCGGTCACATGACCAGCTAGCCACGCCCACCCAGTCACATGGCCTCCAAGCCACGCCCACACAATAAGTCACGCCCACAATGGTGTCCTTCTTACCAATGTTAAAATCTGTTCACCTTACCCTATACGCATAGCCATGGCCACCCGGTCACATGACCAGCTAGCCACACCCACCCGGTCACATGACCAGCTAGCCACGCCCACCCAGTCACATGACCAGCTAGCCACGCCCACAAAATAAGCCACGCCCACAATGTCCCTCTTTACCAATGTTAAAATCTGGTCACCTTACCCGTGCTCCCCCCGCTTTTGGCACATGATGGCCCGGTGGGCCCGGCAGGCCTGCTTTTTGCTCTCTCCCCAGGTTCTAGAGCCTTTCTAGGAGCCCGGGGAGGGCAAAAAACGCCCTTCCCCCCCCCCTTTCCGGCCCTCCGGAGGGCGGAAACAGTGTGTTTCTTAACTTCTGGTGGGTCCAGAAGGCCCGAAAATCTGCTGGCTGGCGCACGCATCCATGCCGGAGCTGAGCTCCCGTGCCCACCGATATGGCTCCGCGTGCCACCTGTGGCACCCATGCCATAGGTTCGCCATCATGGGTCTAGAAGATTAGAGCTCATTTAGACCTACCCTGGCCTGTTTTTCATTCTTGCTTGCTGAACAAAGGAGAAGAGGTGGGGAATTGGACTAGAAAACTTCCAAGGCAGTGGTGGAATTTCGCGCGTTTTGCTCAGTTCCAGCTTTTCCTGGGTTGTTATCTTTTCATATTCAGTAAAAGTACCAAATTCTTCAAAATGCTTGAGTTTGGGAGTTTCTTTCCTGGATACTGAAGGAAGCATACCTGACATTAAGCTGGAACTGAGCAAAACGCGCGAAATGCATCTACTAAGCTTCTCCCCCCCCCCCCCCCGTGTTCATAAATCATCAGCCAATCCAAAGGTCTTCCAAAGGTCAGGTGGCAACACGTCTGGCAGCGTCATTCATCAGGAATGTAGGGCAGTTGGTCAGCCATCTCCGTTTGAAGATTCAGTTTCGTTTTCTCATGAAGACACATCCTACCAGAAAAGGAAAACAAAAAAACCCTCTCCTGTACTTCCCCCCCGCCCCAGCTTCATAACTAATCCCTCCCCCGTTTCTTATGGCAGCTGAAGCAGGAAAGCTGAGGCTGACATTCGGCCCCCCTTGCAGAAGAGATGTTATTCCTAAGTAAAGGGAAAGAAAAGAGAGAGAAACAGAATATATACAATAATTATGGTTTATCTGGGTATTTGGTATAGAACTGCTGTATTTTCTTGGGAGCTCGGACATCTTGTTTATTCACCCATTCAGCCTGCGATAAAGGAAAATGTTTCCAGGCAATCAGATACTGGACTTTCCCATGGTGTTTTCTCGAGTCCAAGATTTCTTTAACTTCAAAATGTTGCTCCCCTTCTATAAGAATGGGAACTGGAGGGGTGCTTTGATCAGCCCTTAAAGGAGATGAGTGTTCAGGTTTCAATAAACTAACATGAAATACAGGATGTATTCGTCTCAAGGTTTTTGGCAATTCCAATTCAACTGTTACTGGATTAATCAACCGAATCACCCGAAATGGTCCCACATACTTTGGCCCCAGCTTTTTGGACTTTTGGGTAGTCTGTAGGTATTTGGTCGACAAATAGACTTTATCACCCACTTTATACTTGTGAGCTGGGGACCTTTTCTTATCGGCTTGAGCCTTATGTGCCCGGTGTGCCTCATCTAATGCCTTCCGAGTCACTGCCCATGTGCTCTTTAGCTGTTCGATCCAATCTATCAAGGAAGGATTTTGAGGATCATCTTGTGGTAACTCAGGAATGGGTACAAAATCCTGGCCCGATGCGACCTTAAAAGGGGTGAATCCGGTGTTGCTGTGTACAGAATTGTTATATGCCACTTCAGCAAATGGCAACAAGTCTACCCAATTGTCTTGTTGGTAATTTACGTAACACCTCAGGTATTGTTCTAAAACCCCATTGGTTCTTTCACAGGCCCCATTTGTCTGAGGGTGGTGACTGGAGCTTAACCCCTGTGCTGAACCTATCAATTTCAAAAACTCCTTCCAGAAACTGGAAGTAAATTGCACCCCCCTGTCAGAAATTATTCTTTTCGGAGATCCATGTAGTCGGTAAATTTGCCGAATAAACAATTTTGCGAGAGTTTTTGCTGAAGGGATCTTCGAGCAAGGGATAAAATGTACTTGTTTGGAAAACAAATCAGTCACTACCCAAATAACAGTGCAACCCTCACTATTTGGTAAATCTACAATAAAATCCATAGATATTTCCTTCCATGGGGCGTTCGGTCTAGCCACACCTTGCAACAATCCAGGGGGTTTTCCTGGAGGTCTTTTAGCCGAGGCACAGACTGGACAGCTAGCTACATATGTCTCTATGTCCTTTTTAAGTGCAGGCCACCAAAACTGTCTCTTAACAAGATGCAGAGTCTTGACAAACGCAAAGTGTCCTGCGGCCTTAGCATCATGAGCATATGTTAATACAATTGTTCTTAAAGTGGCTGGAACATACAACTTTGATCCCACCCAAGCTAATCCGTCACGAAGTGTGCATTCATTCGAGTGATTCTTAAACCACTCGTCGGTTTTTAGAGCTTCTCGCAATTTTTCAAGTAGATCTCCCGAGAGTTCTGGTTCGGTTTTACTCTGAGCTCTGGTACTAACAGGTGTCGCTAACTGTGTCAATGGGATCATTGGTTGAACCAACTCCTTCTTGATGCTGTTGTACTGTGGCAGTCTGGAAAGTGCGTCCGCCATGAAATTTTTTCCACCAGGAAGGTAACGTAGAGTAAAATTGAATCGCTTGAAGTGTTGGGCCCAGCGAGCCTGTTTTGGTGATAGTTTGCATGGTGTTTTCAGTGCTTCTAGATTCTTATGATCAGTCCACACCTCGAAAGGGTGTTTCACCCCTTCTAAAAATTGTCTCCATGTTAACAACGCCCATCTAACTGCAAACGCTTCTTTCTCCCATATGGCCCATCTCCTTTCCGTGTCTGATAGTTTACGTGACGTGTAAGCACAGGGTTGTAATATCCCGTTCTCATTCTTTTGCAAGAGTATTGCTCCTACAGCAACGTCGCTAGCATCAGCTTGTACTACAAAAGGTTGTTCCATGTCGGGGTGTTTGAGCACTGGTTCAGCTGCAAACAGTCGTTTCAGTTTCTCGAAAGCAGCCTGACATTCCATAGTCCATTCTAGTGGTTTCGAGGGTTTGGGTTTTACTTCCCCTTTGGTTTTTAGCAAGTCTGTAATTGGCAGTGCGATTTTTGCGAAAGAGGGGATAAATTGTCTATAAAAATTTGCAAACCCTAAGAAACTCTGTAATTGTTTACGGGTGCGTGGTGCGGCCCATTCCATCACGGCCCGGACCTTTTCCGGGTCCATCTCTATTCCTTCATGCGATATACGATATCCAAGATAGTCGATTTTGTCTTGGTGGAACTCACTTTCCACTTTTTAGGTTATGTTTTTCAATCTGTTTGCTAAAATTAATAATAAAGTTTAAAATTCCTTTATTTACAGGTGTATTCATTGTCTCTGGTCCAAAATTGCCTGGGCAGCTGACCACTGCCCTGACTCTTGGCAAAACAGCCTTTTCTTTTCAGAGCTAAACCTTCCCATTCTTTCCATCTTTCTTCATAGCTCATCCAATCATCATCATCATCATTGCTGATCACTGAACTTAAAATACAGAATATCAGAGCTGGAAGGGACCTTGGAGGTCTTCTAATCCAACCCCCTGCTCAAGCAGGAAACCCTACACCACTTCAGACAAATGGTAATCCAATCTCTTCTTAAAAACTTCCAGTGTTGGAGCAGTCACAATCTTCTTGCAATCTTCCCTTGCAAAGGTAACGGTAGTTTGTGAAGAGTGGCAGGCTCCAAATTTGCAAGAAACTGAGACAGGTGTCGCGTCCCCCCCCCCCACACACACACACACACCTGTCTGGGTTCTTTTATCACAAAATCAGTGCAAGCAGATCTCATCCCCTCTGCTGGATCATTTCACTCACATTTTCCTTTCTTTGGACAACACTTAACGGCATAACAGAGTTAGAAGAGACCTTGGAGGTCTTCTAGTCCAACCCCCTGCTTAGGCAGGAAAACCTACACCTCAGGCAAATGGTTATCCAACATCTTCTTTAAAACTTCCAGTGTTGGAGCATTCACAACTTCTGGAGGCAAATTGTTCCACTGATTAATTGTTTTAACTGTCAGAAAATTTCTCCTTAGTTCTAAGTTGCTTCTCTCCTGGGTTAGTGGTGAAATCCATTTTTTTTTTACTACCGGTTCTGTGGGCATGGCTTGGTGGGTGTGGTGTGGCTTGGTGGCCATGGCAGGGGAAGGATACTACAAAATCTCCATTCCCACCCCATTCCAGGAGAAGGATTCTGCAAAATCCCCATTCCCTCCTCACTCCTAGGAGAAGGATATTGCAAAATCTCCATTCCCACCTCACTCTGGGGCCAGCCAGAAGTGGCGTTTGCCGATTCTCCAAACTACTCAAAATTTCCACTACCGGTTCTCCGAACTACTCAAAATTTTTGCTACCGGTTCTCCAGAACCTGTCAGAACCTGCTGGATTTCATCCCTGGTTTCCACCCATTGTTTCTTGTCTTGCTTTCTAGTGTTTTGGAAAATAGGCTGACCCTCTCTTCTTTGTGGCAGCACTTCAAATATTGAAACACTGCTGTTGTGTCACCCCTGGTCCTTTTCACTACAAGCTGGATTCACTAGAACTTCTTCCAGGTTCTCAGAATTCTTCATATGTGACCCTGAACTAGACACACAACGAGGGGGTCTGATAAAAGCAGAAAAGAGCAATGCTAGATATTTCCACGTTCTAAAAAAAGAGCCCTCTGTTAAATGTTTGCTTCCTTTTCTATGTCACGTCTTCCTTGGCTTTGTTCTTTTATTTTTATTTTTTATGAAGTCAACTCTTTTATATGCTGCTGCCCAGCAACCATAATTATCTACTTCTGCTAAACCACAAGTTATCGTAACTGTCAAGTTTCCGAAAGATGGCCTAATTAATTCGTGAACCATGATCCAAACTTCAAAGGAAATATAGTCATTTATTAGGAGCAACATTCCGGCAATACTCGGATGCAGTTAGGACTGATCCCACGTAGATTTACGTTCCCCTATGACCCTGTCTCTCCCCTCCTCTCTGGCCATGTCATAAATCACATTCTCCAATAAACCACTTTGGCTGGCTGTGAAACCTAATGCCCTCCTTCTGATTGCGGTCAGAAAAAATGTATGGAATTTACTTCAGTTCTCCCTCCCTCCTGCTCATGGCAACTTGAAAGCTTTGCAAGTTGACAGTAACTTCATTACCAACTTTATTATTCATTGGTTCATATCTTATCTATGCTCCACTTATTTGTGTGAAGGTAAAAATGGATGTTTAGGACCAATATGAGGAAGGCAGATTCATCTAAAAACAGTGTTCCTAACTTAACACACCTGTGGCAAGCAAGGGTGTAAAAAGGTAAAATTAATTTAACAAATGTCTCGCTTAGCAACATAAATTTTGGGCTCAATGGTAGCCATAAATCGAGGACTACCTGTATAATTTTTCTCTTAGTGGTTCTGGCCACTAAGAAAAAAAATGGCCCAAAGCAGTCCTTGAACAATGTAAGGTTAGATATCTCTGATGCCAAAAAAGTTTAAGCAGCTTTCGTAATCAGACTTAACAGAGTTGGAAGGGACCTTGTAGGACATCTAGTCCAACCCACCATCCAAGCAGGAGAGACCCTACACCAGTGATGCCCACACCTGTAATTATATGCGCCCCACACCCTGCGCATGCATAAGTGACCGCCCCCGCGCTCCCCCCACTTTTGGCATGTGATGGCAAGATAGGCCTGTTTTTCACTCTCCCCAGGCTCCAGAGCCTTTCTAGGAGGCTGGGGAGGGCAAAAATGGCCTTCCCCACTCCCTCGGAGGCTCTCCAGAGGCCGGAAACAGCCTTTTTCCTGACTTCCGGTGGGCCCAAAAGTAAGGTGACCAGACGTCCCGCTTTTGGCGGGACAGTCCCGCTTTTGAGCAATTTGTCCCGCGTCCCGCGGCGTTTTAAAAAAGTCCCGATTTTTCATTCTGCCTCCTGGTTCCCGGCTGCCTCCTGAATCCCCGCTGATGGCTAGAGGGAAAAAACCTGTTTAAACTCTTGCCGCGGGGCTTCAAAGGGCCGCCCTACATTAATTAGCTCGGCTTCCCCCTCTCAGCTGATTTGCACAGGGCTCTGCTCTTGCTAAATTGCTCAGTTTTTTTTTCCTCTTTGTGCAAACCAAGCTCAAAACGAAACTGAAAGTAAAACAGGCTGTTGGCTTTGCGGTTTGCTTGCAACGTTGGAAAATTAGGCAGCAGATTTATTTTCCTTTTCCTCACCAAAAAAGGTAAGTGCAAACAATGGAAAATTATTTAGGGCAAAAGAGGAGAGTTCAAGATTTTAAAACACAAAAGAAAAAAAAGCTCTTTTTAACTAGGGAATTGTAATAATTGAGATATTATTAATTGTATACTGTGTTGAAAGCAGAAATGGTTAAGTTGTGGTTTGGAGGAATATATGGGGGAAATTATTTGGTTTATTATTATTGGTAAGTATAATTAATTGATTTGTAAGAAATTGGATTGCATGGAAATAATTGGAATATTCATGTTCATATTGATTAATATACAAAAAAGATAGTTATATAACTAATTGATTTATATTAAAATGTTGAATTTGTATTAAACAACTGTATTACATAATTACATAATTAACCAATGTGAGGATGGATATAAAAATAGATGACAATGGGAAGGGGTATAAAATAGAATAGAAGGGAAAAATTGAATTTGATTAAGATTAGAGATGAGGATGAAGGGTAAAATTGTTTTTTTAAAAAAATAGATGAGGAATAAATATGGCAAAAAGGAAATATAGAAATTGTAAATTTAATTGAAATGACTAAACACTGTTTAAATTTGTGAACCAGCCAAATATTCTGTTCAAAGAAAATACATTGTATGTATGTGTGTTTCTAATTATTGCTATTTATTCATATTTGTTCTCTTTTATTCTTTAAAGTTTAACAATTCATTCTTTATCTTAATATCTTTATATTTGTTTGGGGTTGGCTTTCTTCCCTTTCATCTTTTTTATTGTACAGCAATCTTTCTCCTCAAACCTACCACCTCTCTTTTCTTTCCTTCTTACTTTCTCTTCCCCCCCTCTTCTTCTCCTCCCTACTTCCTCTTCCTTTCTCCTTCTCCTCCTCTCTTCCTCCCTCTCTTAACCGTCACTCCTACTCTAATTTCCCTTCCCTTCCTTCATCCCTCTCTATTACTGTATCCTTTTATGCATATGGACTACTCAGAGGGCTGAAAAAGTTATTTTTGACTGGTCCTCGCACTTTTGACCAGTCCTCGAACTTACGACTGTCCTCACATTTTACGTTTTTTGCCCTATCTTGTCACCATGGTGAAGAGAAGCAGTTGTGAAATGAGTGACATGGTTGTTAAGAATGCTGCATGGGCATAAATGTGAGGATGGTCATAAGTGTGAGGACCAGTCAAAAGTGTGAGGACCTGTCAGAAATAACTTTTCAGCCCTCTGAGTAGTCCCTATACACACAGCCATGGCCACCCGGTCACATGACCAGCTAGCCACGCCCACCCAGTCACATGGCCTCCAAGCCACACCCACACAATAAGCCACGCCCACAATGGTGTCCCTCTTACCAATGTTAAAATCTGTTCACCTTACCCTATACGCATAGCCATGGCCACCCGGTCACATGACCAGCTAGCCACACCCACCCGGTCACATGACCAGCTAGCCACGCCCACCCAGTCACATGACCAGCTAGCCACGCCCACAAAATAAGCCACGCCCACAATGTCCCTCTTTACCAATGTTAAAATCTGGTCACCTTACCCAAAAGGCCCGAAAATCAGCTGACCAGCGCGCGCATGCACACCAGAGCTGAACTCACATGCCCATCGATATGGCTCCGCGTGCCACCTGTGGCACGCATGCCATAGGTTCGCCATCACGGCCCTACACCATTTCTGACAGATGGCAGTCCAGTCTCTTCTTGAAAGCTTCCAGTGATGAAGCTCCCACAACTTCTGAAGGCAACTTCTGTTCCATGGGTTGATTGTTCTCACTGTCAGAAAATTTCTCCTTATTTCCAGGTTGAATCTCTCCTTGATCAGTTTCCATTCATTGTTACTTGTCTGGCCTTCGGGTGCTTTGGAAAATAGCTTGAATCCCCCCCCCCCCGCTCTCTGTGGCAGCCCCTCAAATATGCTATCATGTCTCCCCTGGTCCTTCTCTTCACTAGACTAGCCATGCCCAGTTTAAAATGTTTTGGACTGATCAGTGGTGGAATTCAATTTTTTTTACTACCGGTTCTGTGGGTGTGGCTTGGTGGGCGTGGCATGGTTTGGTGGGCATAGGAGGGGAAGGATACTGTAAAATCTCCATTCCCACCCTGCTCCATGGAAAGGTTACTGCAAAATCCCCATTTCCTCCCGATCAGCTGGGACTCGGGAGGCAGAGAATAGATGGGGGCGGGGCCAGTCAGAGGTGGCATTTACTGGTTCTCCGAACTACTCAAAATTTTCGCTATCAGTTCTCCAGAACTGGTCAGAACCTGCTGAATATCATCTCTGGGACTAATGCTTTGTGGCGCCGTGTACAGGGAGATAAAACCATCCGTAAAATAGATTCTGGAGTTATACTAACATAATCATGTCACATCGGTGCGTGAAAAGAGGACAGGTGTCCATGCATAAACAGTGGTGCAAAGGAGCATTTAACCTTCTGGCAAAGCTCGGTTCTGTTATTCTCTATTATAAGTGATTCTCCAGACCTCGGATGCGACATCTTGCTCCCCCCACCCCCCGCTTCCCTCTTTGGCTCTTCCTGCTTCTCTGAAAGCTTCCACCGAGTTTTTGCACATGGCCCATTTCCCAAGGCTGCACGCCACTGCAATTATTGCAATGCATCAAACTTAATTAGCAATTTTAGGAAAGCTTTTAATGCATCAATTACCACCAAAGACCAGCCACAACCTTTCAAAACCGCTGCTGTCTGAACCGTGCATATAAATATCTGTTGCCAACAGAGACGAGGCGCAGAATATGCTGTGGACGTCTAACTGGAATATTTGAATTGCAGCCTCTTGACGTAAAAGACCCCCCCTCTTTTTCCCCCCTAGGTGAGTCAAGGCAGGTAGCATCCGCTTGGCCCGGCTGGTCTATAGAACTATAGAATAACAGAGTTCAAAGGGACCTTGGAGGACTTCTAGTCCAACCCCCTGCCCAGGCAGGAAACCCTACACCACTTCAGACAAATGGTTATCCAACATCTTCTTAAAAACTTCCAGTGTTGGAGCATTCACAACTTCTGGAGGCAAGTCGGTCCACTGATTCATTGTCCTAACTCTCAGGAAATTTCTCCTTAGTTCTAGGTTGCTTCTCTCCTTGATTAGTTTCCACCCATTGCTTCTTGTCCTGCTCTCAGGTGCTTTGGAGATTCCCTCCTCTCTGTGGCAGCCCCTGAGATATTGGAAGACTGCTATCATGTCTCCCCTAGTCCTTCTCTTCATTAAACTAGCCATACCCAGTTCCTGCAACCGTTCTTCATATGTTTTAGTCTCCAGTCCCCTAATCATCTTTGTTGCTCTTCTCTGCACTCTTTCTAGAGTGTCCACATCTTTTTTACATCGTGGCGACCAAAACTGAATGCAATATTCCAAGTGTGGCCTGACCAAGGCATTATAAAGTGGTATAAGTCTTTCTTAGGGAAATCTCTCTAGCTTCACATCCTGCAGCTACAGGCTTTGAATGTGACCAAGCAAGACCAAGCAAGAGCTAAAACAGATCTTCTTACTTGAGTTGCTACATGCAGAGGGGGAAAATAATAAAAAAGATGAGCCTCCTGCAGGGAACTTCAATTTCTTCCAGGTTACTCAATGGAAGGAATCGAACAAAGAGGCAGAAAACCAACAGCAATTTTCCACAAGTTTTATTCCTTTTAGTAGCATTCAGTAAAATAATCCAGTTGGGCCCTCGAGAGGTATTACCCTTCAAAAGTCTTCTCCTAAAGGCAGAATTTTGTATTTGGGTTGTTGTTTTTTTACCCCAGAATTCTTATATGAATTCTTATAAGAGCCGTGGTGGTGCAGTGGTTAGAATGCAGTACTGCAGGCAAATTGCCCACCTCCAGGAATTCGATCCTGACCATCTCAAAGTTGACTCCGCCTTCCATCCTTCCGAGGTCGGTAAAATAGGGACCCAGATTGTTGGGGGCAAAAGGCTGACTCTGTAAACCGCTTGGAGAGGGCTGTAAAACACTGGGAATATAAGTCTAAGTGCTATTGCTATTCATCTCTCTATCATCTCTCTATCTATCATCCCTCTATCTATCTACCTACCTCTCTCTCTCTTTCTGTGTCTCTCTCTCTTGCTGTGGTGGTTCAGTGGTTAGAATGCAGGATTGCAGGCTAACTTTGCCCACAGCCTGGAGTTCGACCCTGACCAGCTCAAGGTTGACTCAGCCTTCTGTCCTTCTCAAGCGAGGTGGGTAAAATGAGGACCCAGATTGTTGGGGGAAATATGCTGACTCTGTAAACCGCTTAGAGAGAGCTGGAAAGCACTATGAAGCAGTATATGTCTAAGTGCTCTCTCTCTCTCTCTCTCTCTCCCTCCCTCCCTCATGGTGGCACAGTGGTTAGAACACAGTATTGCAGGCTGACTCTGCCAGCAGTTCGATCCTGACCAGCTCAAGATTGACTTAGCCTTCTGTCCTTCTCAAGCAAGGTGGGTAAAATGAGGTAAAATAAAAACCCAGATTGTTGGGGAAAATATTCTGACGCTGTAAACCACTCAGAGAGGTCTGTAAAGCACTGTGAAGTGGTATAAAAGTCTAAGTGCTATTGTTATATGTCACTTGCATCCTGAAGTGACACAATCCTATCTAACAACCCAGTCAAGACTCTATCACCCCACCCTACTACCTGCACTGATTTCAACTCCACTCCAAGTTCCAGAAGTTGGTTCTGACAGTCATAGAGGAGGACAAGAGAAGAAGAGAAATAGAGGTTTACAGTTACCTCAAAGCATCTCAAGCAGAGATTTGCATTTTAATTTGTTTTCCCTTCGGTTCCTTTTCCCTGACATCTGTGTGCTCTATCCTTCCAATATTTACATCAAAAACGAACTCCGTTGCTATGAGATTGACGGTTGATTTAAGATACATTTCTCCTCATTCCCTTTTCCATTCTGTCTCCCCCTCCGCTGTGCAACTGGACGCATTTTTAGAGGCAGATAGTCTCAATTCAGCAATACAGAATAAGAAGAATATGAAGGAGGAGGAGGAGGAGGAGGAGGAGGAGGAGGAGGAGGAGGAGGAGGAGGAGAAGGAGAAGAAGAAGAAGAAGAAGAAGAAGAAGAAGAAGAAGAAGAAGAAGAAGAAGAAGAAGAAGAAGAAGAAGAAGAAGAAGAAGAAGAAGAAGAAGAAGAAGAAGATAATAATCTCCAAAAGTTTGGAGATTGCATATTTTGTTCTTTCATTCTTTCCTCCTCCTCCTCCTCCTCCTCCTCCTCCTCCTCCTCCTTCACCATCAGAACTTCAAATCCAGGTTGTAAATTCCTCCCCTAAGTAGATCCATGATAACTTCAAACAATCGCTAAGTGACTGGTGTTAATCAGACTAAACTAACCAAGGAGAGAAGCAACCTGGAATTAAGGAGAAACTTCCTAACAATAAAGACAATCAACCAGTAGAACAACAGCTTGCCTTCAGAAGTTGTGAGTGCTCCATCACTGAAGGCTTTCAAGAACAGATTGGACAGCCACTTGTCTCAAATTTGATAGGGTCTCCTGCTTGAGCAGAGGGGTTGGACTAGAAGACCTCCAGGGTCCCTTCCAGCTCCATTCTGATGGAACGGGGTCAGTCTGGAATAACAATCCTCTTCATCCCCTCCCTCCCTGAGATCCATGCATCTTCAATCTGCCACCCTCTACAACAGGGGACTGCAACCTTGGCAACTTTAAGACTTGTGGACTTCAACTCCCAGAATTCCTCAGCCAGCTTTGCTCTGGGAGTTGAAGTCCACAAGTCTTAAAGTTGCCAAGGCTGGAGACCCCCGCTCTACAATTGCCTTGAAAACCTGCCTCTTTTCTCAGGCAATGTGTCAATGAACCCACTTCTGAATTTGAGTTCTTGTGATTCATTTGTGTATCTCCCTAACCTTATCTTGTCTACTCAAGTGGTTTCTTGGTGGACTCCAGGAGTAGTTTAATGCAGAATTGGTGCCTTGATCATTGTCTTTAAGGTGAACAGCTGCCTCCAGCATCTTCTGATATGACTGCTACCCAATAGAGGAGCCTGCTGGCTTTAACTGGCATGACCCTCACACCTTAGGTGACCCTGCTGGGAGTATATCAATTTGGCAAGGAAAGAGAAGAGGTGGACCAGCAGAAAAGCAGGTGGATTCAATTATAGCAGAAAGGGACAGCAGTGTTGGGAGATGTGAAAGAGCAAATTGAGGACAAATTACCATTAAGAAAATCTATGATCACTAAGAGTGATGCTAACGATGGCACATCATCAACTGATGTTTATTTGCATCACAATTAAAAAAAGGCACACTATATGACATAAAAATTAAAATATAAAGTACAAGGTTGGAACATGTACAAATGAAACAGATCTTGCCCAGCAACCAGCAACATTAATTGTGTTCTGTTGCACTGCCATGAAGTCCTCAAGTGGGTTGTTGTTTGCATGTGACCACAACTGTCTCTGGAGCTTGTTGTATCCTTGCACAGTCTATTCAACAATGTCCATACTTCCCAGCTTTCATCAGACCCAGGTGCCAACTCCTCGGTTGGTTCCATTCAGGGTTGGTTCTGTTAATTAATGAATTGTGTTAATCAATTGATTAACGTGTATCAATCAATTTCTCCTTAGTTCCTACCAAGAATTAAGGAAAAAATTCCTGACAAAACAATAAATTAGCTTGCCTCCGGAAGTTGTGGGTGCTGAAGGTTTTCAAGAAAGGATTGGACAATCATTTGTCTGGAATGTTGTAGGTCTCCTGCTTGAGCAGGGGGTTGGACCAGAAGACCTCCAAGGTCCCTGACAATCCTATTATTCTATGTTTTATTCTGCTGCTCCACAAGTGATATGGATTGGGCTGAGAAACACAGTTGACCAAAAGTCTCCCAGCCAACTTTCATGCCTAAGGCAGGACCAGCGTTTTTATAAGAGATATTTACTCTTATCTGATCTATTCAGTGGTGGGTTCCTCCCGGTTCGGTCCGGTTCGGCCGAGCTGGTAGCAGTAACAATATGATGTCACCGAACCGGTTCTCCCCCCCGCCCCCCCCCCACATTATTCTTACCTTTTATTTGGTCCCACCCCCAATCTATTGCTGCCTCCTGAGTCCCAGCTGATGACTAGAGGGAAAAAACTGTTTAAACTCTTGCCGCGGGGCTTCAAAGGGCCGTCCTACAACTGATCAATGTTCAAAGCAAACAAATGAGTCGGGTTGTAAGTGCGAGGACTGGTTGTAAGTGCGAGGACCTTCCAGAAATGACTCTGACCAGCTAGCCACGCCCACCTAGTCACATGACCTCCAAGCCACACCCACAAAATAAGCCACGCCCACAGAACCGGTAGTAAAAAAATTTAGAACCCACCCCTGGATCTATTGTCTTGGTAGTGGCTCTTCCTCTGGTCCCTCATTCCTTCTTCCCACTACCAGGGCGGGCTTGTCATCACCACCAAGATGACCCTGTTTACAAGTACTACATTGTCCCAAAGGTGCTTTTTCAGGAGGCAACTGGACTTCCTTCTTGTTGTTTTTTAAAGATGTTTCGCTTCTCATCCAAGAAGCTTCTTCCACTCTGACAGGATGGTGATCTCCGTGTATTTCGCTGTGCCCTCAAAACCATGTTGTTCCGCCAGGCTGGGCTATCAATATAAAGATTTTAATTGGTTTTAAATGGGATTTTAAATTCAGGGTTTTATAAATTGGGCCTATTATTTAATAATTTTAATTATTTTTTAAATTTTGTCTGTCTTTGTGTTTTTAATTAGGCTGTACACCGCCCTGAGTCCTTCGAGAGAAGGGCGGTATAGAAATAAAATTAATAATAATAAAACAAATAAATGGCGGGGAATGGAAGGATTTATACTCCTTGCAGACAGCTGGTCATTTGCATCCTTTTAGAGGGTCGTTGAAGGACTTGGAGGTTTAGCTGTGTCCTCAGGGACACCTGAGTAGTTCTCCTGGTTTATGTAGTCTGCAATTTTTCCCCCCTCTGGAAATCCATTCCTACTCCCACACCACTCTAAGGGTGTTCATCCCAAATTGCATAGCTAAAAGTCTGTAGAAATTCTCAATCATCCAGGTCCTGGTTGTCCCAAAGGTTCTTTTTTCAGGAGGCAACTGGACTTTCTCTGTTTGAAAGTCCAGTTGCCTCCTGAAAAAAGAACCTTTGGGACAACCAGGACCTGGATGACCGAGAATCTCTACAGACTTTTAAGTACTACATTGGTTTTTGCTTAATTAAATAGTCAGATAACTTTCTCCCATTCCAAATTTTGAAATCTGAATCTGCAACCCCACAAGTTAGGAGAAATGTATTTCACGGATAGCAACTGATACTTTCTCTCCTTTGCAAATAAGAGCGGCTGGCAGTGAAAGGAATCCAATATTTGTCTTATTGATTTTTCAACCACAAAGAGGGGCAAAGATTAAATCACCTTCCCTCCGCACATTTATTCATTTGCTTGCTTACTTATTTATGAAGTACTTCAATAACACGCCTCAATCTGAAAAACCCTGAAATGATTTTAACAAAAAATAAAAGACAGAATCAAAGCAGAACCCAAACATTTGAAAAACAATCCATTAAAGTGAATAGCCCAATTAAGATCATTCAATGTCTAAGTGGCTTGTTCATAATTTCTCCATTTTTCTTTTTTTGTCTCATCTTTTCTCACCTTTTGAGAACAGCCCCAGAATTTCTCAATCAGAATAAAGCTGGAATGGACCTTGGATATCTTCTAGTCCAACTCCCTGTTCAAACAGGTGAATCTATACAATTTCAGATAAGTGACTGTCTAGACTCTTCTTAATGATGAAGCACCAACAACATCTGAAGGCCAGCTGTTCCACTGGTTAATTATCCTCGCTGTTAGGACGTTTTCTCCTTAATTCCAGGTTGCTTCTGTCCTTGATTAGTTTGTAACCATTGTTTCTTGTCTTGCCTTCTGGTGCTTTGAAAAATAGGTTGACCCCCTCTTCTTTCTGGAAGTCCCTCAAATACTGGAACACTGCTATCATGTCACCCCCTAATCCTTCTTTTCACTAGACTGATATACCCAATGCCTGCAACCATTCTTCATATGTTTTTGTCTCCAGGCTTCTAATCATCTTAATTTCTCTTCTTTTCACTTTTTCAAAAGTCTCAACATCTTTTTTGTAATGTGGTAACCAAAACTGGATGCAGTACTCCAGGTGTAGCCTTACTAAGGCTTTATAAAGCTTTACTCATACTGTTCACATGATTTTGATTCTATGCCTGTGTTTATACCACCAAGGATTGTATTAGCTTTTTTGGCTGCCGCCACACTGCTGGCTCATGTTTAAGTGATCGTCCGCTTAAGAGAAAAGAACAACTCCAGCCCACAACTTGGATGACTGTCAGGACTGTCCCAGCTTGGGCATTTGGTAAAGAAAGACCCTCGACTCCGTTTGCAGCAAATGGTATACTTTTGCTAAAGCCAAGTGTTTACAATGAAAGCAAAACCAGATCTGAATATTCCCACATAAACCCAGTTATTTTTCCTTCTCCCAGGCCCTCCCCACCCCCCCACTTGGTTCTTTCATTAATGTCCAATGGTATTCAAATTAGGTGTTTTGGAAACAGTTTGATGTCTCTTTGTTGGGTGTTTACTTTCTGTTCTCATGCCTGCGTCCTTGGATCTTTCAACCATTGGCTCTTATCTCAGGATGGCGCCTCTGATCCCTGTCATTCCCCTGCCCCCATATCCCCCTGCTTCCCCCTCACCCATTTATGGCAGGATGCCATCAAACCAAAGCAAGGAAGAGTCCATTGTGGTCCACAGAACCTTTCCTTAAAATATAAAATGCAGCTGATTTTTCCTGGAACAGTCACAGAAAACGAACTAAATTTGTCTGTGCTGGTTTACAGCTTTACAGTTTACCACCTTTCAGCAGCTTTCAGTCTGTATCACCTCCCACCTTCCCCCAAATAGGAATGTTCCTGCCTTAATGTGATTAATATCATGTCCTGCATGTCCTTTAAGCAACGGAGCTTTGAATATCAGCAAACTGCTATTCACAATTTAAAATAAGGGAAACGATAATGTTTATCTTCATGCAAAATGCCACACACAACATTCTATGCTTGGTCATATTATTCTCTCTCTGTGTGTGTGCATGTTCTTTAGCATGTCGTGCAAATCCAAACTGTTGAATACTATGGCTTAATAGAGTGTGCAATACACACACACACACACACACACACACACACACACACCAAATTAATTCAATAAGGATAACAGAGTAATAGAATGATAGAGTTGGAAACAACCTTCAAGGTCTTCTAGTCCAACCTCTCCCCTCCACCACCACCACCACCACCCTCGCTCAGGCAGGAAACCCTATACCCATGATGGCGAACCTACGGCACGCATGCCGCAGGTGACACATGGAGCCATAACGGTGGGCACCCCAGCTGATTTTTGGGCCCACCGGAAGTTGGGAATCGGGCAGTTTCTGGCCTCCGGAGGACCTCCAGGAGGGTGGGGAAGGCCTAGAAAGCCTCTGGAACCTGGGGATGGTGAAAAATGGGCCTACCATGCCATCGCATGCCAAAAGTCGGGGGAGCGCAGGGGGGTTTGCATGCGCATTCATGGGGGGGGCAGGGCGCATTCACTTTATATCTGACCTTGGGATAATTAGGCAAACTGCCAAAGGCTTTTCTTGGCAACAGTTCAGGAACAGAAGACGCTGACAAGAAAGAAATGCATCCAAACATGAAGCAAATCTCTCAACGGTGGTTTTCTGGCAAAGAGGCCAAGAGACGTTGCTGGTCTTTTAAGCCTTATGGGAGGGGCCAATCATCTCTTGTCCCTACTCCCGAGTCGTCCTCTCTGCTTGAGCTGCTCCTGCCTTCTGGCAGCTCTTCTCATACGTGCACTAGGAACAGGCTCCTCCTGTTCCTCTGCCTCTCTACTGTCAGCCTTTGGAGGCTCCGGAATCTGCACATCACTCCCTGATGGCCCTGGCTCCATCTCTGCCTCTGACACAGAGCCCTCATCCGGGCCTTCCCCAGCTTCCAGGACTGGCCCCTGTTCTTCCTCAGCCTCATCGCTGTCGGACTCCGCTGCCAGCTCCACAGGCTGTTGGCTGACCACAACAGAGAGCTTGGTTTTTGAGAGCACCTGTAGTGAAGAAGCTAACTCAGAAAGGGAACTAAGCAGGGGTGGGATTCAGCCAGTTCGGACTGGTTCGGACATACCAGTAGCTCCAACGATCAGCTGAGAGCGAACCAATTCGTTCCGCCGATCAGATGCGCCCACCTGCCCACCCCTGTGCTATACCAATCTATATTTCTTTTGTTTGAAGTCCAGCTGATAGGCGTGGCAAAGCAGATTGCCATGGCTCAACTGTTTTACTCACTCTGGATTCAGAAGGTAACTTTTGATCGTAATGTACATACGTGGTAGCACAAGTTCGGTGCACATGCGAGTGAATCGTGAGTGAAGCGCTCGTGCAGCGAACCGGTTGTTACAACTGGTGAATCCCACCACTGGAACTAAGGTAACACTTTGTTCAGAATAAGGAGGACCTGCTTCTATGGCAATTCTCCATTTTAGCCAACCGAGAACAAAAAAGAGAAAAGAATTTTATAAGCCTTTGTCTCCTTGAAGGAAGTACTGAGGGTAGGGACTTGGGAGAAATGAATTATTTAAATGCAATTGATAAAGCTGCACCCATAGAATGAATAGCCATCAATGTACAGCTTGTCTTATAGTTTGTTTTTTAAAGTCCCTTTATTTTACTGAACTCAAATGCAACAATAACAATTAAAATAAGAGTCAAATGTGACAATAGATAGCCCAGCCCCAGCCCTCAGCCCCAAAAGAAAGAAAGAAAGAAAGAAAGAAAGAAAGAAAGAAAGAAAGAAAGAGAAAAAAGAAAGAAAGAAAGAAAGAGAAAAAAGAAAGAAAGAGAAAGAAAGAAAGAAAGAAAGAAAGAAAGAAAGAAAGAAAGAAAGAAAGAAAGAAATTGCTAAACACTGCAGAACATTTCCTTAGACCAATTTCTTACTCAAACTAACACTTCACAGTGTTAATGGAAGTCATGTTCACTCATTTATTTCTTTCATTTCATTCTGGGCCTGCCTTTCAATGGTGGCAGCTTGAAAATTGACACACTCCATGACCAAGGTTTCAATTTTCAAAGTAGAATGAAGTACAATTCTTTGCCCGAAGCAAAGGAACTTCAAAATCAACAAGCAATGTAATTTCCTCTACATGACTCAATATATGATGTCAAGTGCATGAATATTAGTACTGTGGGTCTAGCTGTAACTACTCAGAAATAATTTCTACTGAGGTCAGTTGAGCTTATTCCCAAATTTATCAGTATATGGAAAACACTGATAGTTTGATATCTTATTCTTGGAGATAATAAAGACCTAACTTTAAATGTAATCAAAATATTTTCCGCAGAGTGAGAACCCACAGTAGTATAAACAACTCCAGCAATATAAATAATTGGAGAACAGGTGCCTACGTGAACAATTCAGGCAGAATGGGTACTCACAAGCATTTATTAGAAGTTGCCTGCCGATGCGCAGGGGAGCGTGTCATACATCAAAAACATTTCAGAAGCAATCGAATGCAGCTTCCGAGATCTGCAAGCAGACATTATAATTTCATAAAACATGATCGCCAGCGTCCGATGATGGATAGGGACAAGTTTAATGAAAAGAAGGACTAGGGGAGACATGATAGCAGTCTTTCAATATTTGAGGGGCTGTCACAGAGAGGAGGGGGTCCAGGGCTGGATTTTCCTATAGGCTAACTAGGCTTCAGCCTAGGGCCTCAAGATCAAGAGGGGCCTACACAGTGGTGGGATTCTGGGGGTTCTAGGGAGTTCGGCCGAACCCTTTGTTAAATTGCTGGCTCGCCCGCCCCTCGCCTCCCACCCGCGCAGCGCCAGCCTACCGTAGTCAGGGGTGGGCAATTGTGGCTCTTTTACAACCTGTGGACTTCAACTTCCAGAATTCCTGATGCAGCTTGGCTGTCTGAGGAATTCTGGGAGTTGAAGGCCACAGGTTGTAAAAGAGCCACAATTGCCCACCCCTTCCCTAGCCTGAGTTCCGCTGCCTAGGATCCACGTGGGCTGCCAAGTGGTTCCCCACCAGCTCCAGACGCAAGAGAGCAGGATGGAGAAAGCAGCTTCCACTCCTTCACTCACCCTCACTCTCTGCTCTGTTGGATCGCCGGCCGTTCGCTTACCCCACCCACTCCCCATCTATTGCTGCCTCCGAAGGCTAGAGGAAAAAAAAACTGCAAATTCTTGCTGCGGGGCTTCAAAGGGCCGCCCTAGAGCCAGTGGTGCAGCCGAACCGTTTGTTAAATTGCTGGCTTGCCCTGCCCCTCCGCACCACTATTTATTGCCAATAAATAGTGGTGGGCGAGGGGCGGGGGAGCCAGCAATTTAACAAAGGGTTCAGTGTTTTTTTTTTGTAATTTTATTGGCCCATGGAGCTTCAGCATAGGCTAATTGGCCTCCCGGCTCTCAGCTGATTTGTCTCAGCTGTTTTGCTCAGGGCTCTTCTGCTTCCTTGCAAAGAGTGCTGATTTTTTTTCCCCTAGCTATGCTGAGAAACGAAACTGAAACTGCTTTGCTGTTGCTGCAAGGTTGGAAAATTAGTCAGAAAATTAGAAAACAGTCAGGCAACTGTTCCCACAGGTTTGACTCTTAAGTCTGTTTTATTTATCTACGCTAGAGTCACAGACTCTTGAAAGACAGCTTGTTCTGACCTAGGCTTCCTGAGTCATTATAACACAGGAGTAGTCCCAAAAACCTCTTTTATTGCAACAGCTGTGAATTCTGTTCATTCACAGATGAGTCCCAATTAGTTGTAAAGAGTCCTTCGTGATAAGGCTGATAATCACCCACCTTTATCTTCCTTGACACGCTGTCAAAGACCTAATTGGCAAAGCCACACGGAGTCCAGAATCAAACAGAGCTTCAGGCTTTAAGCTGAACCGAATGAACAAACATTGCTTCCTGCAAAGGCCCACGTGCCTTTGCTCCTCTTTTAAGTCTTATGGGAGGGGCCAATCATCTCCAAGCCCTACTCCCGAGTCATCCCTTTTGTTTTAGCTGTTCTTGCCTTAGGCAGCTGTGTGCATGCGTGCACTGGGAACAAGCTCCCCCTGTTCCTCTGCCTCACTGAGGTCCGACTCTGGAGGCTCCGGAGGCAGCATGTATCTCCCAGATGGCCCTTTCTCTGCCCCTCGTCTGAGCTGTCCCCAGACTCCAGGACTGGCCCATGATCTTCCCCAGCCTCCTCACTGTCCGACTCTGCTGCCACTTCCACAGGCTGCTGGCGGACCACAACACAGCTGTGTTTGCCCTACTCTCCTCTTATATACCAATGAATTGAGTGGAACCAATTGGAACATCGTCCTTATTGCCTTCTGAACACATGTTTTTGTTTTCCTAACTGTTTCTGCACATTGGCTCCAAGGTCATCTCTGTGGCTACCCGAAATGGGTCAGAAGGCTGACCTTGTAGCTTCCAAGGACCCAGGGCTGCAACTGAGGGCCAGAAGGCTTTGCACTTCCAACCGCATCAAGTCATTTCTGCAGATGTTCAGGACTCAAGAACAGAACCTGACCAGGGCATGATTGGCAGTGAGAATTAAGCGTCTTGATAGAGTAACGATACTGTTGCAGAAAATAAAGATGTGTTAGGAAATGAATATTACCTAACTTGTTCGGTTGGCAATATATAAAACCTCAATATAGCTTTAAGGCTATATTGTTTTATTGCATCATACTGTTTCCTGATTGGTTAGCTCTGTAGCCAATGTCTTTAAGAGAGAGCTTGAAATATGGTTAGTTCTCTTTGCTGACCAGTACTACTCTTTGCTATGTTTTGCTGAATGTTACTGATCGTTACTGTGTTTGCTACTGTTTGCAAATGTTTGTGTATGACTACAACGACTGGTAAGAAGACTTTGTTATTGGAATATCCCTGGACTATTGTTTTACTATCTACTGCTTCATCTGTGTATGACCTGGACTTTTTATTGGACTGTGCCTTATTACTGTTTTCCTAAAAGTAAACACAACTCAGTGTATCTGTGTGTTGACTGTGATTATTTGCAACTACTCTCACTTGCTTTCATGTGCACAGCCTTGCTACTCTAGGATTGCTCTGCTAATTCCTCAACAAGATGGACAAGCACTTTTTTTTTTTTAAAGTAGTACTTTCGCCACTGCACAGAAAAAAAGACTTATAGTTGCGTCCCTCTTTCCATGGGGATGCAAATTTTAATTGTGCTTGTTTTGGAATAAGCAAATAAGAACAAAGAAAGCCCGGTTATCTTTTGAAAAAGCACCTTTGCCTGGAATAGTATAGGGCAGTGATGGTTAACCTTTTCCAGACCAAGTGCCCAGAGCACGCGCACGGGTGTGCAAATACACACACACCTGAACTCCCAAAATGCAATGCACATGCACCCCCCGCATGTGCCCTGCTCCCCCGCACATGCGCAGGGCCCACTTCCATGCATGTACATGCGGCCCCATGCGCACCCCTGCACGTGTCCCATCCTCTGCACATGTGCGCCAGAGACCCGAAGACCAGCTGGCCGGCGGGAGGTGCGCTCACATGCATGGCGGAGCTGAATTGGGGCGACAGCTCGCGTGCCATCAGAGAGGGTGGTGAGTGCCACCTCTGGCACACGTGCCATGGGTTCGCCATCACGGGTATAGGGGTCTCCTGTTTGAGCAAGGGGTTGGACCAGAAGATCAATGAGGCCCCTTCCAACTCTGTTGTACTGTTATATTGTAACCCTAAATATTATGGAGACCCAAGTCTAACGACACACAGCCGATGAAGGCCAGACTGTTATTTTTCTTCATATAACCTACCTCTAATCTAAGCCTTCAGCCTGGGAATGTTTGGAAGTCAAAACAGGGAAGTTAATAAATATCTAAAATTAACAGGGCTTATCTTTGTTCTTTATCACAACCTTACCATATTAGGAACCGGTGAAGCAGAATGAAAATTAGAGGTCAGCCTGTAACTGTTTTTCTCACCATCTCTTTCTTTTCTCTCTTCCTCACATCAATGTCTTTTTGTCTTTTTGCATCTTGCTCTTTTAATTATTTAATATCCAAAAAGATTAACTCAGATTTTTTTTTTAATATTAAAATAAAATCCAATGTCAGTAAAATAAAACATGAGAAAAGGAAAAGAAAACGGGGATTAGATATAGCCTTGATTGTTTCACATATAATTGACAACTTGTGGATCTAATCATTAAATGTTAAATATCCCAGACCTACTTTTAATTGAAATCTCTTGGACTTACTTTGGAGTCAAGATGTAGGATTGTGACACAACCCTGCTTCAGTCATCCTTTAAAAGTTATTCTCCCACTATCACCATTCCTTTGTGAAGCATCTGGAACAATGACAGATACAGATTAACAGAATTGGAAGGGACCTTCTATTCAGGGGTGGGTTCTAAATTTTTTTACTACCGGTTCTGTGGGCGTGGCTTATTTTGTGGGTGTGGCTTGGAGTCATGTGACTAGGTGGGCGTGGCTAGCTGGTCAGAGTTATTTCTGGAAGGTCCTCGCACTTACGACCCGACTCATTTGTTTGCTTCTAACACTGATCAGCTGTAGGACGGCCCTGTGAAGCCCCGCGGCAAGAGTTTAAACAGTTTTTTCCCTCTAGTCATCAGCTGGGACTCAGGAGGCAGCAATAGATTGGGGGTGGGGCCAAATAAAAGGTAAGAATAACGCGGGGGGGTGGGATGTGGGAGGGCGGCGGGGGGGAGAACCGGTTCAGTGACATCATATTGTCACCGCTACCGGCTCGGCCGAACCGGACCGAACCAGGAGGAACCCACCACTGCACCATTCCTTTGTGAAGCATTTGGAACAATTACAGATACAAATTAACAGAATTGGAAGGGACCTTGTAGGTCATCTAGTCCAACCCCCGGTCCAAGAAGGAGACCCTACCCACCATTTCTGATAGATGAGACATTCCAGTCTCTTTTGAAAGCCTCCAGTGATGAAGCTCCCATAACTTCCGAAGGCAACTTCTGTTCCTTTGGTTGATTGTTCTCACTGTCAGAAAATTTCTCCTCATTTCCAGGTTGATTCTCTCCTTGTTCAATTTCCATCCATGATTCCTTGTCTACAGTGGTGAAATCCAATTTTTTTTATTACCAGTTCTGTGGGCATGGCTTGGTGGGGATGGGGTGGGGTGGCTTGGTGAGCATGGCTTGGTGGGCGTGGCAGGGGAAGGATTCCCAAATCCCCATTCCCACCCCACTCTGGGACCAGCCAGTGGTGGTATTTGCCGGTTCTCCATACTACTCATAATTTCCGCTGCTGGTTCTCCGAACTGCTCAAAATTTCTGCTACCGTTTCTCCAGAACCTGTCAAAACCTGCTGGATTTCACCCCTGCTTGTCTGGCCTTCGGGTGCCTTGGAAAATAGCTTGACCTCCTCCTCTCTGTGGCAGCCCTCAGATATTGGAAGACTGCTATCCTGTTTCCCCTGGTCCTTCTAGACTAGCCGTGCCCAATTCCTGCAATCGTTCTTCATATGCTTTAGCCTCCAGTCTCTTAATCATCCCGGTTGCTCTTCTCTGCACTCTTGCTAGAGTATCAACATCTTTTTTTATAGTGTGGTGACCAAAACTGGATGCAGTACTCTAGGTGTGGCCTTACTAAGGCTTTATAGAGTGGTGTTAGTACCTCACATGATTTTGACTGAATCCCTCTGTTACACACAATGTCCCTGTTTCACGCTGCCAGTGAAGAAAGCAGCAGATGTTTCATCTTTGAATGTTTCTGACCTCATTTCTGTTCCACTCCATCTACCTGGGCAGGTTCTGATCTCTCAGCAGCTGTGGAACTGACACCTGATTGCTTCCTGGCCATGTTTGAGTATAGCTCCCCAAGCATGTCCAGGGGAAAAGCATAGGGAAGGTCCAAGAGATGAAGAAACATCAACATTGAAAGCCTGGCTAAAAACAACAACTGGGGGGCCCATATATTTATCACACGGGGTACTTGCCCTGGGGAACAGTCTTACAACATTGTTTTAGGTCACATTGTCCATCTCTATTCTCTATAGAGAAACGAGATTGATTTCCCTGTTTTTGTACAAAGTCCAGTGTGACGCATTTGGGTTGTATAACCTCCGAGCCCATCTGACTCCAAAGTGCCTTCTATTTGTCTTTCCCACTCGGTTACAGCAAATGCACTTTCCGTTTCTGCAGATAAGTACAATCCTGCTATCTCTACTAAGCCTCCACTTGGTTTTCCTGAACCCGCTCCATTAATGCGACCGAGGCCTGGACTTCCTTATCGACCGTAAATGTTTTCTGGTTCTGCCAGTTGTCACCTGGAGAGCTCTCACAGGGCTTGTTCGGAGGAAAAAGGAAGGAATTGACGGAAGAGAAAAGATACAGAAGGCACCTAAATGGCCTCTCCCAGGCTAAGTCACAGCACTCAATCATTAAACAGGACTAGGCCTATCAGGAGATCCCAGGGCTGGGACCAAAAATGATCCCAGATCAGGGGTGAAATCCAGCAGGTTCTAATAGGTTCTGGAGAACCGGTAGTGGAAATTTTTGAGTAGTTCGGAGAACCGGCAAATACCACCTTTGGCTGGCACCAGAGTGGGCTGGGAATGGAGATTTTGCAATATCCTTTCCCCAGGAGTGGGGTGGGGATGGAGATTTTGCAATATCCTTCCCCTGCCTTGCCCACCAAGCCACGCCCACAGAACCAGTAGGGAAAATTTTTGAATTTCACCCCTGTCCCAGATACAGGAAAGGACAAGGGACAAAATCCTCAGGGATGGACTCATGAAGTCACCAAGGGTTGCATTCATTTTAAAAGGGACCCTGCTTTTACAAACATTAGAAAACACAAGAGATTAGTGCTTGCTTTATTTTTATTTATTTTTTTCCTTTCTCTCACACTAACAATTACTATTTTGGAAAAATACTGCTTTGAAAAAAGTGCAAAGAAGAGCAACTAAGATGATTAAAGTCAGTGGTGAAATCTAATTTTTTTTACTACTGGTTCTGTGGGCATGGCTTGGTGGGCGTGATGTGGCTTGGTGGGCATGGCAGGGGAAGGATACTGCAAAATCCCCATTCCCTCCCCACTCTAGAGCCAGCCAGAGGTAGCATTTGCCGGTTCTCTGAACTACTTAAAATTTCGCTACCGGTTCTCCAGAACCTGTCAGAACCTACTGGATTTCACCCTTGATTAAAGGCCTAGAGACAAAATGGTTGTAGGATTTGGGTATGGCTAGTCTACAGAAAAGAAGGATTAAGGGTGAGATGATAGCAGTATGCCAGTATTTGAGGGGCTGCCACAAGGAAGAGGGGGTCAACTTATCTTCCAAAGCACCAGAAGGCAAGACAAGAAGCAATGGATGGAAATTAATCAAGGAGTTTTCTCCTAAAACTCAAGAGAAACTTCCTGACAGTTAGGACAATTAACCAGTGGAAGGGATTGCCTTCAGAAGTTGTGGGTGCTCCATCACTGGAGGCTTTAAAGAAGAGACTGGATCGCCCCGTGCCTCAAATGGTATCTGTTATGACCTTATAAGGACATCCGCCCGGATTGGCTGCCAGCCATCGGGCGGGAAGTTTGAATTGCTGTCAGGGGCGGTGCGACTGCCGGAGCGAATATAAGGAGAGCTCCGGCAGCACACAGCCAGTCTTGTTATTGTTTCCAATAAAGTTACTTTATATAATACAGTATAAAGATACTGGTCGCATCTTCATTTCCTGCGCCTGATCTAACAGTATCTAGTCTCCTGCTCGAACAGGGGGATGGACTAGAAGACCTCCAAGGTCCCTTCCAGCTCTATTCTGACTTGACTTGAATTTGTTAACAACTTTTGAAGGTCTCCAATCAAAGCTTTTAGGAATCAATTCAGCTCTGGGCACCTCTGCATCAGGTGCATATCCTCCACTAGAAATAATAACATATCTTGTTTTGATGACAATTTACATTTATGAATTTTTTTAAAAAAAATAGTTTGGGCCTACTAGAGTGAAACCCTGCATGTGCTGCCATGTCAACATCTGTCTGAAGATTAAAGAGCATCAGTGTTCTCTCTTCAGCCCAGACATTCCTCAAAAGGTCTCTGAGTGGTACCCCATCCTCCTTCCCAGTCCCTGCCAATTTGGTCGGATGCTAAAATCAAATGATGATTTAGGGGATAAGAGAATTTAGACAGGAGCGGGGAATGAACATAAAAGGGAAATAAAAGGTTTATGAACTGATTTTAAAATGAATATTTTTTTAAACTTATTTTCTCCTGGATACACATGCTTTCTGTCTTGTCCTTATTATTCTCTTTAAAAAAGGCATCCGATCTTCACCATAAAAGGGTCCTGCCACCCCATTCCAGATAATTATGGCATGCTGGGCAGAATCTTTGAAAAAGTCCCCACCAAGTGAGCAGCATTTAATTCTAACTCAGTGGAAACAAGCAGCCCAAATCTCTTCAGTTATCTCTGTGGACACGATGGATTTGCAGGGTTTATTGGCTTGTTTACAAGTTTACAAGCTTCCTTATCAGGCACTTACAAAATGTCAGCGCTGGGTGGGAGCAAAGGTTCCCCTGAGTTGTATTGCAAACATCCCCGTAGCTGGGGCAAACAAATGTGGGCATGATTGGGGATTCAGAGCTGGCGAGGGGGCTGCTGTCATTGTCCTAAACGTATTCCTTGTTTTTCTGAGAATGGAAATACGTTTTTCATTCTGCAAAAACACAGAATGACGTTTAAGACCAACGCTTCTAAAGGGCTCCGCCCGCTTAAGGAAAAGAAAGCGGCTGGGGGAAGACCAGTCTAGGTAACAGCCCTGTACCTAAGGAAAGAAATATGCATTGCAATTACAACAACCAACAGGAAGTACCTGCACAGGTAGTCATTCAAATAAAGGAGAATATTTGTAGCTTCAGGATGGATGGATGGATAGGTAGGTAGGTAGGTAGCTAATGTAGGTAATGATGATAGATAGAAGATAGATAGATAGATAGATAGATAGATAGATAGATAGATAGATAGATGATATAGATGGTGTGGCAAAACTCTATAGTCTGTAAACTGGGAAGATGTGAAAAGAATAAAAAGGATGGATGGATGGATGGACACAATATATGATAAATGAGAGAGAGAGATGATAGATGATATGATTAGGTAGAGAGAGAGATGGATGGATGGATGGATGGATGGATGGATGGATGGATGGATGGATAGATAGATAGATAGATAGATAGATAGATAGATAGATAGATAGATAGATAGATAGATGATAAATAGAGAATAGAATAGAGTAGAATAGAGTAGAGTAGAGTAGAGTAGAGTAGAGTAGAGTAGAATAGAATAGAATAGAATAGAATAGAATAGAATAGAATAGAATAGAACAGAATTCTGTATTGGCCAAGTGTGATTGGACATACAAGGAATTTGTCTTTGGTGCATATGTTCTCAGTGTACATAAGGAGAATAAAATACATTCATCAAGAATAAAAAGATACAACACTTAGTGATAGTCAAGGTTACTAATAAGCTATCAAATCGTACTAGGAAACAAATAAAAACAATATAAATTGAAAGATACAAGCAACATGGTTATGGTAATAAGTGGGAAGAGATAAATACTAGTAAGGAAGAGAAGAATAATAGTAATGCAGTCTTAGTAAATTATTTGACAGTGTTGTGGGAATTAATTGTTTGCTAGAGTGATGGCATTCGGGGAAAAACTGTCCTTGTGTCTAGTTGTTCTGGTGTGCAGTGCTCTATAGCGTTGTGAGACTTGGAGGTCTCACAGAAGACCTCCAAGGTCCCTTCCAACTCTGTTATTCTATGTTCTATGAGTAGGGATGACTTTGAAGGTATGACGTCTCCTGCCTTGAGCAGGGCTTGGACTACAAGACCTCCTTCCAGCCCTACGATTCTATATTCTATGGAAAACCCAAATTAACCTCCAACTTAATTTTGCAACAGCGCTGCTTCAATCCAAGTCATCAAATAATCTCTGCAGCATAGATGTAATTATCACGTTATTAATAAAATCTTCTTCAAAAGTTGGGCCTCCCAAAAGTAGATTCTTAGATGAAAAAGAGACTGACCACAAGGGGACTTCTTGATACCAAGGACATCCAAAATGTTCTGTGTTGTCTAATTAAACTCTTCACAGAGATGAAAACAATCTACGGGTTTTAAAAAATATGTCTTTCCCAACCAGCAGACAGATCTGGGGTATCTAAGAAAAGGGAAAGTTTCCCTTGAGTCAAGCAGAACTCCTAGGATATTCTTTTAATTGTTTTAATATACCTAACAGAAAGTAAACAAGAAAGAAAAGAAAAATGTTAGAAACACAAAAGGAAATAGAGGAGAGAAAAAACAAAAGAGAAAGAACACGTTACTCATAGGATATCCTTCTTTATTATTTTTAAGCACCTCATGAATCCCTGTTCAATAATATTGATTACAGACTCAGTTCATGAACAAAGAGAGAACACATATTAGGACTAGAAGATCTCCAAGATCTCTTCCAACTCAGTTATTCACTTAGTCAAGACAAGAAACGATGGATGGAAATTAGTCAAGGACAGAAGCAACCTAGAGCTAAGGAGAAATTTCCTGACAGTCAGAACAATTAACCGGTGGAACGGCTGGACTCCAGAAGTTGTGGGTGCTCCATCAATGGAGGCTTTAAAGAAGAGACTGGGTAGCCACTTATCTGGAATGGTAAAGGGTTTCCTGCCTGACCAGGGGTTTGGACTAGAAGTCCTCCAAGGTCCCTTCCAACTCTAACAACTCTGCTATTCAAATAGTCAGTAAATGATTGGTCATAAATTGAGGACTACGTCCATCATGCATATCATGCCATCATTCTGATTCCCAAAGATGTCTCTGCACCTACAGGAAGCCAAGAAGTATTCTTGGGAAATAAAATGGCACATGGCCGTTTTTTGGATCCCCCCTCTTTTCTTTGAAACATATAAAGGTAAAGGTTCCCCTCGCACATACGTGCTAGTCGTTCCCGACTCTAGGGGGCGGTGCTTATCTACGTTTCAAAGCCGAAGTGCCAGCGCTGTCCGAAGATGTCTCCGTGGTCATGTGGCCGGCATGACTCAACGCCAAAGGTGCACGGAATGCTGTTCCCTTCCCACCAAAGGTGGTCCCTATTTTTCTACTTGCATTTTTTTATGTGCTTTCGAACTGTTAGGTTGGCAGAAGCTGGGAGAAGTCATGGGAGCTCACTCCATTACGTGGAGCTAGGGATTCAAACCGCTGAACTGCCGACCTCAATCGACAAGCTCAGTATCTTAGCCACTGAGCCACCATGTCCCTCTTTTGAAGCATATCCTCTGCCTCAAAAGAAGGTCAAGTATTCTGAGAAGTGATGGACGGAGTCCTTGAAGCGGTGGGATGGTAATCAGCCTTCCCAATTTGTCTTCTGGCCAAGAGGTCTTTTGCAACTGGTCTTAGCCACTGGGGGAATGTGCAAACTCTCCTCCCTGGCAGCCGTTTTGTGAGAACTCCTCAGCAGGATCCCAAAGATCTGGGATTTTGTCTCCATCACAACATTGGAAAAAATTGTAAGCCTAGTAGCACCTATTTGTAAGTTAACGCCACTGGGGCCCTGGACACAGAATAGGACAACTCACCATGGCCAATTCAGCACAGGATAACTCACTGCAGGACAATTCAACAATTCAATTCAATTATTTTAAAATATATTTATTCCACCATTTATTTGATATTAATGTATCTCTTATACTGCAGCAAGTTTTTCCACAGCAAGTTGGCCGCGGTGAGTTGGCTGTGGCGCATTGGTTATGGCAAGTTGGCCGTGGCGAGTAGCGTAGACCCCCATGGGGAAGAGAGCAGCTCTGTGGCTTCAGTCCATGGAAAAGCACCATTTGAAGAGTAGACAGTCCACTCTGCTACTTTAGTTTTGGGCTGGAGTTCCTTCTACAGCAGGCTTAATTAGGTGGCCGTTGAAGATAATATAGATGTCCGACTCCTCGCTGTAGATTGCGTTCTCCCGCTCCCGCTTGAACATTCGTACCCAGACCTCATCTCCTTCCAGGAGGTCCAGCATGAGGCTTTGGCTCTGCATGATGCTCCTCTCACTGGGTTGACAGTAGAGGATCGCCACTTGGTCTTCATTCTTCATGATGTGCAGGTAGGTCTCCTTGTAGTTCCAGGTGTGGACGTTCAGGTTGAAGAAGTAGATCCCAGGAACGTAGCAGAAGAAGCTGCCAGTAAACATGTTGAAATGCTTGTAGAGGTTGACAAACTCTGTGTCGAAAGTGACCCGTTGGTAGTAATCCAAACTGTGGAGGGGTTTGCTGCGTCCGATCGAAAAGGCAGCGTAATGCTGTTTGCAGGAGTGGCCGGTGGGCCCCACCTGACCCTTTTGTCCTTTCTGGCCATGGGATCCCTGCAGGCCTGGCTCACCCGATTTGCCTTCGAGCCCTGCAAGTCCTCGTTCCCCCATGTCACCTTTTTCTCCTACAGAGACAAGAAGGAATAAGGTGTCACAAATTTAGATGGTGTGAAAACCATAAATAGGCTGCCCTGCCTATTTTTTTTTTTTTCCAGTTCTCTTTTCCTGCAAAAGAGGGCACTGTGGGAGTAGGGATTTGGCTTTCTTGGTTGGATTATTTTGGGTTGATTCAAAAGCTGGACATGATAGAGCAGGGGTCTCTAACCTTGGCAAATTTACGACTTGTGGACTGCAACTCTTTGCTGGCTGAGGAATTCTGGGAGTTGAAGTCCACAAGTCATAAAGTTGCCAAGGTTGGAGACGAGATGTGATAGACGAGATGGTTCCCAGTCATAGAGCTAGCTGGCTGGAAAGGACCTTGGAGGTCTTTGTTCTGACCTAGCCTTCACAAACAATGGGAAAGTACTTACTCACGAGTAAAACAATCCCCTTTTTTTCTTAAAACAAGGCATGAACAGTCTTTATTGGATCAACATTGGCTAGACAAAACAAAAAATAATTAGTCACAAATGAGAGTCTTTTCTCCTTCTGAAACAGGGCAAGAACAGTCTCTGTTCACATGATAACTCAAGATTTTAAATTCATTTAAAGTCCTTCAATGATTAAGCCAAGCAGAAACAGTCCCTGTTCACACCGGCTGAGGCAAATGTACCACCTGTCAGGTTTCAGCCTTCTCCTCCTTATGTCAGCACTGGAACGAATGTAGTTTGGAGTGCTGACACCACCTATTGTTTCCCAGCAGGGAGATTCAGTTGGCCGTTCAAATATAGAGCAATTAGTCCCAACAAACCTGGTTCTGGCAAAGGAACCCGACTTGATGGATGTACACTGAAAACAAATGGTTGCCTATGATAACAGGCCATTCCCAAACCCCTCCTATTTATTTCCCAGCCAGGGAAGGCTGGCTAGCGTCTACGACTTCTTTTCCCTGAGAGCCATCTTATTGGCTTCAGTTGCTCTCCTCTCCTCTCTATGCATATGTGCATGTGGGATGAGTCCCCTCACTCAGCTCAGGCCCCGAAGACAGCTTCCTCTCCACCTGGGGGTGGACAGAAGGCCCCCGGCTCTACATCTGCTTCTGCTTCCTCATCAGAGCCTTCCAAAGTCTCCGAAGCTGGCCCAGGCCACCCTCTCTCAATCTCCTACTCATCTGACTCTGCTGCTAGCTCTGCTGGCAGCTGACAAGCCATAATAGTCTTGTGGTCTAAATATCCTGCTGAGAAAAGACCGCACTGCAGGACTCCTTTCCCGGTATCCAGTGGTGGGATTCAAACATTTTTACTACTGGTTCTGTGGGCGTGGCTTGGTGCGCATGGTCAGGGACTGTGACAGGCAGTACTCGGCCTCCTGCATCCCCCAGGGAGCAAAAACAGGCTGGGGGGGAACGCCCCCCTCCCTGTTCCCAGTTTTGGGCCTAGGAGGCCTCCCTGAAGCCTCCTGGGAGCGAAAACTGGACATGGGGGGAGCTCGCCACCCCCATCCCGTTTGAGCCTAGAAGGCCTCCCTGAAGCCTCCTGGGAGCGAAAATGGGCCGGGGTGGCATGCAGCCCCCCCCCACACCCCATTTTGGGGCTAGGAGGCCTCCCTGCACTTACCTGGGAGCCAAAATGGGGCATGTGGGGACTCCTGGAAGGGGCAGGGCAGGAAGGGGTGGGCCAGCCAGCAATTTAACTATCAATGTACCCGAACTGGCCCAAACCGGCTGAATCCCACCACTACTAGCATCAGTGGTAGGTTGCCCCCGGTTTGGACCAGTTTGCAAGAACCGGTAGTAAAACTGGTGGGAGTCCCCGCCTACCACCCCAGATGTTATCATCAGTGATCTGCGTGTGCAATCCCATTATGAACCGGTGGTAAAGGTAAGTAGAACCCACCCCTGACTAGTATCTCTCCTGAATGGAAGGATGGGAAACCAGGAAGGCCACAAACTCTCAAGAGTTGTTCAAACAGGTAGTCCTTGACTCCAAGTTGTAAAGTCATGACAGCTGTAAAGCAGGACATCATGTGACTGGCCCAATTTACAAACTAGGGCAGGGGTTGGCAACCTTTAAACCTCAAAGAACTACAAAGGTCCTAACCGGAAGCCCCCGTTCAATTATGGAGCCAACCGGAAGTCCAGTTCCCCCACCATAGAGTCTCCACTTAATGCAGCATCCTTTTTCCTCTGCTGACCTGAAGTCTGGTTCCCCCACCAAAGAGTCTCCTCCTAGTGTGGCGCCCTTTTTCCTCTACCTGTCCTAACCGAAACCCCTATCAATTGTGGAGCCGACCAGCAACAAGGAGCCGCAGCAGAGGGATGAAAGAGCCACATGAGGCTCCAGAGCTGCGGTTTGCTGAACCCTGAACTAGGGAGAGACGAAGTGAACACATTTGCAAACATAAGAACATGAGAGAATTGTCATATTCACCTAATCCTATTAGTCGGGATTTTTAAAAGTGATTGATCTGTGCATACTTCACTGCAATCCATAATGCTTAATGAGAATGGCCTTGGGAGACCAGGTGAAGAGATACTGCTTGGAGAATGTTACGATAAGAAACAGCTGGATGATGGGTGGGGGAAGAGACCCAGAAGGGACTGCCCCTGAGTTAATGGGCCATAAAAGTGACGGTGGAATAATTGTACTTTCAGACTGGCATGATTCTGTAATGTAGCTTTACAATAAAGTGGAAGTAGCTTGTATGGCTGTGTGTAGGAGATGACAAGCCTGAGCCCGAGGGAGAGGTCAAACACATCATCAGTTTCGAGTCCCTTTGCACCCACAAGAGATCTAAGTCCATCCCACCTTGAATTCCATTTGACTCTTATCTACTGCGAATTGGCTTTGACTGTCAACAGTTCAGATTCTTATAGAGAGCTTAAGCTTGCAATAAACCTTTATAGACCGTATTTTTCAGAGTGTAAGATGCACCTTTTTTCCCTCTAAAAGAGGGTGAAAATGTGGGTGCGTCTCATACACGAAATGTAGTCCTGCCCGCCCACTGGCCCCCACCCTTTGGCCTCTGCCTCCCAGCAATTTACCTTCTTGAAGCAAGCAGCAAACAGCAAACAGCCCGTTTCAGTTTCAGCACAGCACAAATAGCTGATTGTCAGTTGGATCAGCCTCCTGAACCTCAGCTGTTTCAGGCTGCAGGGATTGCCATTGCCTATTGCCACGCAGGCCTCCGCTGTTTACTGCAAGGAGGCAAATTGCTGGGAGGCAGATTTTTTTTCTTGTGCTAATCAGGCTGTGCTGAAAATGAAAATGAAATTAAAGCAGGCTGTTTGCTGTTTGCTGCAAGGAGGCAAATTGCTGGGAGGCAGAAGCAATTTTTTTTTTCTTGTGCTAATCAGGCTGTGCTGAAAATGAAACTAAAGCAGGCTGTTTGCTGCAAGGAGGCAAATTGCTGGGAGGTAGAGGCAGATTTTTTTTCTTGTTTTCCTCCCCAAAAAAGGTAGGTATGTCTTATAGTCCAGAGTATCTTATACTCCAAAAAATACGGTACATTTGGACTGCCTGAGTTTCCTGGCTGCTGTGCTTGATGTTGTGTTTCCTATCTGGTCTACCTGAGATGGCTGACACAAGAAGAGATACTGATCAGATCTTTGCAGAAAGTGGGGTGGGGGGGGGACAGGATTTTAGAAAGAGATTGCTTGCCTTTTAAGATGTGGATATCGATGGTGGGCTGGATCTTAGGGGTCGTGTAACGAGAGTCGCTGGTCATCCGTGCGAATCGGGAAGCGGTGATGGAGGCTGGCTGCTCGTCCTGCCCGCAGCATCGTACACACAGTGGAGCCCTCCAAACTCTCTTCTTTGGGGGTGGCTTTTCCCCAGGAAGATGGCTGGCATGCAGAAAACACACCAAGAGCAGGAGGAAGGTGGGATGCATCTTTAACTGACCAAAGAAGACAGGGTAAGTGGTTTTAAAAAAGGAAAGTCAGCTGCCCTTTTAGAAATAAGAATGTAAAAGTAAATTAAGATGTGACAATAAAGCAGAGGTCTTCAAACTTGGCAGCTTTAAGACTTGTGGACTTCAACTCCCAGAATTCTCCAGCCAGCAACTCCCAGAGAATTCTGGGAGTTGAAGTCCACAAGTCTTAAAGCTGCCAAGTTTGAAGACCTCTGCAATAAAGGGTAATATATATAGGTATGTAATTGCAGTATTGATGCATTGTATAAAATAGATATGTACACAAAAGGAAAGGAAGAATAACAAAACTAATTTATATGTACTAAGAGATATACTGATACCGAAGCACTGTAAAGATTGAAATTGTGATATAAAATGAAGAAAACTGTTTCATAAAAACTATTTTTAAAATAAGAAACAAACAAATATCTGCCCCATTAAAAAAAACTTCACAGGGTCAGGTGGGACCCTGTTTCTTGCCAACCTGATAGCCTAATAGAAGAAAGATTAGGTATTCCTTGCCTTGCGACCACAATTGAGCCCAACGTTTCTGTGGCTAAGTGAGACATGTATAAAAAAATGTATAAAATGTATTTTTTAAAAATGGTGAGATTGCTTATTTGGGGGATGTTATTGTTGTCCTTTTGTGTGGGGGGTGAAGAGGTGGGCAAATTTCTAAGATGCCTTTGTTTAAAGCAGACATTTAAAAAAACTAAATCAAACTTGGAACATTGATATAGTAATTGCATGAGGGGCCATGAAGTCCTAGTGGACAACCACTTAAATATGAGCCAGCCGTGTGCGGCATCTGCCAAAAAAGCCAACACAGTTCTAAGCTGCATAAACAGAGGGATAGAATCAAGATCACGTGAAGTGTTGATACCACTTTATAAGGCCCTGGTAAGGCCACACTTGGAATACGGCATCCAGTTTTGGTCGCCACGATGTAAAAAAGATGTGGAGACTCTAGAAAGAGTGCAGAGAAGAGCAACCAAGATGATTAGGGGACTGGAGGCTAAAACATATGGAGAATGGTTGCAGGAACTGGGTATGTCTAGTTTAATGAAACTAGACATATGTCACAACATAAGCCTAAGACTGAAAATCAGGCTTGTCAGATGTTACCTCTTTTCTATCCTGCTCTCCTGAGTAGAGAGTTGGTCTCTGACAGAAAACCACTTGAAGAAACTAGAAGTATTTGAAATGTCAATTTACACACCACTGTTACATATAAACTGGGTTAACAAAATCAGAAACAAGGCGGTGATAAGCCACCTGGGAAAGCCAAGGGAAATCATCAAAGCCATTAAAAAGCAAAAGTTAGAATATTTTGGACATGTGATGAGACACCCGGAAAAATATGGCATCCTTCACTTAATCCTCCAGGGAAAGATTGAAGGCAAACAAGGTCCAGGCAGAAGAAGAACATCATGGCTTCAAAATCTAAGGGACCGGTTTGGACAAAACTCAGCAGCACTTTTTCGTGTGGCTGTTAACAATAACAGGATTGCCAACATGATCACCTACGTCTGATGATGAATAAGTATAATGAAAAGAAGGACTAGGGGAGACATAATAGCAGTGCTCCAATATCTCAGGGGTTGCCACAAAGAAGAGGGAGTCAAGCTATTCTCCAAAGCACCTGAGGGTAGAGCAAGAAACTCTTAATTTTATATATCCACCTGGTACCAATAATACTCTTATCCCTTGGGGCTTGTGTGGGTGTAAAAACATTCAATTCTTGTAAGCTATTCATCTCCTTGGTCATTGCTGATTCCCACTTTTCTCTTTCTTTGGGGGGAAGTTTCAGCACTTCTTCATAAGTGTTTGGTGTTACTATTTCTCCATTCATATACATTACATAATCTTTGTATTTATTAGGCACCTGATTTCTGTTACTTCTGGTTGTTCTCACTGGTATACTATCATTGTCATGTAAATACCTTGCTTCCTTTTTTGTTACTGAATCAGTTTTTATTTTGTGTCGACTATTTGTCCATGTTCTAACTTTGTTTTTGCGTGTGCTGTTATTGTTTTTCTTTTCAATATTCTTATTTTGATGTTCAGTGTCTGAATTGGTGTTTGGGAATATTTCATTAAGGTGTATTTTGGACCAATTGGCCTGTTCATGAAATACTGCTGTTCTTGAAATTATGAATCTGTTATTGTTATCAATAAATCTGTATCCTTTTGTGCCTGTTTCGTATCCCATGAATTTAAGTCTTCTGGATACGTTTTCACTTTTACGCCTTAATTGTTTAGGTATATGTACGTCTGCAGTGACTCCAAATATATGCATGTGTGTTAACTTAGGTTTCCTACCGTACATCACTTCATATGGTGTTTTATTCACTATGCTGGACCAAGTCCTATTTTGGGTGTAATTGGAAAATTGTAAAGCTTCTGACCAGAATTGTTTACCTAAACCAGCATCTTCTAATGTGGATCTAATCATGGTTTGTAGTGTCGAGTTCTTTCTCTCTACCACTCCGTTCTGGAATGCAGAGAAAGGACTAGATGTGTAATGCAACATCCCTTTATCTTTTAGCCATCGTGAGAATTCGTTTGACATGAATTCACATCCTCTATCTGTCATAATTTGTTTTATTCTAATGTTGTGTTGTGTCTCTGTGCGTTTGTAAAATTCTTTGAATTTCTGAAATGTTTCATCCTTATGTCTTAATGTGTAGACAAACCCATAACGACTATAGTCATCCACAATGGTTAGGAAATAGCGTTTTTTATATGTGATTGATGGTGTCAATGGGCCAACTAAGTCCATGTGTACTAATTCAAAGATTTGTTTCGTTGACCTGGTTGATTTTTTGGGCCTGGGGCTAGTTTTGAGTTTTGTGGATTTACACACTGAGCATTCTAGGTAGTTTTTACAGTTTTTTATTTTAACACCATCAGCATGTTCAATCATTTTTTGTACTACAGGAAAACTAGCATGTCCTAATTTTCTATGTAAGATATGAGCACATTCATCATGAATGGGTTTGCCTATATTAGGTCTTTTATCATTGGATGAGTTTTTGTTGTTATGAACTACCTCATGTTCCTCATTATCACTATTACTATTTTCTTCGTTATTTATGTCATTGTCATCCTCTATGTTGGAATCAATATTGTGTAAACATCTTTCATTTGTTATTAAGTAAGGTAATCCTCCTTTTACAATGCCAGTACCTACGCTTGTTTCATTTTTCTTTAAAGCTGCATTCCCTTTTGAAAAGACTATGTTTATGCCAGATTCTCTGCTTAGTTTTATTGCACTAAGTATGTTATGAGGTATTTCAGGTATTAACAATACCCCCTCTATTTTTCCTAGGCCAGGTAAGATTATATTTCCTCTACCTATGACTTGGATCTTCCCTTGATTAGCTACTTTGATTACAAATTTATCTTCAACAAACGAAGATAATATATTTTTGTTGTGTGTAGTGTGATTTGTTGCACCAGAGTCAATGAGCCAATCGTTATCTTCTGGTCTACGTATGTTGTTGTTGTTGTGTTTGTTCAGTCCATTCAATGAACCAGATTTTCTATCTCTTGAATCATCTCTACCCCCTCTATGTTCCTTATAGATGGGTGGACTACTATATCTATGTCTGTCAGTGGATGACTGTCTGCTGTGATATCTATCTCTATGATCTGTCCTATGTTTATCTCTGAGAAATTTAGGACAATCTCTTCTATTATGCTCCTTGGACCCACAATTATGGCATTTGATTGGTTCATGGTACCTTTCTTGAAATGCCACTTTCTTATATTGCTTATGCTCTATGTGATTATTATAACGATTTCTTCTCGAATTGTCTTCAGCTATCAACCTATTAGAAAGGTTTTCTATGGATAAATACCCTAAATTGATTGTATCTAAATGGGATATATAATTATTCCAAGATGGGTCTAATGAATTGATAATAACACTTTTCATTGTTTGATCTGAAATTATTTCTCCTCTTAGTTGTAATTCTGCTCTGACTTTGTTTAAGTATATTAAATGTTCACTTATGGTGACCCCAGATTTTAACCTGGCTGAAAAGAAATCCTTAGACATTCTTGTTGTAGTGGCTACACTATCACTGTGAAACAGCTTAAACATGCATTGAACAATTTCTGATACAGTTAGATTTGACTTAATACTATGATACATAGCAGGAGATATACTGGATATTAGTAAGAAAAATGCTCTATGGTGTAGGCAGTCCAATCTTAAAGTCCAAGGTCTTTTTGGAGGGTTAGTAATGAAAAACAATAAATTTTCTTTCATAAAGACAACTTGGAGCTGTTGGCACCACTCTTGTAAATTAACACCATCTACCCTCAGTTTTGGGAAATCATTGGGTAAATTCCCAATGTTGTTAGCTCCATTACTTACAACTGGAGGAAGTCCATGGTCTTCTAAGTGTTGGTAACCGCAGAATGGCATGGGGATGCTAGCGACGACTTTAAATGGCAGTCTCTGTCTTTCTCTTGCTTCGAAGCTGTCTGTGTAGCTTTGCACATGCGCATTGTCCATTTCGCTCCTGAAGTCATGGTGAAAGGTTCTCGTCGCTGCAGCTCCCTCGCATTGTTCTTCTTCGGAAGACTCGGTCTCTGGTTCAGCCTTGGGAGTCCTGGTGGCGATGGGAGTCCTTTTATTGAGAGCGCTGGTCTCTGGAAATGTTTGCGGCGTAGGTTGGTATCTGCAGGGCTCTCTGGGTTCAGGCGTCGATGCTTTTGCTGTCTGCATAGAGGCGTGCGATCTTCGGGAAGTTCGTTTACTCACTGTTCTTCCTTTTGTTTTTTTACTGCAGTTTTTCGCTGATTCTTTAGTTATTTTCAATTTTGACCCAAAAGTTGCAAAAAGCGTTTTCATTGCAGACTCTACTTGATTTTCTATTGATTCTTCTTCAGTCTCTGTGTCAGACTCTTCTGATGTATGGATCTTTTCTCTTTTGTTTTTTGCATCAAGTAAGTCCTTTCGCGCCAGATATTTTGAATCTTGTCTTCTGATTGGCTCTTCATCGCTTAGACTGAAGGTTCGTTGAAACCAAGATGGCTGCCATTCAAAATTTTGCGCGGGACCGTTGTTCTTCTCCTTCATTGCATTTTTGTCTGTAAACAAATCGCTCACCTTTTTTGAGTCTTTATTTTCATCTGTAACGATGTGCTTTTCTCTCGCTGCTCCGCTTTTTTTCAGTAAGTCTTGGAGGTTCGCGATGAGGTTTTCATCGTTCTTTTGATCTTTTAAAAGTTTTAGTATTTCTGACCTGAGTTTGTTATTTTCTATTTCGTTTTCTTTTTGATCATTGTTCTCATCTATTATTTCTTCGTTGTCTGTAGTACAGTCTTCAGATTCTCTCGATATTTCAGTTGCGTATTCATCAATTATTTCTTGTTCTGCTTCCATTTCTTTAGTATATGCCCTGGTGTTGGGTCTTATTTTTTTGCTTTTTGATTTTTCTCTCTCAGACATTGTTGAATTTTTTATTGAGTCAATTAACCATCCTCTGCTACCAAATTGTTGCAATATTTTCAGGATCAGACTCAATAATTAAAGTAAGAATAGTATGTTTAAATAAAGCTCTGTTTAATCACAGATGGCATTCTATATTCACTGAATATTCACAAATAGAAGCACTGAAAAATGGCATACAGCTCCTTATATATACAAGGGGAGGAGCTAGATATGGGAGTGGTTAGACATACATACATTAAGCAATGGAAATAAGTTAACTCTTGATATACTGTACAGATACTATTTACATGATGGAGAATAAAGCATTTACTTGTGACAGAAACAATGGGTGAAAACTAATCAAGGAGAGAAGCAATCTAGAACAAAGGAGAAATTTCCTGACAGTGAGAACAATTAGCCAGTGGAACAACTTGCCTCCAGAAGTTGTAAATGCTCCAACACTGGAAGTTTTTTCAGAAGAGATTAGATAACCATTTGTCTGAAATAGTATAAGGTTTCCTGCTTAAGCAGGGGGTTGGACTAGAAGACCTCCAAGGTCCCTTCCAACTCTATTCTATTCTAAATGTGTTCCTGCGTGTGATGGGATCTGTCAAAACTCTGGGCACGTATTTCTACTTTACCTCTTCTAAGTAGCCAAGTTGAAGGTTTTATTTTGCTTCACTGAATATTTAAAGGCAATGCCTGAGATTGCGGGATCACTTCGAAGTCTAAGCATTGTTTCTGCTCAGCTTGATTTGGCCCCTTGTTTTCCTCTCTGCAATCCAAGGTTGTGGCTGCACATTCTCGTGCTACTAGAACAAATGTTATTTCATTTCCATAAAACTTTCAACCTACTTTCCTCTTGTGGGCTGCTATTATAATCAACACACAGATTGTTCAGAGGCGAAGGGAGAAGCTCCTCTACAATGCTCTTCTCATATAATCTGATTCAAATAAGTTCTGTTTTTTTAATAAACTATATGAAATTGTATTGTAGTGTGATTTTATATTACATTGTTAAACCGAACTGAGATGTTTGATTCTTTTTGCCTTGCTCTTAAAAGGAATTCAGGGGGAAAAAAAACCAGAAAAAGGATTTTTATAGAGGAAAAGTCTCTTATTCAACAGCTTCCTTTGTTCTGCGTCAATTTGTGAATTTCTTATACAGTTAAATTCTATCAGCCTGGGGGAAAAAATGGGAGGGAAGGGAGAGAAGTTCTAGAGCAGTGATGGCAAATCTTTTCGGCACCAAGTACCCAAACCGGAATGTGCATGTATGTGCGTGCACATGCGTGCGCCAGAGTGCCAGAAACCCGAAGACCAGCTGGCTGGTGCGCATGTGCATGCCGGCCAGCTGATCTTTGGCTTTCCAGCTCACACATGCGCACCAGCCAGCTGATCTTCTCATGCACCGAAGCACCGGAAACCCAAAGACCAGCTGGCTGACCCACACATGCCTGTTTTTTAGGCATTTTGGGTTTTCAGGCCGTTTGCCGGCACTCTGGTGCCCACGAAGACCAGCTGGCTGGTGTGCACATGTGCGCTGGAAACCAGAAGAGCAGCTGGCAACGGCATGCACGCCCACAGAGAGGGCTCTACGTGCCACCTCTGGCACATGTGCCATAGGTTCGCCATCACAGTTCTACAGGTTCTAGAAAAATCTTTTTGTGTTTTTCTCCTACTTTTTTTCACTCCGTTTAATGGAATAGAAAAAGAGAGGTTTGCTTTAATTACCAAAGAGAGAAATTTTCTAAATTGTCCTGGGAGGAATGGTAGGTAGTCCTCAACGTACGACCACAACCGAGCCCAAAATTTCTATTGCTAAGTGAGACATTTGTTAAGTGAGTTTTGCTCCATTTTACGACTCTTTTTGCCACTGTTGTTAAGTGAATCGCTGCAGTTGATAAGTTAGTCACCTGGCTGTTAAATGAATCTGGTTTCCTTGCTGACTTTGCTTGTCAGAAGGTCGCAAGAGGGGATCACATGACCTTGGGACACAGCAATGGTCATAAGTATGAATCGGTTGTCAAGCGTCTGAAATTCGATCACGTGATCATGGGGAGGCTGCGAAGGTCATAACTGTGAAAAACAGTCCTAAGTCACATTTTTCAGTGCCGTTGTAACAGTAAATGAACTGTTGTAAGTTGAGGACTACCTGTAGGGGTGCTCTTACTTAGTGACAAGGTCTCTGAAAGGGACATATGTGTGAATTTCCTCTTTCTTTCTTTTTTGCAAGTGATTGGGGTTTTCACAGAGTCAGAAAATTCAGGATGACACATGAAAAAATTCGCCAGTTTTGTTTTGTGTGTTTGCACACACAGTGCACCTTTTCAAAGGAGAGAATTCAATCACAGTAACTTTTTTTTTTTTACATCTTGACTCTTTTTAACCAGAATTGGAGACACCCATGCAAAGGATGCCAAGAGGACAATCTTCCCTGGAGTTAAGCAGCAGTTCTCCAGTCCAGTTAAGGGAGATCCTGCCTTGGAGAACAGAGCAGAGCAGAGCAGAGCAACAGGGCTGGAAGGGACCTTGGAGGTCTTCTAGTCCAACCCCCTGCATGAGCAGGAGACCCTACACCAGTGATGGCTAACCTTTTTGCCGTTGCATGCCAAAACTGGGGGGGGGGGGGAGTATGGGGAGATCAAGTGTGCATGTGCCCACACCCATAATTCAATGTACCCCACTCCCCGTGCATGCGCGACCCCGCCCCTGTGCTCCCTCCCCTGGTTTTAGCACGCGATGGCACGGTGGGCCGAGTAGGTCCATTTTTTGCCCTCCACGGGCTCCAGAGGCTTTCTAGGAGCCTGGGGAGGCCTGTTTCCTGACTTCCGGTGGGCCCGAAAGGCCCAAAAATCAGTTGGCCGTGTGCCCACAGATATGCCTCTGCATGCCATCTGTGGCACACGTACCATAGATTTGCCATCATTCCAGATAAGTGGATGTCCAGTCTCTTCTTAAAAGCCTCCAGTGATGGAGCAGCCACAACTTCTGGAGGCAAGCCGAGCCGTTCCACTGGTTGCTTGTCCTCACTGTCAGGAAATTTCTCCTTACTTCTAGGTTGGATCTCTCTTTAATGACCTTCCATTTGTTACTTCTTGTTGTGTTCTCAAGTGCTTTGGAACAATAGCAGAAACAGTATAACAGAATTGGGGGTCTTCTAGTCCAACCTCCTGCTTGAACGGTAGACCCCATACCATTTTTGATAGGTGGCTGCCCAGTCTCTTCTTGAAAGTTTCCATCCGTTGTTTCTTGTTTAGCCTTCTGGTGCTTTGGAGAAAACTTGACTGCCTCTTCTTTGGGGCAGCCCCTGAGATATTGGAAGACTGCTATCATGTCTTCCCTAGTCCTTCTTTTCATTAAATTAGACATACCCAGTTCCTGCAACCGTTCTTCATATATTTTAGCCTAATTAGACCCCTAATGACCCTTGTGGCTCTTCTCTGCACTCTTTCCAGAGAAAATGGGACAGATGGGTGTGTTTCTCTTTCTGGAGAAATTTTCCATTCCATTGTTCTGCTTTGCAAGCCTAGCAAGAACACCACTTGGCTAAGTTCAAATAGCCCGTCTTTCGGCTCACTTTTCAAAGTAGTTAATTTTCTTTAAAAAGATTAAAACATGCAGGTAGTCCTTGACTTACTGTACAACCACAATTTCCACAATTTGTTAAGCAAGGCAGTTGTTAAGTGAGCTGTACCCAATTTTATTGTTCTTTTTTGCCTTGGTTGGTAAAAAAATCTCTGTAGTCATTAAGTGAGTCGGGCGCTCAATAAGCAAATCTCCCCCCCCCCATTGACCTTGTCAGAAGGCAGCTGGCTAGTCCAAAATGGTGATAAGTCAGTTATAAGTCATTTTTTAAAATACCATTGTGACTTTGAATAGTAATCGCACTTAAGTCTTATATATCGCTTCACAATGCTTTTACAGCCCTCTCTAAACAGTTTACAGAGTCAGCCTCTTGCCCCCAACAATCTGGATCCTCATTTTACCGACCTCGGAAGGATGGAAAGATGAGTCAATGTTGAGCCCGTCAGGATTGAACTCCTGGCAATGGGCAGAGTCAGCCTTCTATACTGCACTCTAACCACTGGCAAGGAAGGAAGGAAGGAAGGAAGGAAGGAAGGAAGGAAGGAAGGAAGGAAGGAAGGAAGGAAGGAAGGAAGGAAGGAAGGGCAATAGCAATAGCACTTAGACTTATATACTGCTTCACAGTGCTTTATAGTCCTCTCTAAGCAGTTTACAGAGTCAGCCTCTTGCCCCCAACAATCTGGGTCCTCATTTTACCTACCTCAGAAGGACGGAAGGCTGAGTCAACCTTGAGCCCGGTGAGATTCGATCTGCCAAATTGCAGATGTCAGAATAGTCATTAAACAAATGGCTATAAGTTGAGGATCATCTATAAACATGTTATAGGTTCAAATGGCCTGGATTTTGGACTTAAAAAGAAGAATTTGGGGCACATATGTTTTTTAAGGCAGATGTAGGTTTGATGGTGCACACAGGACTGTACAGACAACATCAAGGACCACAAAACTGGCTGGCAAGGAGATTTTTTTTTTAATTAAAAAATTTATAAATTTTACTAAAACACAAATTTGACATTTATTTATTTATTTATTTATTGAATTTATATCCCACCCTTCTCCCCGAAGGGACTCAGGGCGGTGAACAGCCGAGAATTAAAATAACATACAATATAAAAGTTAAAATAATTAAAAATAAATTAAATTAAACTGCCGCCCCAATTTAAAACCCCTAGCAATACAATTAAAAAACTAACCCCTAAAACCTATTCAGGCCAGGCCGGCTTGTTGAAATAAAAGCGTCTTCAGGGCCTTACGGAAAGTGCGGAGATCCGGGATCAGCCGTATTCCGGGAGGTAGCTCGTTCCAGAGGGCGGGTGCTCCCACAGAGAAGACTCTCCCCCTGGGGGCCACCAGCCGACATTGCTTGACCGACGGCACCCTGAGGAGGCCCTCTCTGTGAGAGCGTATTGGCTGGTGGGAGGTTATCAGTAGCAGCAGGCAGTCTCGTAAACACCCTGGCCCTAAGCCATGGAGCGCTTTAAAGGTGAGAACCAACATCTTGAAGCGCACCGGGAAGACCACCGGGAGCCAATGCAGCTCGTGCAGGAGAGGTCTTATATGGGAGCACCATGTCGCTCCCGTGATCACCCGCGCGGCCACATTCTGGACCAGTTGGAGCCTCCGGGTGCTCCTCAAGGGGAGCCCCATGTAGAGAGCGTTAGCGTAGTCCAGGCGAGAAGTGACGAGAGCATGAGTGACTGTGCATAAGGAATCCCAACTCAGAAAGGGGCGCAACTGGCGTATCAGGCAAACCTGATAAAAAGCCCCCCTGGCCACGGCCGTCATGTGCTCTTCTAAAGACAGCCGTGTGTCCAGGAGGACGCCCAAGTTGCGAGCCCCCTCTGTGGGAGTCAATGACTCGCCCACAATAGCCAGCGATGGCGCCAGCTGGTTATATCGGGATGCCGGCATCCACAGCCACTCGGTCTTGGAAGGGTTGAGTCGAAGCCTGTTCCTCCCCATCCAGACCCGCACGGCCTCCAGACACTGGGACATCACTTCAAGGGCATTGTTGGGGGTGGAGATGTACAGCTGAGTGTCATCAGCGTACAGATGGCATCGCACCCCAAATCCATGGATGATCTCACCCAGCGGCTTCACATAAATGTTGAACAGGAGAGGCGAGAGGACCAACCCTTGTGGCACCCCACAAACAAGGCACCTCGAGGTCGACTTCTGCCCCCCTGCCAACACAGACTGCGACTGGTTGGAGAGATAGGAGGAGAACCACCGCAACACGGTGCCTTCCACCCCCAATCCCTCCAGCCGGTGCAGCATGATACCATGGTCGATGGTATCAAAAGCTGCTGAGAGATCTAATAGGACCAGAACAGAGGAGCACCCCCTTATCCTGAGCCCTCCAGAGATTATCAACCAACGTGACCAATGCCATTTCTGTGCTGTACCCAGGCCTGAAGCCAGACTGGCACGGGTCTAGATAGACGGTTTCATCCAGGTACTGCAGGAGCTGTTGCGCAACCACACTCTCAACAACCTTCACAATAAAGCGAAGGTTGGAGACAGGACAGTAGTTAGCCATAACAGCCGGATCCAGAGAAGGCTTCTTAAGGAGGGGCCTCACCACCGCCTCTTTCAAAGCAGGCAGCAGGAAACCCTCCCCCAAAGAAGCATTTATAATCCTCTGGAGCCAGCCTCGCGTAACCTCCCGGGTAGCCAGTACCAGCCAGGAGGGACACGGGTCCAGTAAACATGTGGTTGCATTTAACCTCCCCAGAATCCTGTCCACATCCTCAGGAGTCACCGGATCGAGCTCGTCCCAGATAACATTCTCAAGACCCGCCTCAGCCACCCCGCTGGAATCTACCCAATCAGAGTCCAAGCCTTCCCGAATCTGAGTGATTTTATCAGGCAGATACTGTGCAAAATCCTCAGCCTGCCCTTGCAAGGGGTCCTCCCGCGCTCCCTGATATAGGAGGGAGCGGGTCACTCTAAACAAGGCGGCTGGGTGGTTATCTGCCGATGCAATAAGAGCAGAAAAGTAGTCACATTTTGCCGCTTTTATCGCCACTAAATAGGTCTTAATATGAGACCTAATTAGTGTTCGATCGGATTTGGAGTGACTGGCCCTCCAACCACTCTCTAGATGTCTTTTCTGGCATTTCATCCCCCTCAGCTCCTCGGTGAACCAAGGAGCTGGGCAGGTGCGACGCCAGGTCAGAGGCCGCAAAGGCACGACACGATCCAAAGCCCGGTGGCCGTCCTATCCCAGGTGGCCACCAGATCTTCAGTCGAGTCGTGAGCCAAAGCCTCAGGAAATGGCCCAAGCTCCCTCTGGAATCTCTCCGGATCCATTAGGCGCCTGGGGCGGAACCACCTAATTGGTTTCACCTCCCTGCGGTGGGGTGCAGCAGTCAGAAAGTCCAGCCTCAGGAGAGAATGGTCAGACCATGACAGGGGCTCAATAGCTATATCCCCTATACCCTGGCCATTCAACCACTGACCAGAGACAAAAACTAAGTCCAGAGTGTGTCCTCCCGTGTGAGTAGGGCCATGAGTTAGTTGTGTCAGGTCCAAGGCCGTCATGGAAGCCATGAACTCCTGGGCCACCTCAGACGCCTCACCAGCCGATGGCAGGTTGAAATCCCCCATGACCACCAGTCTGGGGGAATCAACCACCACTCCGGCAATAACATTGAGAAGCTCGGGCAGGGCCGCTGTCACGTGGCAGGGAGCCAGGTACGTGACCAGCAGGCCCATCTGCATCCCATGGCCCCACTTCACCAGGAGAGACTCACCTCCGGCTATCTGTGGTACAGTGGTCTCCCTCGGATCAAGACTTTCCTTAATGACAACCACCACCACCACCCACCCCTGCCCTGGGCCCTCGGCTGATGGAATGCTCGGAAACCTGGTGGGCACATTTCTACGAGGGGGACCCCCCCCCTCTTGGCCTAGCCAGGTGTCTGTAATACCCGCCAGGTCCGCTCCCCCCTCCTGAATTAACTCACAGATTTACACAACATACAACATATAAATAGCTTATCCTTTTTAAGCATTGTTTCATAGTGGTCTTCCATCTGATATATTATACTTCTTCCCCTATTTCTTACATAATACTCCTTCTTTTTCCCCTCCTTCTCCTTTTCTTCTCTTCTCTTTTTTTTCCCTCTTTCCCCCTATAGAGATCTATATATTTTGATTATATCTTTACTGTTTTACATTTCTACATTCATATTATATACATAATTATACCACTCAGTACATACATACATATATTTAATACATACATACATACATATATACATATATATATACAATATATATATATATATATATATATATATATATATATATATATATATATATACATATATATATATATATATATATATTGTTCTTTTTTCGTAGGTCTATATGTGAATTATTGTTTTAGCCAGGGTTTTTTATATATATATTGTATTTCTGTTCTTTTCTCCTTGTATTTATTGTTCTTTATTGAGAGTGTTAAGCCAATTATACCATTTATTCCATATTCTGTAGTAGTCTGTCTCTCCTTTTTTTAAAATTTCTTTTATTAATCTGTTCATCTCAGCGCATTCTAAGATCTTATCTATTAGTTCTTCTTCAGTTGAGATTTTTTCCTGTTTCCAATTTTTTGCAACATTCTCGTTAGGAATCTTTGATGCTACATATCTTAACAGCAGCACAAATAACATATCATAGGAGATAGATAGATAGATAGATAGATAGATAGATAGATAGATAGATAGATAGATAGATAGATAGATATAAAAACAGAATGCCTTGAAAATGGCTTTTTTCTCCCAGCCACAAAATAGCTGCAAAAAGCAATTTTGCTTCTAGGAGGAAGACTCTTTTAATGTTTGAAAACATTTTAGATTGTGTTTACTATATTGGATTTTTGATCAATGGCTGCAATTAGACTGAAGTCATGCTAGGCAGCAGCAAAGGTTTTTAAAAAATTGAAGATAATCACAGCAACATAATGAAATGCCTTTTAGAAGTTTGTCCTTCTTGATGCCCTTGCAAAAGGGAAGGGGTTAGCTTGACCAGGCTGACCCCAAGGATAGACAGGTGTATGTCTGCAATACAGTTCAGAAGGCTGGGTCAATTTTGAAGGACCAAACCTAGGGACAGGTAACCTAACCATACTAACCAAGGAGAGAAACAACCTGGAATTGAGGAGAAACTTCCTAACAGTGAAAGCAATTAACCAATGGAACAGAAGTTGCCTTCAGAAGTTGTGGGTGCTCCATCACTGGAAGCTTTCAAAAAGAGATTGGACAGTCACCTGTCTGAAATGGTATAGGGCAGTGTTTCTCAACTTTGGTAGCTTGAAGATGGGTGGACTTCAACTCCCAGAATCCCCCAGCCAGCAGCGCCTGAGCAGAGGATTGGATCTTTATATTACTGCTTTATAAAACCTTAGTAAGGCCACACCTGGAATAGTGCAACCAATTTTGGTCACCATACTACAAAAAAGATGTTGAGACTTTGGAAAAAGTGCAGAGAAGAGCAACTAAGATGATCAAAGACCTGGAGGCTAAAACATAGGAAGAACAGCTGCAGGATTTGGGTTTGGCTAGTCTAGAGAAAAGGAGAATCGGGGTGACTTGATAGCAGTATCCCAGTATTTGAGGAGCTGCCACAAAGAAGAGGGGGGTCAAATTATTCTCCAAAGCACCAGAGGGCAGGACAAGAAACAATGGTTGGAAACTAACCAAAGAGAGAAGCAATAGCAATAGCACTTATATACCGCCTCATAGTGCTTTTATAGCCCTCTCTAAGCGGTATACAGAGTCAGCATTTTTTTATTTTTTTATTTATATGCCGCCCTTCTCCGGAGACTCAGGGCGGCTTACAATGTGCTAAGCAATAGCCTTCATCCTTTTGTATATTTATACAAAGTCAGCTTATTGCCCCCACAAACTGGGTCCTCAATTTACCTACCTTAGAAAGGATGGAAGGCTGAGTCAACCTTGAGCCTTGGCGAGATTCGAACCTGCAGTAATTGCAGGCATCTGGTCTTAATAACCAGCTTAATAATAGGGTACCTTAGACCACTGTACTACCAAGGCTCTTATTGCCTCCAACCACAATCTGGGTCCTCATTTTACGCACCTCGGAAGGATGGAAGGCTGAGTCAACCTTGAGCTTGGTGAGATTTGAACTGCTGAACTGCAGCTAGCAATCAGCTGAAGTAGCCTGCAGTACTGCACTCTAAGTAGCCACTGCATTACCTCGGCTCTTGGAAGCAACCTGGAATTAAGGAGAAACTTCCTAACAGTGAATACAATTAATCAATGGAACAGCTTGCCTCCAGAAATCATGGATTCTCCATCACTGGAGGTTTTTAAGAAGAACCAGATAGTCACTTATCTGAAATAGTATACTGTGGGTTTTCCTGCTTGAGCAGAGGGCTGGACTAGTAGACCTCCAAGATCCCTTCCAGCTCTCTTATTCTGAATACATTGAGGGATGCATTGGGGGAAAACCAAAAAATTCAGGTTGTCTTCAATTTACCACCAGTCATTTCCATTCAAGCAAGAAAGTATTAGGAGAAAGTACATAATTGGCTGGAAGAGATAACTAAACAGAATATAGATTCAAAATTGGAATTATATCTGTTGGGAATAATACCAGAGGCTTACGATATAGGGATCACATCAGAGGTTGGTTTCAGCAGGTTCTGACCAGTTCTGGAGAATCAGTAGTGGAAATTTTGAGTAGTTTGGAGAACCGGTAGTAAAAATTCTGACTGGCCCGCCCCCATCTATTCTCTGCCTCCCGAGTCTCAGCTGATTGGGAGGAAATGGGGATTTTGCAGCAACCTTCCCCTGGAGTGGGGAAGGAATGGAGATTTTACAGTATCCTTCCCCTGCCACGCCCACCAAGCCACACCCACAGAACAGGTAGTAAAAAAATTTGAATCCCACCACTGGACCACATATTTAATTTTAGGTATACTGACAGCGGCAAGGATTATATTTGCTAAATACTGGAAAAATTAAAACACTCCACCAGACGGAGAAGTGATTCGGAAAATTTTAGAATGTACTGAAATGGATAGGTTAACTTTTAAAATTAAAGATAAAGAAGACTCAGGATACAACCGGATATGGAACAGATTTTATGAGTGGCTAGAGAAAATGGGTAGGAATTAGAGGGAAAAAGACTATGAATGTATTAAAATAGAGATGGTTTTCAACTCTTAAGTATGATAATCTACAAAACGTAAATAGAGATAAGAAAACCCAGTTTAAACTATTTGGTTATACTAGTACAATTATATCTAATAAAAGTGTTATCATATTATAGTTCCTGTTACTAGTTACTGTTATGAGTTCATGTGTTAATATCTTTTTTTTTTATTCTGGTCTTTGTGTAACTGACACATCCTGCGTTCATACACTGTATTCAAAAATGCTTATAAATAATATATATATATACTACCAAAAAAAAGTCACTTACAATCGGTATCCAAAGTTATTACTGGAAAAAAAATAGGAGCATTGAACACTGACTCCCTCAGAGTGTCTGTTTTATTTTGCCAGCCCTGACTTCATAATTATGACATTCTCTCCTGCTTGACTTTTCCCGCTTGATTCATTCCCGTTGTTTGAAAGCAGATCTATAAAAGGAACAATGTCTCTTCCTGCCTTTCCTGTATCGATGCTCTCCTTTCAAATTATATGTGTACAGAACATAAATGTTGACCGCAAAGCACAAATATCTTCCTCTGCGTTCTTTCTAAGTCAGTCCTCAATCAATTTGTTGTCTTTCTTTCCTTTTTCAAAGAAAAAGAGAATTTCAGGGAAATTACTCTGGGGATAATAAGATGTACTGGCTCTAAGTGAATTACTCACTGGCCAAGCCTGCAGATGTCCTGCTCTTAACCAGAGAAACATTTCTCTGGTGATATGGAATCCCTGGCTTCCCACAATTTCATAGGAAGAAGAAGTTGTTTGTTTGTTTGTTTGTTTGTTTGTTTGTTTGTTTGTTTGTTTGTTTGTGAGTTAGTTAGGTTGGTTGGTTAGTTAGTTAGTTAGTTAGTTAGTTAGTTAGTTAGTTAGTTAGAAGTCAAACTGAAGTTTTTCTGCTACTCAGAATGTTAGAAAAATGTGTTATTGGAAATATTAACAGCAGGACAGGTAGTCCTTGACTTACGACCACCCTTGAGCCCAAAGTTTAGGTAGCTAAGTGAAACATTTGTTCAGTGAGTTTTGTCCCATTTTACGACTTTTCTTGCCATCGCTGTTAAGTGAATCTAACTTAACATTTATGCCTTCCCGATTGACTCTGGTTGTCCCGAAGGTCGCAAAAGTGGATCACATGACCCTGGGACTCTGGAACAATCAGATACAGATTAACAGAGTTGGAAGGGACCTTGTAGGTCATTTAGTCCAACCCCCCCCCACCAAAGTAGACTCTACAGCATTTCTGACAGATAGCAATCCAGTGTCTTCTTGAAAGCTTCCAGTGATGAAGCTCCCACAACTTCTGAAGTCATAAATATGAACCAGTTGCCAAGCCTCTGAATTTTGATCATGTGACCATGGGGAAGCCGCAGAGGTCATAACTGTGAAAAGCGGTCATAAGCAGGGGTGAAATCCAGCAGGTTCTGACAGGTTCTGGAGAACCGGTAGCGGAAATTTTGAGCAGTTCAGAGAACCGGCAAATACCATCTCTGGCTGGCCCCAGAGTGGGATGGGAATGGAGATTTTGCAATATCCTTCCCCCAGGAGTGGGGTGGGAATGGAGATTTTGCAGTATCCTTCCCCCAGGAGTGGGAAGGGAATGGAGATTTTGCAATATCCTTCCCCCATGAGTGGGGAGGGAATGAAGATTTTGCAGTATCCTTCCCCTGCCACGCCCATCAAGCCACGCCCATAGAACCGGTAGTAAAAAAAAAATTGGATTTCACCATTGATTATAAGTCACTTTTTTCAGTGCCGTTATAACTTTGAACGGTCACTAAATGAGCTGTTGTAAGTCAAGGACTACCTGTAGTCCCAGAGGTGCTTTTTCAAAAGGACTTTCTTTGTTTTTGCTTGAAGATGTTTCGCTTCTTATCCAAGAAGCTTCTTCCGTTCCACTAACGTTGTTTGCTTTTTAAGTGATTTAAATTTCTGTAGAAGCTTCTCGGATGAGAAGCGAAAAGTCTTCAAAGAAAAACCAAGAAAGTCCGGTTGTCTTTTGAAAAAGCACTTTTGGGACAACCGTGACCTGGATGGCTGAGAATCTCTACAGACATTCACAGCAGTGGATCTCTTCACCACCTGTACTACGAAACAAGCCTTAAAAACCCAGCCAAGAGGAATTTGAAAGAAGTTTTCAACCAGCCTGAGAATAAAGTAGAAAAACAGAAGCCATTTCACAGCAGGGGAGAAAAGGTCTGCGCAACCATTAAGGCAGGTTTCAAAACAACATTAAAAATGGACAAACACACCACCGTTACCTGGCTTTGATGGATGTTCAGGAAGATCTTTTTATGGATGGATGGAAGGATAACATTGAGCTCCACAAGAGGAATGCCTGTTTACCTCAAGTTTGTCTTTCTGGCAGCTTTTTTTCATGGGCCACAATGGACACCCAGAGAGGGAAAAATGAACTCTCCAGGACACCCTGAGATTTAATGAGAGCTCGAGAGCTCGTCCCTCTAGGAAAAGACACAGATTTCTGCAAAGAAGTCCAGATGCCAAAGAGGAGGAGAGGGGTAGAGGAGGAGGAGGGACGGCTGCAAAACAGCCACGTCACGGAGAGCATTTCCTTCTACTTTCTCTCTCTTTCTGGACCAGTTTGTTGTTGCTCTGTCCTTCTCCTCTATCTTGAGGAGATTTTCACAGCAGCCAAAACAGAAAATTGTTGATTCTGAGGGCCAAGCTGGAAATCTGCCAACGATTTCCACGAGAGCAAATGGATGGCACAGGACACCCCTCTCAATCCTTCTGCCCTTCTCCTTCGAGAGATCAAAATACACACTGAGCTGCACACATTATTTATTTGGAAGATGTGCCTCCAGAAACTTAAAACATGCTTCCAAACATTGAATGGAAATGTTTGCATTTGGTGTGTTTATATATATATATATTTAAAAGTCATTTTTTAAAGGAACATTGGGGAAATGTATAAGTGTCTCAAGGAAATATAGGAGAGAAGCTATTTATGTGTTTAGGAAAAAGTTCTGCGAGTTATGGAATACCTGGAAATAACAAATCTGCATTTATTTATTTTTTTTTCAGTAGATTGAAAGAATAAACAATTTTATAACATTACAATCACTGAAAATCTGAGACACCCGCAGGATTCTGATTTATACGAGTTGCACAGCTGGTTATTTATTGCTCAATATGTTATCACTGATACCCTGTAAAATTATCGCTGCCCAGGGAGACCAGGAACAGGGAAGGAAAGGGGGGAATGTAAGTACCAATCCTGTAAAAAAGATCCATTTGCTCAATCTTCAGCGTAAGTCTGAAACTAGGACTGATGTCTCAGCTTCCTTGGCTGAGGTTCTTCAGTTGCGGTTGTGGGAAGGAAGGCCCGAAGGGAAGAAAACCAGATTGGAAAAACCAAATGCATAGGAATATACCCTGTTTCCCCTAAAATAAGACCTCCCCTGATAATAAGACCAATCGGGCTTTTGAGGGCATGCACTAAAATAAGCCCCTCCCCAAAGTAAGCCCTCCCCAAAAATATTTAACCACATGCACAGCTGGTCCCCGCCCTTTCCTCTGGTTAGGGTTAGGGAGACAGAGCTGGAAATCAGGTAAGATGGCAAGAGGAGCCCCCGTCTTGTTCCATGCACCCCAAAATAATAAGACCTTCCCGAAAATAAGGCCAAGTGCTTATTTCGGGGTTCAAAAAAATATAAGACAGAGTCTTATATTCAGGGAAACACAATAATAGAAATATCAACAAAGAAATAGGAAAAGTGTAGAATAGGTGGTACCTGGCTCAATACTAGTAACTGTGAGAGGGATCTTGGAGTGCTAGTGGACAATCACTTAAAATATGAGCCAGCCATGTGCTGCAACTGCCAAAAAAGCCAATGCAATCCTAAACTGCATTAACAGAGGGATAGAATCAAGATCGCGTGAAGTGTTAATATCACTTCATTGTTGTAACCTAGGCTCCCTAAGTCATTAAAACATACGAGTAGTCCAAAAATCTCTTTAATTTTAACAGCTGTGAATTATATTCATTCACAGCTGAGTCCCAATTAGTTGCAAAAAGTTCTTCAGGAGAAGTCCTTCAGGATAATCACCAACCTTTATCTCCCTTGACACTCTGCCAAAGACCTACTTGCCAAAGCCACACGGAGTCCAGAATCAAACAGAGATGCCGACTGGGAACAGAATTAACAATGTTGCTTTCCTGCAAAGGGCCCATGTGCCTTTGCTCCTCTTTTAAGCCTTGTGGGAGAGGCCAATCATCTCCATGCCTTACTCCCGAGTCGTCCCTTTTGTTTTAACTTTTGTTTGCCTTCTGACAGCTCTGTGAATGCATGCACTAGGAACAGACTCCTCCTGTTCCTCTGCCTCTCTGCTGTCCAACTCAGGAGGCTCCGGAGTCCACACATCACTCCCAGATGGCCCTGGCCCCATCTTTGCCTCTGATGCAGAGCCCTCATCTGGGCCTTCCCCAGACTCCAGGACTGGCCCATGTTCCTCCCCAGCCTCCTCACTCTCCAACTCTGCTGCCGGCTCCGCAGGCTGCTGGTGGACCACAACATTTATAATGCTTTGATAAGGCCACACTTGGAATACTGCATCCAGTTTTGGTCTCCACAATATAAAAAAGATGTTGAGACTCTAGAAACTAGAGTGCAGAGAAGAGTAACAAAGATGATTAGGGGGCTGGAAGCTACAACATATGAAGAATGGTTGCAGGAATTGAGTAGTCTAGTGAAAAGAAGGACTAGGGGTGACATGTTAGCAGTCTTCCAATATTTGAAGGGCTGCCACAAAGAAGAGGGAGTCAATTCTATTCTCCAAAGCACCTGAAGGCAGGACAAGAAGAAAGGGATGGAAACTAATCAAAGAGGTAAGCAACCTAGAACAGTAATGGCTAACCTTTTTGCCATCACATGCCAGGAAGGGGGGGGTGGGGGAGGTTTGCGTGCACAAGTGCCCACACCCATAATTCTGTGTGCTCTAGACTCCTAGAGAGGCTCTGGAGGCTGGGGACAGCAAGAAAGTCACTTCCTGTCCAACCGGAAATTGGGAAACGGGCCATTTTGGGCCTCCGGAGGACCTCCGAGGGGGTGGAGAAGGCTGTTTTTGCCCTCCCCAGATGCATAGAGAGGATCTGGAGCCAAGTGAGAAAGACAAATGGGCCTTTCACACATACCCCTTGCCCCGGCCCTCCGGAGGCAGGAAACAGCCTGTTTTCCTACTTTTAGTGGGCCCAGAAGACCTGAAAATCAGCTGGTCGGTGCACGCATGGCGCTGGAGCTGAGCTGGCGTGCCAGGTGACATGTCTTTGCATGCCACCTGTGGCTCACGTGCCATAGGTTCACCATCACGGACCTAGAACTACTAAGGAGAGATTTCCTGACTGTTTCACATTAATTGTGAAACAATTAATCAATGGAACAGCTTGCCTCCAGAAGTTATGCATACTCCAACACTGGACTTTTTAAAGAAGAGATTGGACAACCATTTGTCTGAAATTGTATAGCATTGCCTGTTTGAGCAGGGGATTGGACTAGAAGACTTCTAAGAATCCTTCCAATTCTATTATATTCTGCCACTCCTGTTAGCTCACCCCAGGAGCCCCCCTCCCACAAATGTCCTTTCTGGATAATGGATAAGACAAAAAGAACGTGTTTGTGATGGGCTCTTCATAAAGCTTTGATTACAGAAAGTATTCTGTTAATCTTTTCAGAGTGCTGCTCGCAAGGCAATACCACTTAATATCCCGCAGAGAGAAACTAATCTCTAAATCCGCTTCTAAGCTGCGGCAACTTTACGGTGTGTGGACTTCAACTCCCAGAATTCCCCAGCCAGCCTGCCCCAGCAACCCCTGCTAGCTGGGGAATTCTAGGAAATTCAGTTCACATATCTTAATTTTATCAAGGTTGAGAAAACCTAGGGCGGAGAGAGGAAGATGATATCTCTTGCTAAAGATTTAGCTTTTCACTCCTGTGGGAAGCCCCCACCACACACCCTCCTAGAAAAACGAAATATTTTGGGAAATATTAAAAAGGCAGAATATTATATTTCCCTAAAGGAGAAATGGAGAAACATGCTCTTAAAGACATAAAGCAGCCCCCAAGTCTCTCTTAATAGCCCACAGCAGATGTCAGCATTTAAGAGATTAAAGAGTTTATTGAAAGAGGAAGACAACTATCTAGATGGCTCTATTCATAAGCAAAGCAAACACTGCAGGCAGAAATCCATTCAAGACAGGATATTTCAAAACTCCTTGCAGTTTGACAGTTAACAAAGGCAGAATGGTAGGATTAGAACAAGCAGCCCCTCACCCAAGATCCAACACAGGACGAAAGCCATTAAGCTACAATAGGAATTGCCCAAACACCCTTTCAAAACACAAGTCCCTTCATTGCACCACCCCCAAAACAGTTCCAACTTCAAAGTCACAGCAACCTATAAAGATCCATCCACTCCTTTAACCATTGGTTCAGCTCAGTGATGGGTTTCAAAAATTTTTACTACTGGTTCTGTGGGCGTGGCTTGGTGGGCATGGCAGGGGAAGGATATTGCAAAATCTCCATCCCCACCCCACTCCAGGGGAAGGATACTGCAAAATCTCTATTCCCTCCCCTCCTGGGGGAAGGATATTGCAAAATCTCCATTCCCTCCCCACTCTGGGGCCAGCCAGAGGTGGTATTTGCTGGTTCTCCGAACTACTCAAAATTTCTGCTACCAGTTCTTCAGAACTGGTCAGAACCTGCTGGATTTCACCCCTGCTTGGTGGGTGTGGCATGAGAAGGATACTGTAAAGTCTCCATTCCCACCTCACTCCAGGGAAGGATACTGTAAAATCTCCATTCCCTCCCCAATCCAGGGGGAAGGTTACTGCAAAATCCCCATTTCCTCCCGATCAGCTGGGCCTCAGGAGACAGAGAATAGATGGGGGCAGGGACAGTCAGAATTTTTACTACCGGTTCTCCGAACTACTCAAAATTTCCGCTACCGGTTCTCCAGAACTGATCAGAACCTGCTGAAACCCACCTCTGGTTCAGTTGACCCAGAACTGCACCCTGTCTTTGTGGTTCTGTTCAATAAACCATCTTTCCCATCAGTCTCCATGTTGTTCCCAGCTTCCCTCTCCTGGCTTGGAACTGAACCAGATAGCTATTCCTTCTAACACCCAGCACTGTTTCAGAGGAAAGAATGAAGAAAAAAGGAGAAGAAAGGGTTTCTCTTCATTTCTGGAGAAAAGCTTTTGCAGGAGAGGAAGGGATTTTGCCAAAGGACAGGCTGACCAACCCCAAAGTTGACTTGGGCTATGAAAGGGGGTTGAATCATAGTTTGGATGTGATCACAGCTCTTTCTGTGGCAGCTGTATTCTCGGCCAAAGACATGCTGGCTTGACTGCCTAGTTCAGGACAAATATTTCTCTACAACTGGATCTTTCTTCTAAGTGGGTCAGATGCAAAGGAGGAGATTTCTTTGTGTGTCTTGGACAGGCATCGGGAAGGAGTGGCTCTCCAGACAACCAGGCAGAAACTGATGGTGCTGGAGGGAGCTGCGAGTTGAATAGGAAAAATAAAAAGTTTCCCTGTGGCCAAATTCTCGGTTTGGATTCTTTCCTCGGAAACCCCAAAACCAGAAGCGCATCTAGAGGAAGTTTTTGTGGTGTGCTGTGCATGCAATCTCCCCTCTCACACTTTTTTGTGCAATGCCCCAAATCTTCCAAGATGACTCTGCCAAACGTTTGCTTCACCTAATACCCAAGGTTGCAGTTTTGCACAAGGAAACTTTAGATCCTCGTCACCTTTGAGTCCGCAGCGGTTTGCTACTGCCAGGATTTCTTTGTTTGTGTGTTTTGTACTTCCCGATCCAGGCTACCGACTTGGGATTTCAATTTCCCAAAATGATTGGTTTCCCATCCAACAATTATACAGCTCTTTAACCCTGTATTTTTTTTTTCCAAGAGCAAAATTCCACAAAGTAAATTTGAGGGGGGTAAAAAAAATAAAAGCATGCATTAAGTCTCTGTTAGGTACAGTTCATCTTCTTGGCATTTAAAAAGTGCCTCCCCTTCAGGTTTCAAATTCTGGTTCTGCCCTTAGCATCACTGCAGTACCTTTCCAACTCCTGGAGCAGAGAGAGAGGAGGGGGGAGGAGGAAGAGGAAGGAGGAGTAGAAGGGGGGAGAAGAGGGGGGAGGAGGGAGAAGGGAGAAGGGAGAAGAAAGAGAAGAGGGGAAGAAGGGGGAAAGGGGAAAAAAGGAGGAGGGGGAGGGAGGAGGGGGGAGGGAGGAAGGGGAGGGGAGGAGGGGTGAGGAGGAGGAAGAAGAAGAAGGAAAAGGAGGAGGAGGAGGAGGAGGAGAGGAGGAGGAGGAGGAGGAAAAAGAAGAAGGAGAAAGAGGAGGAGGAGGAGGAAGAAGAGGAAGAAGAGGAAGAAGAAGAAGAAGAAGAAGAAGAAGAAGAAGAAGAAGAAGAAGAAGAAGAAGAAGAAGAAGAAGAAGAAGAAGAAGAAGAAGAAGAAGAAGAAGAGGGAGGAGAACAGAATTCTTTATTGGCCAAGTGTGATTGGACACACAAGGAATTTGTCTTGGTGCATACGCTCTCAGTGTACATAAAAGAAAAGATATATTTGTCAAGAATCATAAGGTACGATAGTCATAGGAACAAATAGGCAATCAAATCATATTAGAAAACAGTCAATATAAATCATAAGGATACTAGCAACAAGGTTACAGTCATAAGTGGGAGGAGATGGGTGATAGGAACAATGAGAAGATTAATAGCAATGCAGACTTAGTAACTAGTTTGACAGTGTTGACAGGAGGAGGAGGAGGAGAAGGAGGAGGAGGAAGAGGGGAGGAGGAGGAGGAAGAGGGGAGGAGGAGGAGGAAGAAGAAGAAGGAAAAGAAGGAGGAGGAGGAGAGGAGGAGGAGGAGAAGAAGGAAAAAGGAGGAGGAGGAGGAAGAGGGGAGGAGGAGGAGGAAGAAGAAGAAGGAAAAGGAGGAGGAGAAGGAGGAGGAGGAGAGGAGGAGGAGGAAAAAGAAGGAGGAGGAGGAGGAGGGGAGGAGGAGGAAGAAGAAGAAGGAGGAGGAGGAGGAGGAGGAGGAGAGGTGTCCCTTTCTGCAACCATATGCAACGTTTTCCTCGCATGCTATTTTTGCCAACCATTTTCCTTGAAATGGCATAATGGACCATTTTTCTCTATGGAGCCAGGCTTTTTCCTAATACGCTTCATTGCTGCTGCTATTCTTGTTTCTATAACTATGATGGCCATTAGTGAACCCTATTGCTAAATTCAAAAAAAAATGTGCAAAGTTAGAATAACAAGAACTTCAGTACAAGTTTTGATTCTATATTGTGACGTTTGTGCTCAAGTGCAAAGTAAACAAATTTCTCTGCACTCTTATATCACCCCAAAAGCCCCTTTTTCAAAGAATTCAGACGGGGCAAAATTTATGGGGTTTATTTAGGACAGTGTTTCTCAACCTTGGAAGCTTGAAGATGGGTGGACTTCAACTCCCAGAATCCCCCAGCCCTCATCCGAGCCTTCCCCAGCCTCCAGGACTGGCCCATGTTCTTCCTCAGCCTCCACACTGTCCGACTCCGCTGCCAGCTCCACAGGCTGCTGGCAGACCACAACAGTAAGTGAATCCCATCACTGGGGGGAGGGGAATACACCAGTCTTCTTCAAGGACACCTGGCCTGAAAAAGGAATGGCGGCAACAACCAAGCCGTTCCCAAAACATCTGGTTGGCCTCCTATTGGACAACGACAAACTGGTCAAGGGGGAAGAACCAAGGAAAGGGGGAAAGTGTAACATTTGCATGGGAACATTCAGATCTAGCCTATCTTTCACTGCAACCACTTAACCTTAGTAAAAGAACCTATCATTCCAACCAAATGGAGTCCAGGGTCTTTCTTCCCTAAGGACATACTCATGGACACCTGACCACCATTGAAGGTAGTTGAGCCAGTTCAAAAAGAGAACAGGTCCATGTTGAACTATCTCCCAGAGATGCAGCTCCCTAAGCGCTGATCTTTCAAAGCAAAACCAGGTGAACTGGTTGTCTCATACCACACAAATGTCTTGGAACCAGCTTCCCTTTCCTTGCTTATCTATCCAGGGATCTGACATCTTTTTTTTTTTTTCCGTTTAAAAGCTCATTTTTCTTCTCCTTCCTCCCTACTCAGGATAGCCTTACAAATATAACAGTAACAGAGTTGGAAGGGACCTTGGAGGTCATCTAGTCCAACCCCTTGCTCACACAGGAGACCTATACTAGGGATTCGAACCGCCAAACTGCCGACCTTTCTGATCGATAAGCTCAGCATCTTAGCCACTGAGCCACCTAGGCAGGCTTTTGTACTCTTTTGTGAGCTTGATGATCCGAGAATTTTCTGGTCCATTTAGGGAGCTGAGCCCTGTCTAGTCATCATCATCATAGAATAACAGAGTTGGAAGGGACCTTGGAGGTCTTCTAATCCAACCCCCTGCTCAAGTGGGAGAACCCTATACCATTTCAGACAAGTGACTGTCCAGTCTCTTCTTGAAAACCACCAGTGATGGAGCAGCCACAACTTCTGAAGGCAAAGCTGTTCCACTGGTTGAGTGTTCTCACTGTTAGGAAGTTTCTCCTTAGTTCTAATGTAGGTTCCTTCTCTCCTTGCTTAGCTTCCATCCATTGCTTCTCTTCTTGCTTTCTGATGCTTTGGAAAATAGGTTGACCCCCCTTCTTTGCAGGGGGATCCTCAAATATTGGAACATTGCTATCATGTCTCCCCTAGTCCTTCTTTTCACTAGACTGGGCATACCCAAATCTGCAAGCAAAGGAAATATTAAGTCTCCAAAGGAAACATTGGGTGTCACAACTCAACTGTCAATCACACAGAGAGACTTTCCTGGGGTGTGCTGATATTCTTCCAAAAGTCCTTCCTTGCTGGCTTTGGCTCTGAAGAAGTGATAGAAGAAAAACCCAGTCTCAGTTGACCAGATGGTGTAAAGCAATGGAAAGAACCTGGAACTCCTTCTGGAAAAAATAGATTTTTCTGAATCCAAACCCTATGCTGTGCTGGTGAAGCACGTCATCGTGAGCAAAGTTTCCACAAAATTTTTTGAAAGTCTACAGCTGGAAGCGGTCTTGCCAGCCAGCAGCAAAATTTGGATCCTTGAGTGAACATTGACTCAAGGAGGGAATCAGAGAAGAGCAATTGGAGCAGCTGGTCTCCTTTTAAGAGTTCTCCTGGGTAGATTCCTTTCTGCAGGCTCCAATCTGGGCCAGTCACCGGGATCAGAGATTTAGTCTTCTGAGCTTTCACACTTGTGCTGGAGCCCAATTCTCAGGGAATTTCTCTCTAGCACTTCCTCTTCTGACCTAGGCTTCCCAAGAGCATGAAGCCAACTCCTCGTCCCAACAAAACCCCTTTTATTTAGGTTAAAGGGAAATTCCTCTCCAGCAAAGTCCCAGCAAACAGTCTTTCATGAGATTTCACAACTACAAACCTTTATCAGACTTGGAGAGTTGCCAGGCCAATATCTTCCAAACGCCAGGCTGTAGCAGCAGCAATTATTTGGCAAGAAGTCAGGAACAGATCTTCACCCTCATGAATTGAACTAATTGTCTTCTGCAAACTCCCCTCCCCTTCACTCCTCTTTATTCCCTCTGGGTGGGGCCATTCATCGTCCACCTGTGGCTTTACTCCTGAGTCGGCCCTTGTTCCTTAGCTGTTCCCTTCTCCTGGCAGCTCTGCGCATGCGCACAACAGGAACAGGCTCCAGCTGTTCTTCTGCCCCACTGATATCCAACTCCGAAGGCAGCTGATAACTGTTAGATGGCCCTGGCCCCATCCCTGCCTCTGAAGACATCAGAGCCTTGTCCAGACTCCAGGACTGGCCCATGTTCCTCCTGAACCTCTTCACTGTCTGAGTCTGCCACCAACTCAACAGTTCCCATCACACACTCAGCTAGAGAGAAGTTCCCTGAGGATGGGCTCCAGCACAAGTCCGAAAAGTCAGAAGACAAAATCTCAGGTCCTGGGGACAAACCTGGATTGGCTCCTGCAACATTATTCTGGGTCTCATAAATTTGCCTTCATTCCTGAGATTCCTTCCTCTCTCATAAAATCTCAAAAGCCGGATAGGATTGGGGGGTTTGGAGCTGTTTGCAGCACCAACAGTTGGTACATCTTTTCATGGCCTGAGGAAGATTTTCGGAAGGAAGACCACTAGAAAAAGCTGAAAGGATCACGTACCTCAGTTCTAATTGACATGAAAGCTGAGACATGATCAGCGAAGTAAAGACAAGGATAGAGAAAACTCGAACAGCATTCTTCAAAATGAAAAAGGTCTTCTGCAGTCACGGCAGAAGCCTAAGTTTGAAAATCAGGCTTGTCAGATGTTACATCTTTTCTATCCTGTTCTACAGAGGGGAGAGCTGGACTCTGACAGAAAGCCACTTGAAGAGACTAGAAGCATTTGAAATATGGATTTACAGGCGGCTGTTACGTATAAACTGGGTTAACAAGCTCACAAATGAGGAGGTGATAAGATACCTGGGAAAGCACAGGGAAATAATCAAACCATCAAAAAGCGAAAGTTAGAATGTTTTGGGCATGTGATGCAACACCCGGAAAAATACAGCATCCTTCACTTAATTCTCCAGGGAAAGATTGAAGGCAAACGAGGTCCAGGCTTCAAAATCTAAGGGACCGGTTTGGACAAAACTCAGCAGCACTTTTTCATGCGGCTGCTGATCAAATTAGGATTGCCAACATGATCACCAACATCCAATGACGGATATGGCACAAGAAGAAGAAGAAGGAAGATTATGATCAAAAGGTTCATTTGAATATTTCCCAGACAGAGAGTAATCCAGAAATAAAGGCAGTGTGGCAAAATCTGGAATAGAGAAATCATTCTTACTCTTTTATTTGATGGGATTAGATTTGCTGCCATGAATGAAAACACTTTTAGTACTAAATTATATTTTGGATGGGTCCCTCCTTTCATCTGCCTTGGAGAACATCTGCCACAGGAACAGAGGAGCTAAGGAGAAGGTCCTCCATGCATCAATAGAACTTAAACCACACAAGAATAGCTAAGACAGTCAAATCAGCTTGAGGTCAATATTTGCTGTCTTACCTTGTCCTTGGAATAGTCAGTCTTCAACAGAGAAGTGGTTTCATTACTAAAACTTATTTGCTTGAGCCTTTCCATCACATTTATACTCATTGTTTATTATATTGTTGTGGTCCACCGGCAGTCTGCGAAGCTGGCAGCAGAGTCGGACAGTGAAGAGGCTGGGGAGGACTATGGGCGAGTCCTGGAGTCTGGGGAAGGCTCAGATGAGGGCTCTGCGTCAGAGGCAGAGATGGGGCATCTGGGAGCCTCCGGAGCCTCTAGAGTCGGACCTCAGCGAGACAGAGGAACAGGGGGAACCTGTTCCCAGTGCGTGCATGTGCAGAGCTGCCTAAGGCAAGAACAGCTAAAACAAAAGGGACAATTTGGGAGTAGGGCTTGGAGATGATTGGCCCCTCCCATAAGACTTAAAAGAGGAGCAAAGGCACGTGGGCCTTTGCAGGAAGCAACATTGTTAGTTCTGTGCAGTTTAAAGCCTGAAGCTCTGTTTGATTCTGGACTCTGTGTGGCTTTGCCAATAAGGTCTTTGGCAGCGTGTCAAGGGAGATAAAGGTGGGTGATTATCCTGCAGGACTTCTCCCGAAGGACTCTTTATAACTAATTTGGACTCATCTGTGAATGAACAGAATTCACAGCTGTTGCAATCAAAGAGGTTTTTGGGACTACTTGTGTGTTTTAATGACTCAGGAAGCCTAGGTCAGAAGATATATGCTGTAGAGCTATTAGTACATATGGCATTTTTTAAACATTTTATTTATACATTTTCTCTTTACATACATAATTGCTTTATGAACAGCGTATTGTCTGGATCAATTTGCTTACACAATAATACTTTTCCAGTTCCTAATTTCTACCTCTATTATCCATCCACTGGTAAAACAAGTCCCATGTTTGAAAATATTCTGAATCTTCTTTTTCTTTTATCTTTAATGTCAATCGGTCCATTTCTGCACAATCTAGTATTTTTTTAATTACATCTTCTTCTGTAGGTATTTCTTCATTTTTCCAGTGCTTTGCAAATACAAGTCTTGCTGCTGTCAAAAGATGTAATATTAAATATATATTCCCTTTATCACACTTACCTGATACTATATCTAACAGAAATATTTCTGACTTATAAATTATATGCTGCTTTAACATTTTTTCTAGCTATGTATGTATTTTTAAAAGGTACACAAAGAAATGGAAGGTGCAGCTGATAATTCCTGGGAAGATTTGAGATTTATTTTTACACTAAAATTCAAATTTTATTGAAAACGGAGTCTTTACTCTTCCACTGGAAGGTTTGCAAAACCACTGCAGAGTTTTACATTTCAAAAACTACTTATTAGGCAAAATGGAAGAAGAGAAATTATGCCTCATTTTCAAACCATGTTTGCACTCTCTCAGAAGAAGAGACATGGAAAGTAGCTTTTATCAGACAAAAGACCTTGTTAGCTTGTGATAAGAGAAGATATTCCTCTACTGTACGTGACAGTGGGAACACATGAATATGCAGCATTTTCCAATTTTGTCCCCGGTGTATTCCTGTGCTTAGTCTTCCTGAATAAATTCACTTCAATATCAGTGGTGCAAGTTGCAGACTGCCTCATAAAACTGGAAAAAAATGTTAATCTCATTGGACAAAGTTGTCAATCAATTAGAAGAGAGCTAGTGGACCTTGGAGGTCTTCTAGTCCAACTCCCTACTCAAGCAGGAGGACTTCAAATTCCCTCTCGTAGCTACTGTTACTAAGCCAAGCTTCACCTATTCCCATGATGGCGAACCTGTAGCACACGGAGCCATATCGGTGGGCACACAAGCTCAGCTCTGGCGCACATGCGTGCTCTGGCCAGCTGATTTTCAGGCCTTCTGAGCCCACTGGAAGTTGGCAAACAGGCCGTTTCCAGCCTCCGGAGGGCCTCGGGGGGGGGGAGGCCGTTTTCACTCTCCCCAGTCTCCTAGAAAGGCTCTGGAGCCTGGGGAGGGCAAAAAACGGGCCTGCCGGGCCCACTGGGCCATCATGTGCCAAAAGCAGGGGAAGCGTGGGGGGGTCGTGCACACATGCGCGGGGGCGGGGTGCATAGAATTATGGGTGTGGGCACGCACACATGTGACACACACCCCGTGTGCTCCCCCGCTTTTGGCACGCGATAGCAAAAAGGTTAGACATCACTGACCTATTCTATACCTTTACTGTACATTTGGGTTTTTTTGCCCACGTGTAAAACCTTACTTTTCTCACCATTAAATTTCGTTTTGTTAGATAGGGCCCAGCATTTAAATCTGTGTTCAAACTGATTCACCGCGGACCAAAAATAAGAGTGCATGCGGCTTGCGTGCATCCCTAGAAAACATGGCTAAATAGGATGGCATAGGTTGCCCACCCACCAGGCACGGGTGGGCGGGCCCACCTGCAGGTCACCCGCAGGTTGCCGCTACCAGTTCGCCGAAACCTGTCCGAACCAGCTGAATACCACCGCTGGTTGAGATCCACCTGGATCTTGAGCCTATCATCTGAGGTGTTAGCTATTCCTGCCAGCTTGGCGTCATCTGCAAATCTGATGAGTTCCCCTTCTATTCTCTCATCTAAATCATTTTAGATTTTAATTTTAGATTTACAGCAGGCCACTATAGATTCGGCCCGGTTGCTGAGTGCCTGACCTGCAGTCACATGATCATGGGGCAAGCGGCTGTCAGAACTTCGAATTGGGGTGACAAGTATCCTCAGGAAAGTCTGCCATAATATTTAATGGCTGATAAGTGACTATCTGTAATAAATCTAGTTCACTCATTTTTTTTATTTTTAAGATGGAGGAGGGGGCAGGAAGCCTGGTGTAGGAAGTTAGGACCCACCCCTCTCTTAGAAGAATGAAATATTCTAGGAAATATTAAAAAGGCAGAATATTATACTTCCCTGGATGAGAAATGGAGAAACATGGTTTTTTTTAAGGCAGGAAGCAAACTCACTCTTAATAGCCCCCACCCTCCTCAATAGCCCACAGCAGATGTCAGCACTTAAGAGATAAAGAGATAGCTAGGTCTATTGATAAGCAAATGCCCTCACCCAAGATCCAACAAAGGTAGGATTAGCCCTCTACCCATCCAGCAACAGAACTCACCAAGTGGCACCTGGGGAGATTGCATCACCCAGCAAGGCTCAACCAAGCCTGGGACTCAAAAGACAACCTATAAAGTTACTCCTGCATGGCCCCATGGGAGTCTGACAACCAATCAAATACAAGCTCAAATTCAAAGCCCAACAGACAGTATAAATCTCTCTCTCTCCCTCTCTCACCCATGTGCCTTTTTTGCCCAGGACCTCAAAAATCATGTGGTTCTGTCCACCAATTAAACCATCAGTCCACCAAGCAGTCTCCATGTTTCCAGTATCTTTCTCCCCACTTGGAACTGAACCCAGATGGACATTTCTTCCAACACTGGGAAAAGCCTGCAGGTCGTTGGACTCATGGTCTCGTAGATCTGTTGCAAAATCAATTTATTTGCTGGCAGGAAAAAGAATCGTAAAACTTTTTGGTCACCAAAATTTTGGCAGCCCTAGGAGGTTATATATTGAAGATCAAGCATGCAGCTCAAAGAACTCAAACCCTGCTGCACCCCTAGAAGAATTTGGGCAACCCTCCATGGATAAAATCAATCATTTCGTTTGGGCTGGACAAGAAAAAATAAGGAGAACGTTCTTTGCAATTAATTTTAGCCTGTGTATCACAAATACTCAAATGCTGCATGATGACAACTGCTCCGTTTACAAGCAAATGAAAGGAAAGCTTACAGCAAATGTTGATTTCTTCACAAAATGTTTGGGCAGGGCTGACCAGGTCTGAAAAGAAATGGCAACTCCCCACTTTTCAGTTGCTCTCCATTCCTCCAAGGTAACAGAAGACCAGAATGACAACGTTGGAAGGAACCCTGGAGGCAGTGGTGAAATTCAATTTTTTTTTTACTACTGGTTCTGTGGGCGTGGCTTGGTGGGCGTGGCAGGGAAAGAATACTGCAAAATCCCCATTCCCTCCCCACTCCTGGGGGAAGGATACTGCAAAAGCCCCATTCCCTCCCCACTCCTGGGGGAAGGATACTGCAAAAGCCCCATTCCCTCCCCACTCTAGGACCAGCCAAAGGTGGCATTTGCCGGTTCTCCGGACTACTCAAAATTTCTACTACTGGTTCTTCAGAACCTGTCAGAACCTGCCGGATTTCACCCCTGCTTGGAGGTTTTCTAGTCCAACCCCCTACTCAATCAGGAAACCCTGTACCATTTCAGACAAGTGGTTGTCCACTCTCTTCTTAAAAACCTCCAGTGATGGAGCATCCACAACTTCTCAAGTCAAACTGTTCCACTGATTAATTGTTCTCACTATCAGGGAATTTCTCCTGAGTTCTAGGTTGCTTCTCTCCAGTAGTGAAATCTGAACCAGTTTGCTACCGGTTTGCTGGCTGTGCATGTGTGCTGTCCACCAAGCGTGCACAGTATGCGCCAAAAGGAGGGTTGGGAAGGTAATTAGGACAGCGAGAGGGGGGATCAGCTGTGTCGTCTGATTTAGCTTCGCTAGAAATCAGGATTTCCTACTTTCTAGCAAAGCTAAACCGGGCGGCACAGCTGATCGTTGGAAATACCGGTTCAGAGGAACCGGTAGCTTTTTATCACTACCGGTGATAAAACACCTAACTGGAGCAAACTGGTAGCAGTTCACCCCTGCTTCTCTCCTTGATTAGTTTCCATCTCTTGCTTCTTCTCCTGTCGTCAGGTGCTTTGGAGAATAGGTTCCACCCCCTCTTCTTTATGGCAGCCCCTCAAATTCTGGAATGGTGTTATCATGTCACCCCTAGTCCTTCTTTTCACTAACTAGCCATACCCAGTTCCTGCAACCGGTCTTTGTATGTTTTAGTCTCCAGCCTCCTAATCATCTTTGTTGCTCTTTTCTGTACTTTAGAAAGAGTCTAAACATCTTTTTTACATCATGGGGGCCAAAATATCTCCAGACCTTCAGTTCTGAGATTCCCTACCTTAAGATAAACACAAAACAACTCGATAAACAGAAAGAAGGGAGCCAAAACAGATAGGCACAAACTGTACATACGTCTCCGAATAAGAATCTGGAGTTCTTCCTGTCTATGTCTGTGTCCTTAATAAACCCTGCCTTATTTTAAAATGTGAAAAACTTGATTTTGCTAGGGTGGGGATGTCTGCGCTGTTTATGCCAAAGCATCTGCCAAAGGCATTACTGAGGAACCAAACAGCCTGTGATGGCGAACGTGCCAGCCGTGCCAGAGGTGGCATGCAGAGCCCTCTGGCATGTAGAGCCCTCTCTGTGGGCATGTGCACCGGCCAGCTGGTCTCTTCTGGGCTCTGGTGGTCTGGCCTGCGTGCGTGCATGCAGAGTTAACGATCACTGCACTAAACAAACTCTTCAGGAAACTGATCTCTCCTGTACCTGCTGAGGCAAAAGTTCTATAAAAATCCCAGACAGACAACAGAAGATCCTCTTTCTTTGTCCAAGATGCCACCTCAGAACTCAGCTTCTCCCTGTCTCTTTGACAGGTGGAATCATGGTCACATGATGCTGTTCCCCAATTTGAGTCTTCCAAAATAGGGCTTAAGGACCTCAATCAGTGGTGGGATTCAAAAAATTTTTACTGCCGGTTCTGTGGTCATGGCTTGGTGGACATAGCATGGCTTGGTGGGCATGGCAGGGGAAGGATACTGTAAAACCTCCATTCTCTCTAAACTCCAGGGGAAGGTTACTGCATTTCCTCCCAATCAGCTGAGACTCAGGAGGCAGAGAATAGATGGGGGTGGGGCCAGTCAGAAGTGGTATTTACCAGTTCTCTGAACTACACAAAATTTCCACTACCGGTTCTCCAGAACTGGTCAAAACCTGCTGAATACCACTGTTGTGGTCCGCCAGCAGCCTGCAAAGCTGGCAGCGGAATCGGACAGTGAGGAGGCTGGGGAGGAACATGGGCCAGTCCTGGAGTCTGAGGAAGGCCCGGACGAGGGCTCTGTGTCGGAGGCAGAGATGGGGCCAGGGCCATCTGGGACTTATGTGCTGCCTCCAGAGCCTCCAGACCAGACAGCAGAGAGGCAGAGAAACAGGAGGAGCCTGTTCCTAGTGCGCGCATGAGATGATTGGCCCCTCCCATAAGGCTTAAAAGAGGAGCAAAGGCATGTGGGCCCTTTGCAGGAAAGCAACGTTGTTAATTCTGTTCCCAATTGGCATCTCGGTTTGATTCTGGAATCCATGTGGCTTTGCCAAGTAGGTCTTTGGCAGAGTGTCAAGGGAGATAAAGGTTGGTGATTATCCCGAAGGACTTCTCCCGAAGGACTTTTTGCAACTAATTGGGACTCAGCTGTGAATGAACGTAATTCACAGCTGTTGTAATAAAAGAGGTTTTTGGGACTACTCGTGTGTTTTAATGACTCAGGGAGCCTAGGTCACAACAACCACCTCTGATCTCATCTGATTTGAAAGTCATCAAATATCTGTCATATTGGATATAAGCTTCCAAAGTTTTGATTGGAGGAACAGCTGCGATGTTGGGACTTGAAATGGGTCAGATAACTGCCTCTCTACTGATGGAGTAGAGGTACTGCTGATCAGGTCATCTGAGGAGTGTCTGATATTGCCTGCATATGATGCACCAGTGACTAGAAGAGGTTAAGTCTTTACAGACATCACATGTGACTATATCAACCAATGAACTCTCTTATTGGACTCTTACCAAGAAACCACTTGGATATCTTCCCCCTTTTTTTTTCTCTCTCTCTCTTATCTATCTCTCAGCGAGACAACACGTGAACTTCTCTCTCCTCTCAACATCTGAGTCATACAGTTAGGGTAAAAAAATGTAACAGGACACCCTGTTCATTATCGTATGCATGTATATATTTGTAAATAATAAAAACAACCTTTTGAATCTGAAGCTGCATTGACCAAATAACTTCCTCATAGAACCAAATGAGCATGACCATCAATATATATCTGATAAGGAGCACCAGAAACACATCTGCAACTTGGAAACCGAGATATTAATATTTTGCGGTGACCTTCAAAGGTAGCACAAGACGTCTGATGCAATTTTAATTGGAGAAAAGCCAATTTTATGCCTGGAGATACCTATGAGCCTGCCAATACCTTTGGAGACCAATCTGATTTTTAAAACGTTTAATTTAAAATAAAATTTAGAAGCTGTCCGGTGCAAAGCAAGTCTAAGTTCCAAACTCCCCAATATTTCCAACAATGCTTTGGGATTCCACATATACCTCATTGTGGTCTTTCAGAGAATGAAAATATCAAATGGCTTTGTTAGGAAGGGGTACCTCTGCCCACAATGGAAGATGAGAGAGAAGCATCAATCTTTGATGTGGAAGATTGTTCAGTGAGAGATTGTGGGGAGGCATGGCTTAGGAAGGGGTATTAGCAGGATCACTTTCCCCCCATTGTTTCTCCTCAGCGCTCCAGATGAATCAATCAATCAATCAATTAGAATAGAGATGGAAGGGACCTGGAGATCTGGCAGAGGAGGCATGCTCCAGGCCCCTTCAACGATCAGTGTCACCTTGTTGGATGAGGCATGGTGGCTATGTGGCTTAATGATACTGGAGATGGTCTCCGCTCCAGAAGTTTGAGTCCTAGTACTGTGTGGTGGGATGAGCTCCCATTATTCAGCTCAGCTTCTGTCCACCTAACAGTTTGAAAGCATTGTTCTATGCGAGTAGATAAATATTCTATCTTGGTGGGGAGGCGAGTTAGTGCTCCGTGTAGGTAGCATCATCGGTGTAGGTGTAGGTAGTTTTACATCATCGGTGAAGAGAACGCAGTTGCCTATAATATGATCGCAAAGGTTATTTATGTAAAGTATAAAGAGTGTTGGTCCTAGAATGCTGCCTTGGGGGACACCACTAACAGGTCCAGGATTTGATAGGGCACTCCCTGTTTTGACCACTTGTTGTCTATTTGACAGGAACGTAGCTATCCAATTATGTAGGGGTCCAGAGATGCCATAGAATTTTAGTTTTAGAAGTAGTTTGTCGTGTACCACTGAATCAAAGACTTTACAGAAGTCTGTGTAAATTACGTCTATTGCTTTGCCCTGATCAAGTTTTGTAGTCCATATGTTTTTGCAATGTAGAAGTTGTAGATTACAGAATAATTTTTTACTGAAACCAAATTGTTTATTAGAGAGTAGGTTGTTTGTTTCTAAGTGGAGGGTAATAGATTGGTTAATGAGTGATTAAAGTTAATGGATTGGTTAATGATTGACTAAATTCAAAAGGCTGGTCCTTCCACAGGCTGACTCCACGGTCATCAGACAGATTGCCCCTTTAAGTCAAGCAGAAAGTCAGTCTCTGCCCTGCTTCCTGGTTCCTTTTTCTTTCTGTTGGAAGAAAAACCCATCTGGTTCAGTTCCAAGCTGGGAGAAAAAAGCTGGAAACATCCTGGAGGCTGATTGGAAAGCTGGCTTATTGATGAAGCAGAACCACCAACCACATGTGATTCTGGGCAGCTGACAAAGTGGAGTTGAGAGTGGGGGGTTTTATACCTTCTTTGGGCTTTTTATATGAGCTTCCTGTTCCTGGTGTAAGAACATGTCCTTTAGGACTTCCAGTGGCACAGCAGGCGCTGACAGATGCTCCTCTCGGACCGTCAGCCCTGCGATTTCGTTAAAACCGCCAAGACAGCACAAATCAGCTGTCTGGCAGCTTGGAAACCTTTCCCTCTGGAGAAGAGAGGAAGGCGAGCAGCCAAACAAAGGTAGAGCTCCCCAAAAGCCCTAGGAGTAATTCTGGGGCTTGGAGGGTGAGAGCTCCGAATCGGAGGCTTTTCTGCTTCAAGCAGAACAAGACGCCACGACCACCCCTGCAATCAACATTCAGATTCAAAATAAGCTCAAAGCAGGCAGAACAAAAACAGGAGTCCTAGCAACTGCAAGTACTGAACTTTAACTCTGTGTCTATACTTCTTCCTTCTAAGACTTTTAAAATGAAAGCAAAAATGGTGCCTGAACTGTAACAGGGCGTGAAAGTGAAAGTTATAGTTAACATCATTAGCACTTCTAAGGCTGTTTAAGATTACTGGATTCTGCACCAAAGAAAGAAAGATTTAAAGTGAAAAGGCTACAGTTTGGACTTTAAACAAACTATAATACTTTAAAAAGATTTAAAAACATTTGGATTTATTGATTTGGTTGCTGTAGGAAGTATAAATTGAAAGCTAAAAATGGTTCCTAAACAAATAAAATCTGGCTTTAAAAGTGCTGGAGGATCGCCAGCACAACCATCAAAACTACAATCTTTGTCCACTTCAAACCCACAAATACTGACTTTGGAAGTTTTACAGGAATCTCTCCAGGAGGCTTTGAAGCATCAAACTTCTTTTTCAGAGGGGAAAATTAAGGGAGTGTCTGAAGAGATGGCAGAAATTAAAGAAGTCATAGATATTTGGAATAAGGAAATAAGAGAAGCTATAGTAATGGCATTTCAGGGTCTGGCAAAACACATTGAATTGTTGGATGAAAGAGTAGAAGAAATTAATCAGTCCAATCTGAATTTGGAAAATAAAATGGATGAAGTTCAGACCAAGGTGGACAGGGCAGATGATGAAGTGGTGATGTTACAGTATAGAGCAATGGAATTTGCCCTGAGAGTAAGAGGTCTGAGAGAACACAATTGAGAGAACTTGAGCGAGATCTTTGCAGAGGCTTTTGCAAAGATAACTGGGGAGCAACAAGCAGATCTCTCATTGCAAATTGATAAAATATATCGTGTTAATTCCTGGTTTGCTAGACAGAATCAATTGCCAAGAGACATTGTGATTTATTTTACAACGAGGAGGACCCGAAATGAAATTTTACAAGCTTTCTATAAAAATAAACTTCAAATTGCAGGACAAGAGGTTTTAGTGTTGAAAGAAATTCTCCTCAAAATGTTGAGAAGCAGAAAGGAGTTTGCTTTCTTGGTGGATGAACTTAGAAATCGACAGATTCAGTTTAGATGGGATGTTCCAGCTGGACTGGTGGTGAATATATGGGAGAAAGGTATCGTCTTAACACAATTTGGAAGGCAAGAGATTTTTATACTAATGTATTAAAGGCTGGATGTCCACCATCTCAGGAAATGAGGAGAAGAAAAGAAGAGCCGGCGATACAGGGACAGAAGGAAAGTAAACAGCCACAAGCTGCAGGAGAGACCTCGCTTATTGAAGATTTATTGCAATTTTTTGGTACTGATCAACCTTTGGAAGTAGTAGAAAAAAGAGAAGAACCAAAAGATCAAAGGCAGACTTGTGCTGCAGCAAAGCGAAAAGAACAAGATTTAAAGTTACAGCAACCCCAAATGAAAGCTCAAGAAGCTACAAAAACAGAAGCAGTGGGAGGAGCAAGGCCGAAGAGACAGGTGAAGGAGGATCTTCAGCTGGCTCTCGTAAAGCTTCAAGGTGCCAAGAATGGTAACTAAATTTTTGACCTGGAATGCCAATGGTTTGAATTCACCACAAAAGAGAAAGAAAATATTTCATTATTTGAAACAGTTTAAAAACAATGTAATTTGTCTACAAGAAACACATATTAGAGTGACAGATCAAAAATACTTGATAAATTCAAGATTGGGGACACATTTTGTTGCATCTGCACCAGAGAAGAAAAATGGTATAGTTATATACCTAAGGAAAGATTTAACAGCTAAATTAATTGTGGCAGATGCTCAAAGAAGATATATTGCAATTGAATTCCTAATAGAAGGGAAGAAAACACTTTTAATTGGAGTATATGCTCCTAACCAACAGCAAGAAAAATTTTATAAGCTTTTGCATACCAAAATAATACAATGGGATTATAAATAGTGTATATTAATGGGTGATTGGAATGGAGTATTGGATACCCAAAAGAACAAAAAAGGATTACTTCAAAATACCCAAAATCGTGCAAGATTGCCTAAATCTTTTTTTGATATAATGGATGATATGGAGTTGAGAGATATCTGGCGTGCCCTTTATCACTGTTATTGTTTATTTTAACTTTGGAACCTTTATTGAATAAAATACAAGGGTCAAATAAAATAAAGGGAATTAAAATTAGACATCATGATTATAGATTAAGAGCATTTGCAGATGACTTGGTTGTTACTTTAACTCAACCAGTACAATCAGCTACAGGTTTAATGGATATAATTAGCCAATATGGACAAAAGTCTGGATTTAAAATAAATAAACAAAAAACAGATAATAACTAAAAACATGATGGCAAAGCAAAAAGAAGAACTAGAAAGACTAACAGGATTTGAAATAGTAAAAAAGGTTAAATATCTAGGGGTATATATTACAGCCTCAAATGTTAAAATTATATAAAAATAATTATGAAATGTTATGGCAAAAAATACAGAAAGAGATGGAGAATTGGGGAAAACTACAATTATCTCTGTTGGGAAGAATGGCAGCAATAAAAATGAATGTTCTACCTAGGTTTCTATTTTTGTTCCAAATGATACCAATACTCAAGAAAGATGAAAATCTGAGGGAATGGCAGAAGGGTATTAATAATTTTGTTTGGGCAAGGAAAAGACCAAGAATAAAGTCAAAAATAATGCAAGATATACGTGAAAGAGGAAGTCTTAAAATGCCTAATTTAAGATTATACTATGAAGCAGCTGTCCTAACAATAATTAGTGATTGGATTAATTTAACAGAAGAAAGAATATTGAACATTGAAGGATATGATTTGTTATATGGCTGGCATGCTTATTTATTATATGATAAAAAGGTGGATAAGACCTTTAAAAGCCATATATTAAGGAATGCCTTGTTACGAGTTTGGAAAAAGTATTAATATAAGTTAAATTATAAGATACCTATATGGGCAATACCCAGACATGCGATAGAGAATATAAGTGTAGAACAAAAGCAAGAGGTGATTACTTATAAAGAGCTTCTTAAAATAGAAGGGGGGGTATTGCAGTTAAAATCTTTAAACGCATTAAAAGAAGAAAGAATAATTCAAACTTGGTTTCAGTATGGTCAGTTGCAAGCTAGATGGAAAGAAGATAGAGAATTGGTATCATGCAGAACGAGGAAAATTTGGTAAAACAAATTAGAGACCAAGGTCAAATGCATATAAAAAGATTATACAATGTATTGATAGAAATAGATTCAGAAACAGAATTAGTTAAGGATTATATGATAAAATGGGCACAAAATATTCAGGAACCAATAATGATGGAAACTTGGGAAAAAATATGGGTTAGAAATGTAAAATTTACGCAAGCACAAAATTTAAGAGAAAATTTTTATAAAATGTTCTATAGATGGCATTTAGATCCTAAAAAGTTGGCTTGTATGTATTCGAATTTACAATCTAAGTGTTGGAGATGTGATTGTGATGATGCCACTTATTATCATATATGGTGGATTTGTAAAAAAGTTAAAGCATTTTGGATTAAAATATGGTGGATTATCCAAAATATTCTTAAATATTTGATAAAGTTTACTCCACAATTGTTTTTGTTGGGTATAATTACAGATTGTACGGTTATAGAGACTAAATTGATTTTAAATGTAATAACTGCAGCTAGACTTTTGGTGGCGCAATATTGGAAGAAGGAAGATTTGCCTACTATTGAAGAATGGACATTAAAAGTAGCGAATCTGGCAGAAATGGCGAAGATTTCAGCATATTTGAAAGATCACTCACAAGAAAGATATATATTGGAATGGAGAAAATGAATTGATTATATTCAAAACAAATATCGGACTAAAAAGTATCAAATAGCTTATGAATGAATAGAAAAATTAAGAGTATTTATGGTTAGTTCGTAAAAGGGGAGTTAAAGTGTGAAGGGGGAGATAGGAATCCTTAGTTTATTAGCTTAATTTAGCATATAATTGTTAATTGTTATAATGTAATGAAGCGGGCTCTGATAGATGACCACTGGATAACTTTCTATTCACTCTATTCTAAAAAGCAATGCATCTGGTTGGAAAAAGTACAAACTCAGCCAAAATCCTTTTGGTTCCTCTAGGAGGCCTCTAAGTTGTCAGAAGAAAGGAACATTCTAATGACATACAGCATAAAGGTTGGATAGGTCAAGGGGATCCACATGAGTTAAAAGTTGTCTATCGTCAAAAGATGATTTGAATCTATGCTTCAGTAACTGTTTGCAAAGAAACTCTGTAATAAGGAAATGTCAATTAAAAATGATAAATGTATATGACCATATGAATTGCTGAGTTAACAGAATCCTTTGTCTAGAAGGGTATAAAACCATTGTACCTAATTTCTGTCTTTGTTCAACGCTTCATGTTCAGAGCCTTGAACCTATTGCGCAATATATAAAATCTGTCTCTGATTAATCTAAAAGTTGTGTTTGTCTTATTAAATCCACAACAGTTATACCCTGTATTTTGTTCTGGGAAGTTCGGGGGGGTGGGGGGGGGGTAAGGAAGGGATGGGGGGGATGGGAAAATACTTGTAAAAAAAGTTTGTTGTTTTTTTTTTTCTTTCTGTAAAACTCTTTAATAAAAAAAATAACATGTCCTTTAATATTCTATTGGCTGTTGTCAGATTCCTGTAGGGGTCATGTAGGGGTCATAGTTGGCTCTATAGGCAAAAGAGGAAATGCAAATCCTAGGTGCTTGTCTAAGCTAATTTTGTCAACCTTTTGCTTGTTGCTTATCTGAATTTCTGTCTTGACCCAACCTTTCTGAATGGATTGCCAAATCTGCATTTCTAAAAACTGGCCTCCTCGGTTTCTGCTAGGGGCAGGGAAACTGGGGCTGGTTTCTGAATAGGCTGGCCCAATCTTTCTCAATATCTGCTGGGGGCTATTAAGAAAGACTGAGTCTGCTTTCTGTCTTTTAAGAGCATGTTTTCTCCAGTTCTCCTTTGGGGAAATAGAATATCTTGCCTTTTTAATATCCCTCAAAATATTTCACTCTTCTAGGAGGGGGAGGGGGCTTCCCACATTTCTTTTTGAAAAGTTGACTTCCTGCTTGTGGCATTAACCTGTTGCAAAGCCTCTGCACACTTGTAGCTTGCCAGCTGCCCGGCAGGACTCTAATCGCATCAAGCGCCATTTTTCTAGGAAGCGCTACAAGCAAGGGGGGTGGGAACCCTGCTAGGAACTGAGATGATTAATAAAATTGATGAGAAGCTGCTTCACAACATTTGCAGGTAATACTTTCCCTCAAGTGCACCGAGCACGAGGACGAAAGGCCTGCTGGAAAGTGATCTCTTTGCATTTATTTATGACATGTAAATTAACCCAGTTGCCATGGCCAAACCCAATGAATTAAAGCTGGAAAGGAAAGGTTTCCAGTATTTGGACAGAGGGGGGTGTGGCATTTTGAGAACCCCGCTGATTGCTTCTTTCTGGCCTGGATTTTCCACCCGCTGATAGAAAAAGTGAAAACTGGAACCCGAAGCATTCAGTCAAAGCTCTTCCCTCTTACAGATTACAGATTAACAAAGGTGGAAGGGACCTTGTAGGTCATCTAGTCCAACCCGCTGCCTAAGCAGGAGACCCTACACTATTTCTGACAGATGGCAGTCCAGGCTCTTCTTGAAAGATTCAAGTGATGAAGCTCCCACAACTTCTGAAGGCAACTTCTGTTCCATTGGTTGGTTGTTCTGACTGTCAGAAAAATTCTCCTCATTTCCAGGTTGAATCTCTCCTTGATCAGTTTTCATCCATTATTCTTTGTCTGGTCTTCAGGTGCTTTGGAAAATAGCTTGACACCCCCCCTCCTCTTTGTGGCAGCCCCTCAAATATTGGAAGATTGCTATGATTGTCTCCCCTGGTCCTTCTCTTCACTAGACTAGCCATGCCCAGTTCCTGCAACTGTTCATCGTATGTTTTAGTCTCCAGTCTCCCAATCATCCTGGTTGCTCTTCTCTGCACTCTTTCTAGAGTCTCAACATCTTTTTTATAGTGTGGTGACCAAAACTGGATGCAGTACTCTAGGTGTGGTCTTGCTAGGGCTTTATAGAGTGGTAGTAGTACCTCCCTTGATCTTGATTGTATCCCTCTGTTAATGTAATTTAGGATTGCATTGCCATGGCTGCCATCTTGACTTTTTTGACTTTCCCTGCAGACAGCCCAACATCCTGTCCTGTCCTGCGTATCTTTCTGCAGCATGAGAGAAAATGCAGCGGGTCTGTTTAAATCAGCGTTTCCCAACCTTGGCAACTTTAAGGCGGATGGATTTCAACTCCCAGAATTCCACAGCCCAGCCATGAATTCCGAGTGGGAATCCTGAGAGCTGAAGTCCACCAGCTTTAAAGTTGCTAAGGTTGAGAAACTCTGATTTAAATATTATCAAATGGGCAAACGAAACCTTTTAAACCAAACACAACCGTTTGCAGGCATACTTGCTGTATCCATTCCAGATCAATTGACGTTCCCATCCAGTGTCTCAGCACGACAGGGGCTTGAGACACTAAACAGATAGTCCTTGACTTACGACCATAATTGATCCCCAAATTACTGTTGCTCAGCGAGACACTTATCAAGTGGGTTTTGCCACCCTTCTTGGTGCAGTTGTTAAGTTAGTAACACGGTTGTTAAGTGAATCCGGCTTCCCCATTGACTTTGCTTATCAGAAAGTGTTTTTTTTTTAATTTGATTTATATGCCGCCCTTCTCTGGAGACTCAGGGCGGCTTACAATGTGCTAAGCAATAGCCTTCATACTTTTGTATATTTATACAAAGTTAGCTTATTGCCCCCACAAACTGGGTCCTCAATTTACCTACCTTAGAAAGGATGGAAGGCTGAGTCAACCTTCAGCCTGGTGAGATTCGAACTTACAGTAATTGCAGACAGCTGGTGTTAATCACAATGCTTTTAGTCTGCTGAGCTACCAGGCCCAAAGGGATCACATGACCCCGGGATACTGCAACTGTCATAAGTATGAGTCAGTTGCCACACATCTGAATTTTGATCACGTGACCACGGGGGTGCTGCAAATGTGGGAAAATGTCAAAAGTCACTTTTTTTCTATGCCATTGTTACTCCGAACGGTCACTAAATGAATGATTGTAAGTCGAGGACTACTACCTCGAAGCCTGGCCAAAAAAGCTTTCCAAAGCACCAGAAGGCAGGACAAGAAACAATGGATGGAAATCAATGAAGGAAAGACACAAGCTAGAACGAAGGAGAAATTCCCTGACAGTGAGAACAATTAACCAATGGAACAACTTGCCACCAGAAGTTGTGGGTGCTCCATCACTGCAGGCTTTTATGAAGAGACTGGGAAACCATTTGTCTGGAATGGTATAGGGCACGGATGGTTAACCTTTTTGGTGCCGAGTGCCCAAAACGTGCTTGAGCACATGCCTGGACCCCCAAAATGCAATGCAAGTGCCCCCTACGCATGCGTGCACATTCCCTGCACATGCACCCCTGGGGCCCCACACCCCATTTTGGCTTCCATGTTGGTGCAGGAGGCCTTCCAGGCCCAAAACGGGGCACAGGGGGCACGCGCATGTGAACCCCCAAAATGCAATGCGAGCGCCCTCGTGCATGCACCCCACTCCCTGTGCATGTGTGTGCATGTCCCCCACACGCACCCCACCCCCCTGCGCATGCATGGCAGAGACCCAAAGACCAGCTGGCCAGTGTTCTGCCCCAGCTCCGGATTCCCGAGGATATTGACACACACCAACGGTCCTTATCAAATTTATTAAGTCGCAAGAATAAACCAAAGTCCGGGAAAGGTTGGCAACCAGCCCAGAAAACAAGATACGATAAGACTTTTCCAAAAATGCTCTGATGATAATTACAAGTTGTTTCCAGCAAGAAACTTACTAACAGCGTGTGACTTACATAGGCTAAGGGAGTGGCCAATTATCCTCAAGCCTTACTCTCAAGGAGACCTCCTCCTCCTGAGTAGCCACTCCTGCCTTTTGGCAGCCCTGCGTGCTCAAGCATTAAGGAGAGGCTCCTCCACTTCGCTCTCTCCACTTGAAGGAGCCTCTGGAGGTTCTGAAGGCCCTGGCTGAGTCTCTGCCTCTGGCACCACATCCTCTTCAGCCTCCTCGCTGTCCAACGCGAGCGCCGGCTGGGCAGGCTGCTGGCGCGACACCACACCAGCCTCCTCGTTGTCGGGATAAGCCACGATCCGCGCAGGCCGCTGGCGGGCCACAACAGCCAGCAGGAGGCACATGCGTATGCACAGTGGAGCTGGGCTGGGGCAACAGCTGGCATGCCAGGCAACAAGGCTCCACGTGCCACTTTGGGCATACATGCCATAGGTTCCCCATATAGGGTTTCCTGCCTGAATAAGGAATTGGACTAGATGACCTTCAAGGTGCCTTCCAATTCTGTTATTCTACGTTCTCTGTTCTAAGCTGCAGGGAGAGCCTGATTTAAGTATCAGCAGTGGGTAATAAGAGCCAGTTTGGTCTAGTGGTGAAGGTGCTGGCTTGGAAACCAGGCGACGGTGAATTCTAGTCTTGCCTTAGGCATGAAAAACACAGCTGGGTGGCCTTTGGCCAATCACTCTCAGCCTAACCTGTGTAAGAAGAAATATCCTTCTGGGTTCAGCTCCAAGTGGGGAAAAAGACACTGGAAACATGGAGACTGCTTGGAAAGATGGTTTAATAGTGGACAGGATCACATGGCTTGCGTTCCTGAACAGAAAAGGGAGAGATTCCTCAAGTCCCCAGGTTTTTATGCTCTCTCTGTCTTTGAATTTCCTGGGCCTCCGAAAGAGTATCGTGATTGGTTGTCAGACTCCCAAGGGGTGGGGGTCTTAGCTAGCCTTGCTGGCTGATGTAATCTTCCTAGGTGCCATATGGTGAGTTTCTGTTGCTAGATGGGTCCTATTATGTTGCAGATGATGGTCCATTGACAAAGATTGAATTTCTGCCTCTGGTCCATTGACAAAGGGTGGGGGCAGGAAGATAGGAGCTGCTTCGTCTTTAAAACATGCTTCTCCATTTCTCATCCAGGGAAACATAATATTCTGCCTTTTTAATATTTCCTAAAATATTTCATTCTTCTAGGAAAGGGGTGGGTGCTAACTTCCTAGACCTGCCTACCACACAAGGTTGCTGTTGAGGGGGAAATAGGCAAAGGAAGGAGTATTAGGTATGTTCACAGCCTTGAATTATTTATGAAAAATAATAAACATGGGACCAAAAAAATCAAATCAATAAAAATAAGCCAAACAAAGCACAGAAACCCTCTGCATTATTTACATGCTTCTCCCACTGTTACATTTGGATGCAAACGTGTTTCTCTGAACTGTGAATATTTATCTGCTTTTTTTATATTCCACAAGCACTTCAGAAGATTCCTTGTTCCTTTGGGAGACCAGAAGCGAGTCTATGTTTTTGTTTTGTATTTTGCAAATACACAACATATTTTAAAGAGAAAAAAAAATGAAGACGGCACCAATTAATAGCATCTCCAAAAGGCGTTGCTTAAATCAGAAGCAAGCAACCTGATCCCTTCCAGGCGTTTGGGAATTCCTGGATCAGGACTCCTTACGCACAGTCACTCAGGCACTCGTCACTTCCCACCTGGACTACTGCAATGCTCTCTACATGGGGCTCCCCTTGAGGAGCACCAGGAGGCCCCAACTGGTACAGAATGCGGCCGCGCGGGGGATTATGGGAGCGAGGGGCCGCTCCCATGTGACACCTCTCCTGCGTGAGCTGCATTGGCTTCCAGTGGTCTTCCGGGTGCGCTTCAAGGTGTTGGTTACCACCTTTAAAGCGCTCCATGGCTTAGGACCTGGGTATTTGTGGGACCGCCTTCTGCCGCCGATAGCCTCCCACTGACCAGTACGCTCCCACAGAGAGGGACTCCTCAGGGTGCCGTCAGCCAGGCAATGTCGGCTGGCAACCCCCAGGGGGAGGGCCTTCTCTGTGGCAGCTCCTGCCCTCTGGAACGATTTGCCCCCAGAGATACGAAGGAAATTGGATTTCCGGGTCTTTTGTCGTGCCCTGAAAACTTTTCTTTTCCATCAAGCAGGGCTGGCGTGAAACCCCCTCCCCCTTTTTTTAGTCTTTTTTAGTTTTTTAGCTTTTAAATTGTCAATGGGTTTTAATTCGAATTGTTTTAAATTTGGGCCAAAGTTATGTAATTCTTTTAATAATTTTAAATTTTGTATTGGTATGTGTTTTAGTTCTGGCTGTGCACTGCCCTGAGTCCACTAGGAGAAGGGCGGTATACAAATTGAATAAAATAAATAAAATAAATGAATGAATAATTCTGTTCTCACTAGGGATGTCTGTAGGGTTATGGCCAAAAGAGCCAAGGTGGCAGCCAGGATGGTGCAATTGGTGCTCTGCCCATTTTGCATGGGCATCAGGCAACTTTAAGATATGTGGACTTCAACTCCCAGAATTCCCCAGCCAGTATGCTGCTGGAGAATTCTGGGAGCTGAAGTCCACACATCTTAAAGTTGGGAGACATTGAACTGGAGAATCTTGCAAGCCTCCTTGTGTTCTACTTGCCCTCCCTCTTATACCTCCTTGAATCAGGGAAAAGGCCAGACTGAGCCTCTTCTTAATGCTACTTCATACAAAGGCCTGGAGACTAAAACATACGAAGAACGGCTGCAGGTTTTGGGTCTGGCTAGTCTAAAGAAAAGAAGAATTAGGGGGGATATGATACCACTCTTCCAGTATTTGAGGGGCTGCCACAAAGAAGAGGGGGTCAACCTATTCTCCAAAGCACCAGAGGGCAGGACATGAAACAATGGTTGGAAACTAACCAAAGAAAGAAGCAACCTGGAATTAAGGAGAAACTTCCTAACAGTGAGGACAATGAACCAACACTCCAGAAGTTGTAAGGGATGTGGTGGCTCAGTGGTTAAGATGCTGAGCTTGTCAATCAGAAGGTTGGCAGTTCAGCAGTTTGAATCCCTAGTGCCACATAACGGGGTGAGCTCCCGTGACTTGTCCCAGCTTCTGCCAACCTAGCAGTTCGAAAGCAGGTAAAAAATGCAAGTAGAAAAATAGGGACCACCTTTGGTGGGAAGGGAACAGCGTTCCGTGCGCTTTTGGCATTTAGTCCTGCTGGCCACATGACCACGGTGACGTCTTTGGATAGCGCTGGCTCTTCGGCTTTGAAACAGAGATGAGTACTGCCCCCTAGAGTCGGGAATGACTAGCATACTTGTGCGAAGTGAACCTTTATATTTACCTCAGAAGTTGTGGGTGCTCCCTCACTGGAGGTTTTTAAGAAGAGACTGGACAGCCACTTGTCTGAAATAATATAGGTTCTCCTGTTTGAGCAGGGGGATGGACTAGAAGACCTCCAAGGTCCCTTCCAGCTCTCTTCTATTCTAATTAGACATTGTGGCTGAGTGGGGTTTATTCATGTTAACCAAAAGTTGTGTTAAGGCAAGCCACATAGAGATAGCCTGTTGGTCTGACTCACTTTGGAGAGAGCAACTCCTGTCCCTTAAGCCAAGGGCCCCCAACCAGGGGTGAAATCCAGCAAGTATTGACAGGTTCTGAAGAACTGGTAGCGGAAATTTTGAGCAGTTCGGAGAACCAGCAAATACCACCTCTGGCTGGTCCCAGAGTGGGGTGGGAATGGAGAGTTTGCAATATCCTTCCCCTAGAGTGGGTAGGGAATGGGGATTTTGCAATATCCTTCCCCCAGGAGTGGGTAGGGAATGGGGATTTTGCAGTATCCTTCCCCTGCCACGCCCACCAAGACACTCCCACCAAGACACACCACGCCCACTAAGAGACGCCCACAGAACCAGTGGTAAAAATATTTGGATTTCACCACTGCCCCCAACCCCTGGGCAGCAGCCCACTACTGCGTTGTGGCCTATTCAGAATTGGGCTGCCTCAGTGGCTAGCCAGAGCACATGCAGACACGTGTGCAATTCAACTTGTGTAAGCGGTGCACTGTCAGGCACTTGCGTGTGTGCAGCAGCCCACCGGTCGTGCAAGTCGAGCTGTGTGTGTGCTCAACGGCCCCCCACTCGTGCAAAGGCTGCGTGCGTGTGTACTTGTGTGCTTGCCCCAGATCCCCTCTCCCCCACCCCTCACTCCCCCAACCAGGCTGCCGAGCTGCAAAGATTAGGCACCATTGTCCCAAGCACCAAGGGAAGTTCTTAACCAAAAGAGTTTGAGATATGATCAGCCAAGCCAGAGAAGCCTGTTTTGGAAGAAGATGGAAGAGACCAGAGTGAAACCTGAGAGGAGTTGAACTCTTTTCTTTTGGCACCAAGAACACACTGCTTCCTACAGGTCTGTAGGACAACTTTACACACCTGCAGAGATTCTCATTCCAGCCGGTTAGCCATCAATTTTTTGGGAGATGGGGTGTCTGATTCTCATGGCACAGACATTCAATTTTGTGGGAAGACAGGGGATGTTTACGGTTGCAGGTTCAGTGAGTCACCACAGGACAGTCACTAATTACTTCCTTGATGGATCGCTCCCCTCTTGACTGACAGGCATCACAGTGGTTTCCTGGAGGGAGCTCCTAACGTTGAGCTTACATTCCCCAAATGTGTGTGCATGCACAGTTTGCAAGAATAATGTGTCCTTTTTCCAGATGCTGTGCACAACTGAAAAAATGAGTTGGAAGGGAGAAAGACAAAGTTGCGAGGGGGGAGGGTGAGAGAGAGAAACCAGATCAACAGCCAGAAGCTAAGGAACTTCATGGCCAAGAGCTAGATACAACTAAACATTGCTTTAAACCCACTCAGACTCCGAGACCCAGAAGGCAGGTGAGAGAGGAGAAGAGAAACTGCTGGGGTCCCATATCTGATCTTTCAGGGACAAGAGCAGCCTGTGCAAAAAAAGATGGATTTGTGAAGATTTCAAGAACTGGCAAATACCACCTGTAGCTGGCCTCAGAGTGGGGTGGGAATGGGGATTTTATTTATTTATTTATTTATTTATTTTATGCAATTTATATGCCGCCCTATCTCCGAGGACTCAGGGCAGCTCACAACAGTAAAAATGCATAGTTCCTCATTAAAAGCGACATAAAATTAAAGTTTTTGCAATATCCTTCCCCCAGGAGTGGGAAGGGAATGGGGATTTTGCAGTATCCTTCCCCTGGAGTTGGGTGGGAATGGAGATTTTGCAATATCCTTCCCCCAGGAGTGGGGTGGAAATGGGGATTTTGCAATATCCTTCCCCTCATGAGTTGGGAGGGTTTAGAGATTTTGCAGTATCCTATCTCTATTCCCCCCGCCCCGTCCCTCTTCATCAGTGTGTCAGCGCTGAAGTCTCAAAATGGCCTCAGTCAGGCCAGCTTCAGGATTGACATCCTGCTTGGTTGGCTCCACCAGGAGTTTTTTGGCCCGTTCTCAGCAAAGGTGCTTTTGTCTGTAAGTACATCCTGCAGCGAGTGAGGGTTTTTCTGATCTTATGGCTGGTGTGCAGAGCCTCAGGACACCTTTGGTAGAAGCTGCTGCTCACACGCTTGCCCTTTAGCTTCAGACTTCTTGGTTTGTGTTATAATTCAGCAATTAACTTCCCCATAAATTGCTTCATTGAAATTCTTCTCAGATGGACCTGCAACGTTCTTAAATCTCACCAACTGACCAAGGTCACCGGAGGCAGAGACAGGAAAATAATCTGTTTCCGCGGCTCAGAGGAGTTTTGCAAAATTGCTAAGCAAACTTCTTCTACCAGGTACATCTAGAGAAACAGGGACTACACCCCCCACATCCAGGGTGGGAAGCATTGAACTTGCAATCCTGCACTTCAAAGGAGGACTGACTTGGCAACACTTCTCCAAACAGTGACGTCTAATGTAACCGTGATGTCTATAAATTGCCCATAGGATCATCCATTACTCTCAAGGCCTGCAAAAGAGAGACATGGTTGCAGGTGCCATTTTGACTTTTTCGACCTTCCAGCAGATGCTTCCATCCATATGTATGACAGGACAGCAGAGGGTCCCATTGGGATGACCTTGAAGGGGATATTAAGAAGCCACTGCAGAAACAAGATGGGCAAAAGCTTATTCAGCCCTGGGATAGGATAGGATAGGATAGGATAGGGTAGGATAGGATAGGATAGGATGCTGGAAGGAACCTTGGAGGTCTTCTAGTCCAGCCCCCTGTTCAAACAGGAGAACCTATACCAGCGATGGCTAACCTTTCCCGGACCGAGTGCCCAAAGCGCACACAAAATGCATGTGTGTGCACCCCCACCTCCCCGCATGTGCCCTGCCCCACTCCCCCTCTACATGTACAGCAGAGACCAGCTGGCCGGTGGGAGGGGCATGCACATGTGCAGAGAGCTGAGCTGGGGCGATGGCTCGTGTGCCCACAGAGAGGGCGCTGCATGTCCACCTCTAGCACGCGTGCCATAGGTTCGCCATCATGGACCTATACCATTTTAGAGAAATGACAATCTAGTCTCTTCTTGGAGTGCCCGCAATTTCTGGAGGCAACTTCTGTTCCACTGGTTAATTGTCCTCACTGTTAGGAAGCTTCTCCTTAATTCCAGGTTGCTTCTCTCTTTGATTAGTTTCCAACCATTGTTTCATGTCCTGCCCTCTGGTGCTTTGGAGAATAGGTTGACCCCCTCTTCTTTGTGGCAGCCCCTCAAATACTGGAAGAGTGGTATCATATCCCCCCTAATTCTTCTTTTCTTTAGACTAGCCAGACCCAAAACCTGCAGCCGTTCTTCGTATGTTTTAGTCTCCAGGCCTTTGTATGAAGTAGCATTAAGAAGAGGCTCAGTCTGGCCTTTTCCCTGATTCAAGGAGGTATAAGAGGGAGGGCAAGTAGAACACAAGGAGGCTTGCAAGATTCTCCAGTTCAATGTCTCCCAACTTTAAGATGTGTGGACTTCAGCTCCCAGAATTCTCCAGCAGCATACTGGCTGGGGAATTTTGGGAGTTGAAGTCTATCCTGTCTAGGGAAATTCTAGAAGTTGGAGTCCACATATCTTAAAGTTGCCAAGGTTGGGAGACTCTGCCATAAAGTATTGCTCCAATATTCCTGTGAAGACATTTTCTTGGTCTGGTCCAACCTTGCAGAGATAGGCAGCTGCAAAATGGCCTCCTTGTAGGTGTCACTCCACCAGTTAGCAAACAGCTTGCAACATTTACTGTGCTCTTTTTGAAACTTTTTGAAAGGGGGTGCTTAGATCTGGCCCACGGGAACAGCGAAGGACTGGCCCACAATGCCTCTGCCAGCGAAAACAAAGCTTGGGAGGGCTGCACGCTGCCCTTCCGAGCTCCGTTTTTGCTGGCAAAGTGCTCAGGCCACCACAGGCACGGACACAAGTGACGTTGAGCTGGATATGCCCACCCCAGCCCCCCCAAGGTCAAACACACCCCTGAGGCGGCCCTCAATGAAATTGAGTTTGACACCCCTCTTCTAGACAGTAGCAGGAGTGGGCTGCTGGAGGTTTGCAGGGGTTCGGGAGAACCTCTAGCTAAGATTCTGTGCATTTAGGAGAACCCCCAAATCCCACTCCTGGCTGACCCCACCCACCCCACCCCTCCCAGGAGTCCCCACGTGGCCCGTTTTAGATACAGGTAAGTGCAGGGGACTCAGGGAGGGCGAAAAACAGGCCTAACAAAAGTTCGGGAAGACCGGAAACAGGCCCGTTCCTGGCCTCCAGAGGGCCTCCGGAGCCTCTGGAGGCCGTTTTCACCCTCTCGGAGGCTCAAGGAAAGCCTCTGGCGCCCAGGGAGGGCAAAAATGCCCCCCCCATCATGGTAACATTGTTTTAGTTGAACCTAATTTCTCTGTGCATTGTGTTTACTGTTGTTATTCTTTTCTTTTGTGAAGCAGATCAGGAGTTTCCAAATTCACAGTCCACCCCGCCTGTAAATTCATCTGCAGTGGTCCTAGGCTGGAATGGGTCTTCATGAGAGGGTCTCCTGCAGGTTCCCACCCCTCCTTCACTCTGCTATTAGATCTTTCGCAGAGATGAATCAAAGCCAATGGATCCTTTTTCTTCTCTCAGGGAAAACAGGCTAATATTTTTTTTTCTCTTTGCACCAACGACGCTTGAGAATTTCTTTCAAAATTCCTCCTAGTAGTAGTTACCAGTAATGGAGATGGTGTAGCGTATTTTTATCACAAGTGAAGAGTGTGAGAACCAGGAGGCAAAAAAAAAAAAATGTAATAAAGAGATTGACCGTGGTGCTCCACTGTGCTCTTTGGTACAAATCACTCATCTGTTGGACTGTATTTAGAACCTTTTCAGAGCTGTTATCTGTAATTATATAATTGCTTCCCTTAATAAAGGTTGATAGGTTTTGATTTTTTTAAAAAGCAGGTCACAGCTCCTCTCCAGCTTTTACCCTCCTATGCTGTCCCCCACTGTGCTAATGAGATTTGCAATAAAAGCCCATCCATTTTCTTAGCATAAACAGGACAGAGGCTGGGCAGCAACTGATCAAGCAGCCCAGACAAGTTCTTTGTTGGCTTCTCAAAACAACATGCGCTAAAGATGCAGTGACTTTGCTAACCTGGACCATTAAATAAATTCATGGTAACTGGAAGGAACGAGAGCAGCCCTAAGTTGCAACTCATGTGCGTCAAATCATGAAGAAAGATAACTTTAGATAAAGTGGGAGCCTCCATATTTGGGAAGCTGGAGCCCATTTAAAATATTGGGAGCATTTTAGGTATAAGTGAAACCTTCTGACTGGCCTCGTCACATCCAACAGAACCTTAAATGGCAGGTTCAAACGTGGCTAGCAAGTGGAAATGGTGTGGCAAAACTCTCTAGTCTGTAAACTGGGAAGATGTGAAAAGAATAAAAAGGATGGATGGATGGATGGATGGATGGATGGATGGATGGATGGATGGATACAATATATCATACATGAGAGAGAGAGATGATAGATGATATGATTAGGTAGAAAGAGAGACGGATGGATGGATGGATGGATGGATGGATGGATGGATGGATGGATGGATAGATAGGTAGGTAGGTAGATAGGTAGTTAGATGAGATAGAGATAGATGAGATAGATAAAGATAGATAGATAGAATATATGATAAATGAGAGAGAGAGAGATGATAGATGATATGATTAGTTAGAGAGAGAGATGGATGGATGGATGGATGGATAGGTAGGTAGATAGGTAGATAGATGAGATAGAGATAGATGAGATAGATAAAGATAGATAGAATATATGATAAATGAGAGAGAGAGATGATAGATGATATTATTAGGTAGAGAGATGGATAGATGGATGATGGATGGATAGATAGATAATAAGATAGATAGATAGATAGATAGATAGATAGATAGATAGATAGATAGATTAGATAGATAATGAGATAAATAGATAGAGGGAGAGAGAGAGAAAGAGAGAGATGATATGATATGATTAGGGAGAGGGAGAGAGAGATGGATAGATGGATGGATGATAGAGAGATTTAATCAATTTAATTGTAAAGTATCTTAAGAAATGAAGATAGGCACCTGGGTGCCCAAAGTAAATGGCCATTGGCATGCTGCAAATCAGGGACATTGTGTGGTTGATCTTTGGTGTGAACCTGCAATGACCTGATTATGGCATTTCACAGAGTCCCACAGAAGAACTTCTAAGGAGTTTACAAACTGAACTAGCCAAGGGTTCGGAAAGAAAAATATGGCAAGTGATGCAGAGCCGAGCAATCTGTTGATGTCCCTTCTCTGAGCTGTTGATGTGATAGACCTTTACGGAGCTCTGCATCTCAAATGGCCGGCTGAAACCATCTCCCACTAAGCCTCCACCATCCCATAAATTCTATGTTAGAGAAGTTGACTTGCCCGATTGGCAGATCACTCTGTCCACTGAGTTAGAACTGATGATAACCCATCATCCCTGCATAATTTCTAAGCAAGCAGGGCAGGCCTTCTAGCAAAACAGAAGAGCACCTGGGTTTCTGCTCCTCTCCGAATCACCTGCAGCTGAGAAGTTGCCTCCATCTGTCAAATACTATAGCAGGAGCAGCCTTGGAAAGAACCTGGGCCTTGAATTTTGGGGGTACAACAGCTGCTTGGGAATGGCTCCATCCACCCAGGGGTAGGCTTCAAAAATTTTAGCAAGGGGTTCTCTGCCCGGTTGCTGGGTGGGCGTGGCCATGGTGGGCGTGGCCTAGTCGGCCACCTGCACCACAGCAGGAGGGAGGCATTTTTGTCCTCTCTGGGCTCCAGAGGCTTTTCTCGAGCCTCCGGGAGGGCGAAAACAGCCTCCCCAGGCTCCAGAGGCCCTCTGGAGGCAGGAAACTGGCCCGTTTCCGGCCTTCCCAAACTTCTGGTAGGCCCGTTTTTCGTCCTCCATATGTGCCCTGCACTTACCTGCATCCAAAACGGGCCACGTGGGGACTCCTGGGAGAGGCAGGGTGGGGTGGGCGGGGCCAGCCAAGAGTGGTATTTGAGGGTTCTCCGAACTGCACAGAATCTTAGCTAGAATCTTCCAGGGGTTTGGGAGAGGTTCTCCCAAACCCCTGGAAAACCCCAGCAGCCCACCCCTAAATCCACCAAAGTCAAGCACTGGAGTAGACTCCCCCTGAGATCCAGATCCTGTCCCTGCTATCAAATGCTATCAACATCTAGATAGCATGGTGCCGTCAGTCAAGTAATGTCGGCTGGCGGCCCCCAGGGGGAGAGCCTTCTCTGTGGGAGCACCCGCCCTCTGGAACAAGTTACTTCCCGGAATACGGCTGATTCCGGATCTCCGCACTTTCCATAAGGCCCTGAAGATGTTTTTATTTCAGCAAGCCGGCCTGGCCTGAATAGGTTTTATGGGTTAGTTTTTAATTGTATAGCTTGGGGTTTTAAATTGGGAGGCCGATTAATTTAATTTATTTTTAGTTATCTTAACTTTTATATTTTATGTTATTTTAATTTTCGGCTGTTCACTGCCCTGAGTCCCTTCGGGGAGAAGGGCGGGATATAAATTAAATAAATAAATAAATAAATAAATAAATAAACAAACAAACAAACAAACAAACATCTACCTTTTTTATTAAAAAAAAAACAGACCACAGGGAAATATTGTGATAAAGTCTTATTCCAAGCTGGACAAAGAAAGCCATAGAAACGGCAGGAGACATCCACAGTTGAATAATTGAATAGCAATGATCTGTTTTATCATGGAAATTGTCTCCTTTTTTTACCCAGACTCTGGTGGATGCTGAACTTGATTGCCTCGATTCAGAGGGATCCCATCCGCGCTCGTTAGTGTGTGAAAATTGCTTTCTTTTTATCAGAGGTTTGAAAATATTCTCTTTCCGCTCCCCTTTTCAAAGCAGGATGCACTCGGGGTGCAGAATATACCTCCATTTCTCCACTCCACTCTTGAACAAAGTGCTGCTAGAAAAGTGTTTCTCAACCTTGTAGCTTGAAGATGGGTGGACTTCAACTCCCAGAATCCCCCAGCCAGCAGCGCTGGCTGGGGATTCTGGGAGTTGAAGTCCACCCATCTTCAAGCTTCCAAGGTTGAGAAACACTGTGCTAGAAGTTAGAAGTTAGACTAGGTGAAGAAGAAAGAATGTTACTGCTGTAGCTTTCCTTTAGCAAGAGATGGTCCACCCTGAAAAAGGTAAATATAAAGGCTTCCCCGTCCAGCCATGTCTAGATGAGCATCTAGGCCATGATGCTCTTCTCCATTTCTTGGCCAAGGGAGCCAGAGTTATCTGAAGTCGTTTTCTGTGGTCATCTGACCAGCATTCCTATAGCCAAAGGTGCACAGAATGCTCTTACCTTCCCACTGAAGGCGGTATCTATTAATCTACTCGCATTTGCATGCTTTTGAACTGCTGGAAGGAGCTGGAGCTAGTAATGGGAGCTCACCCCATTGCACGGTGCTCAGGTTTCACACCTGGACTGTCAGCTATTCAGTCATTGCACCCTCCTCCTCCTCCATCTTTCTCCTTCTGTCCTGGCTACTTTTTACAGAGGCTCAATTGAGAGTGTTTTAACAAACTGCATCACTGTTTGGATTGGTGGCGGCAGCGCCTCAGATAGAAAGTCCCTACAGAGAGTGGTGAGGACAGCCGAGAAGATTATAGGAGGTTCGCTTCCTGTTATTCAGGATGCTGCTTATAAGCGCCTTGTGCTTAGAGCTCCAAGCATTGTGAGAGACTACATCACACCCACCCACTTCGTGGTCTGTTTCTGTTGCCCCCCTCTGGGAGGAGGTTTTGAAGTATTTCTAGCAGGATTTCCAGATTCTGATACAGCTTTGTTCCCTATATGCCTTCTGTCTGGTAAACTTGCAAAATTCATTTTTCTCGCCATGTACATGTATATATCTGAACTAGACTGTGTTGTTTCTCTGTGTCATATATGTGAGTATATACATAATTTTTTATTTATTTATATAGTCCTGTTTATGTAGTGTATATTGGAGGTGGTGACCCTTTGAGTGCTGTGTGCAACAAGATTTCATTTTAATGTATGCTGATTAGTGTACTTTTATTTTTTTTAAATAGTCTTTATTTACATTTTCCTTTTAAAACAAACAAAAAAAAATAACAATACATCATATATATAACGTACAACACAAAAAACATTACAAATAACACACAAGTGGTAGGTACAGATGGTACCTTCATATCTGAGTATTCAATATAATATTACATTCCAGGGGAGATAGAGCAACTCATCTCTCTTAATATATCAATTAGGTCTAACCGACCTCACTTAATATAGTTTCCTTCTTAACAATCCTTCCATATTTACTTTGGGTTATGATATTCTCTTCTCTAGCCAAATATATAGTTTCTCCCAGGATAAACATGTTTGTGTTTGGTCCTTATCTTTTAATTTTTTAGTTAATTTACCAGCTTCTGCACAATCCAGAATCTTTTTTATGATTGCTTCCTCTGATGGGATATTCTGGCTTTTCCAAAATTGAGTGTATATCAATCTCGCCGCTGTAATAATGTGAAGAGCTAAATACCATGAATCTTTCTTGATCTTATCCGGTTTGGAGCCGAGCAAGCATGTCTCTGGTGACCATTCAATTTTTTGTTCTAAAATCTCATTCAGCCATTTTTTAATTTTTCCCCAAATTTTTTTGCTTCCTGGCATGTCCACCATTGATGATAATACGTGCCTTTTTCTTGACCACATTTCCAACAAACCGCCGATTGTCCAGCAAACATTTTAGCCAGTCTGTCAGGGGAGAGATGCCACCTATATATCATTTTATAGATGTTTTCCTTGTAGTTCGTGGAGACTACTAATTTCATATTTTCCCACCATATCCCTTGCCATTTGTCTAAGTGAATAGGGTACCCAAAATTTTTCCCCCAGGCAATCATTGTGTCTTTGATTATCTCATCACCTATCTCTAATTCCATTAATAATTTATAACTTTTTGAAATCATGCCTTTTTCTTGGCCCATCAAAATTTTATCTAATTTTTGTAACTCCACATGTATGCCTTTTCCATCTCTGTCTTTTTTGAATTTGGATTGGATCTGCAAATTAGTCCACCAGTCTATTTGTATTAAGTTCAATTCCTGTTTGGATTTTAGTTTACCCTGTACATTCAATAAATCCTTGTATGTTAATTTCTTTGTTGGGTTTAGGATATGTCAATGCTTCCACTGGAGATAGCCAGCATGGTGTTTTAATATAATATTTTTTACTAATTTTTTCCCAATTTCGAATTAGAATATTTCTTATGTATTGTCTAGTAAACCATTTACTTTGTGGGGAGCCATTTCGCCAGAGTGCCATGTGCCATCCCTGTTGTAGGTCATAACCTTCTAATTTAAGAAGACGATTATTACCCAAGGTAATCCATTCTTTCACCCACGTTAATAACGCTGCTGAATAATAATTCTCCCAACATGGTAATCCTAAGCCTCCTCTTTCTCTTGTCTCTTGCATCATCTTTTCTTAATCCTTGGTTTTTTCCCCTGCCAGATAAATTTAGTTATTATTTGGTTTAGTTCCCTAAAAAATCTTTTGGATAAATTCACTGGAGCAGTTTGAAATAGAAAGTTAAATTTTGGTAGAATATATGACTTAACTGTTGTTACTCGTCCTAGAAGTGAGAGTTGTATTTTACCACATTTGTCTAAGTCTTTCCTTGTTTGAAATAGTAATTTATTGTAGTTCTCCTCTTGTATACTTGAACATCTACCGGATAACCAAATTCCCAAGTATTTAATTTTATTAACTATTTTCAACCCAGTCACTGATTAGTGTACTTTTAAAGTGATCATAAAGTTACTCTAAGTTCTCTTCCCTGAAGAAAAGCAGTTGAAAATCTGAGCATGGACATGACTTCCTGGGCTGACTTCCCTCCCATGTCATGTTTAGGTCACCTGAGATCGGGGTGAAATGCTCCCAGTTTGGACCAGATCGCCCAATCAGGTAGCGATGGAGGCGGGTGGTTCGGAGAACCGGTAGCAAAAAATCCCTGCCCCCTCCCATTGCCCAGCTGAGCCGTGCAATCATCAGAGGCTTTTTTTTAATTTTTAAAAGCAATTTTTCTACAACCTCTTTGGCCGAAAAAATGCTTTTAAAAGTAAAAAAAAAAGCCTCTGATGATTGCGTGGCTTAGCTGGTATCGTCAGAGGCTTTTTTTAAAAAAAGCCTCTGCCGATCAGGCAAGTCAGCTTGGATCGTCAGAGGCTTTAAAAGCATCTTTTTTTTACAACCTCTTCAACCGAAGAGGTTGTAGAAAAAATGGTTTTAAAAGTTTTTTTTAAAAAAAGTTGGCCACACCCACTCAGTCATATTACCCCCACCACCAGCAAGCCACAGAACCGGTAGTAACAAATTTTACATTTCACCACTGCCTGAGATAGTTGTCTAGGTCAGCAGAGGTACCTTTTAAGAAGAGCTAACATTGAAAGGCTCCTGTTTTAAAAATTGCAGTGGAGAGTCGGGGATTTTAAAATATGAAAAGGTAATGATTGGTGTGTTGTAAAGTTATTGTGAAATTCACCTTATGAATAATATAAATAAATGCAGGACTATATGGTGCAGAAATATATGAGGATATAAATTTCAAAAGCATGTATAATTTTTTTTAAAACTCATGGGCAGAGAAAAGCCATCCGACTAAGGTATTGTCCTTCTAATGCAAACAGTAAATTAGTTAGCAGCCTGCAGATCTCTGGAGAAGTGGAAATCTCCTGGTTCAGAGACGAAAGATCACAGCAGAGGTTTATTGTTGTGCTAATTGTGTTTTCTTTGCAGGAGCTTAATGCCGTCTGAGGTTAGTACCTTGCTTTTTTATTAGCCGATGAATTGGAGAAGAGTGTACATTCCAGCTTAGGCTGCACTTCATTAATTCTGCTTCAGCATCTGGCAGGCTTATATTTTATGCATAGTTTTACCAACCGTGCTTTGTTTTGCTGAGCTCATTGGCAGCCTGGAAAGGGAGCCGAGCGAAGGTAGAGTACATGTGAGAAGATACTCATGTCAATTAGCAAAAAAAAAAGGGGGTGTGGGGGGTGGGGAAGAGCAGCCTTACTGCTCTTAAGCTGACTTTTCCCAAAACAAGGAATGTGGGGCTGTGATCTGTGGCTAATACCTATACCTGTGATGGCGAACTTATCGCACGCATGCCACCTGGGGCACGCATACAATAAGTTCAGCTTTGCCACGCATGCGCACACGCCACCTGCCGGCCAGCTGGTTGTCGGGTCTCTGCCATGCATGTGCAGGGGATGGGGCATGTAGGGGGTGCATGCAGATGGCAAGGCGCATGCGTGGCAGGTGGGGGGCATGTGTGGGGGCTGAGGGCACATGCACGGGAGGCCCAGCACATGAAGGGACGCAGGCGGGTGGGGAGGCGCACACATGTGCAGGGGAGGGCACATACACGGGGAATGCATGCATGAGAGGGCGCACACATGGGGTGCATGCGGGGGTGGCCGCATGCACAGGGCCCGCACGCCCATTGCATTTGGGGGGTTCGGGGGCCCGCGCGAGCTTTGGGCACTCAGTCTGGAAAATGTTCACCATCATGGCCCTATACCACTTCAGACAAGTGGCTATCCACTCTCTTCTTAAAAGCCTCCATTGATGGAGCACCCATGATTTCTGAAGGCCAGCTGTTCCACTGGTTAATTGTCCTCACTGATAGGAAGTTTCTCCTTAATTCCAAGTTGCTTTTTTTCTTGATTGGTTTCCATCCATTGTTTCTTGTTTTGCCTTTTGGTGCTTTAGAAAATAGGTCGACCTCCTCTTCTTCATGGCAGCCCTTCAAATATTGGAACACTGATATTGTCTATATTGAAGGCTTCTTTGAGTCAAGCTCAAGTAGCAATTTATGTTTAATTGTATGAGGACTAAGACCTCAATAAGTCATGTCTTCCATAGTGGAGTGGAGTGGAGTGGAGTGGAGTGGAATGGAGTGGAATGGAATGGAATGGAATGGAATGGAATAGAATAGAATAGAATAGAATAGAATAGAATAGAATAGAATAGAATAGAATAGAATAGAATAGAATAGAATAGAATAGAATAGAATATTGGAATTAAGAATGGAATGGAATGGAGTGGAGTGGAGTGGAGTGGAGTAGAAGAATAGAATAGAATAGAATAGAATAGAATAGAATAGAATAGAATAGAATAGAATAGAATAGAATAGAATAGAATAGAATAGAATATTGGAATTAAGAATGGAATGGAGTGGAGTGGAGTGGAGTGGAGTGGAGTAGAAGAATAGAATAGAATAGAATAGAATAGAATAGAATAGAATAGAATAGAATAGAATAGAATAGAATAGAATATTGGAATTAAGAATGGAATGGAGTGGAGTGGAGTGGAGTGGAGTGGAGTGGAGTGGAGTAGAAGAATAGAATAGAATAGAATAGAATAGAATAGAATAGAATAGAATAGAATAGAATAGAATATTGGAATTAAGAATGGAATGGAGTGGAGTGGAGTGGAGTGGAGTGGAGTGGAGTGGAGTGGAGTAAAAGAGAAGAATAGAATAGAATAGAATAGAATAGAATAGAATAGAATAGAATAGAATAGAATATTGGAATTAAGAATGGAATGGAGTGGAGTGGAGTGGAGTGGAATGGAGTAGAGTAGAAGAGAAGAGAAGAATAGAATAGAATAGAATAGAATAGAATAGAATAGAATAGAATAGAATAGAATAGAATAGAATAGAATAGAATAGACTTTATTGTCACTTTGAATATACACTAATCGGCATACATTAAAATGAAATTTTGTTGCATACAGTTCTCACAGGGTCACCATCTCCAATATGTACTACATAAACATGTCATGATAGATAAATAAATAAATACAAAATTATGTATATACCCACATATATTATATGACACAAAGAGACAACACAGTCTAGTTCAGATTATACATGTAGGTGAGAAAAACGAATCTTGGGAGTTTACCAGATGGATGGCCTGAAGAATCTAGTAGTCCTGATAGAAATAATTTGAAATTTCCTCCCAGAGGGGAGCAACAGAAACAGGCCATAGAATGGGTGTGTGGGGTCTCTCACAATGCTTCAAGCTCTAAGTACATAAGCGCTTATAAGCAGCATCCTGAATAACAGGAAATGAGCTTCCCATGATCTTCTCTGGTGTCCTCACCACTCTCCGTAGGGACTTTCTATCTGCTGCCACCACGCCAAACAGGGATGCAGTTTGTTAAAACGCTCTCAACTGTGCCTCTCTAAAAAGTGGCCAGGACAGAAGGGGAAAGATGATGTAATTCTTGATGTAATTCTGCCAAGGACAGGCATTTTTCTGAAACAACATCCCAAATTCAGAAACACCCACTGGAAGAAATTTCAGTTGGGATAACAATATTTTTTGTTGAAGTTCAAAACAAATTTGCATTGCTGCCCTTATTACCACATTCTGTTGAGTTGTTGTTGGATTTTTTTGCACTATTGATTACACTACATCAGGGGTCAGCAACCTGCAGCTCCGAAGCCACATGCGGCTCTTTGGACCCTCTGCTGTGGCTCCCTGTCAGGTGATCCCACCACTGGCTGGCCCTCCCATCCCAGTCACTCCTCGCCTGGCCTGAGAAGGTAAGGCGACGGCGGGGGATGGAGAAGTGGCCAGGGCAGAGACAGAGAGATACAGAGAGAGGGGGAGAGAGAGACAGAGAGAGATACAGAGAGGGAGGGAGAGTGGGGGGAGAGAGGAAACGGGGGAGAGAGAGATATGTCAAAAGGATTTTGTGGTTCCCGGTGTTTTTTAACAACTGGTTCTCTACCCTAAAGACCGGCTAGGTAGGCCTGGCTAGGGGGCGGTCATGTGACTCATGGAAGTGAGTGACATCGAGTTGGCCCCGCCCACCCAGATTTTGTGGCTCCCGGTGTTTTCTTTTTTGTGGGAAACGGTTCCAAATGGCTCTTTGAGTATTTAAGGTTGCAGATCCCTGCAGTATGTTTATTGTTGTGCCCTCTTCTACAATCTGTGAGGATAATGGATGGTTGAAAAATATGGTTTCTGAGCAAACAAAAAGAGCATAAATCTTAAATATTCATAACAAGGAGCAGCCTGGTGGTTAAATTAGCTGTAGGACTTTGGAAGCTCTGAAAACAAATTGGTTGGTTCTATTTCCCTAAATTACTTAGAAAAGAGAATGCAGAGAAGAACAAATTATGATGACTTTCAGGACCCCACATTCTTTACACACTTTAATAAAATAGTTACTGAACCCTAAGGCAAGACGGTAACATTATTTCAGAAAGATGGACGTTCGCATCAATATATCTTTCACATGAATACAAGTCTAGCCATTGAAGTTAGAAACTAGATTATCTTCGCCAGCTTTGCTGAATCGGAAAATCCTCAAAAGACATTGCACCTCTCTAACGCTTCAACTGTTTAAATTGAACAAAAATTGCCTCAATCTTAATGTGGGGAGAATAAAGGATTTTATTTAAAAGCAGCATTTCCATCCCACTTTTCTGCCCACCAGACCTCATGGACCTCACATATGATCAGCAAACCTGGGTTAAACTAAACTACAGGGAGTCCTCAACTTACGATGATTGAGCCCAACATTTCTGTTGCTAACCAAAACATCTCTTAAGTGAGTTTTGCCCCATTTTATGACCTTTCTTGCCACAGTTGTTAAGTGAATCACTACGGTTGTTAAGTTAGTAACACGGTTACTATGTGAATCTGGTTTCCCCATTGACTTTGCTTGCCGGAAGATTGCAAAAGGGGCATTGCAACTGTCATAAATGTGAGTCGGTTGCCAAGCATCTGAATTTTGATCACGTGACCATGCATGATGCAGCAATGGTCGTAAGTGTGAAAAATGGTCATAAGTCACTTTTTACAGTGCCGTTTGAACAGGTCACTAAATGAACTGTTTTAAGTCGGAGACTACCTTTAAGTCTTTGTTTTAAAAAACCTTTAAAAGAAAGATAAAAACGAATACAAACTAACACACCAGATTTATGATCTGAAAGACATAACCCCGAAAAGGAAAAAGAGGAAAAAAATAATAAATTTCCCAAGGATCTGGGATAAGCAGATGCGGATGTTTCAAGGTGTGTCTGTGCTGCCCCAGCTACGGACCCCAAAGAACGCAGCACACACAAAGTCCGTTCAAACCTTAGTTTACTAAATAAACCAGTCTTTTACAACAACGGCTGTTAATTAATTGCATTAACAGCCACCAAGAATTCAAATAATAACTGAAAGCTTACTGTGGTTGGCAGAATGCCCAGAAGCAATTTGCAGGAAGCTGATAAGATAAGCAAGACAAGACACGAAGGTATGTAAACGAAGTTGTTCCCTGCAAATTGCTTCAGTCGGCGTTCCTCCTTAAATAGGCTAAGGGAGTGGCCAATTAGCCCCAAGTCTTACTCTTGAGGACACCTCCTCCTGAGGAGCCACTCCTGCCTTTTGGCAGCTCTGCGTGCCCGTGCATCGAGAAGAGGCTCCTCCTCTTCGTCCTCTTCACTTAAAGGAGCTTCTGGAGGTTCTGAAGGCCCTGGCTGAATCCCCGCCTCTGGCACCACATCTCCTCCAGCCTCCTCATTGTCTGACTCGAGTGCCAGTTGCACAGGCTGCTGGCGCAGCACATCAGCCTCCTCGCTGTCTGAATCAGCTACTAGCTGCACAGGCCGCTGATGGGCCACAACAGTATCTCCCAACATCAACAATTAAAACAAAGCAAGCAAACAAAAACAGGAAAGATTAGCAGGTTCAATAGAGGTATAACAATGTTTTTGAAGAAAGAGCTGCTAGACCCTCCCTCCTTTCCCTTGCCCTCCCCTTCCTCCCCTGTCCTCCCCTCCCCTGGTTATCTAAAAGGCAGAGGTTGCCACCATTTACTTTTAGTCTCAAGATGAAGTTGATTTGCATTTTTTTAAAAAATAACAATCCTTGAAATGTGTTTGAATATTAGTTGCGCGGGTTGGTAGGTAGGCTGTTGGTTTGAGGTCCAGGCTTGTCTATTTGGTTGCAAACATTTTGTCAACATTCGAGGAGACATCATCCGTGCGCTTTGAGTTGTGCTCGTCTGTCAGAACACAGGCCTCTAAATCCCTTTTTATGAGATGCAAATTGGTCTGAATGTTGTTTGTTCGGATATTTTCCACCAACAAGTCAATAAACAGACATCAAGCCAGTCTACCAATCGCTGAGAACGAAAGAACCACATCTGAAGGTAGCATTGAAAATGAACTATGCAGCAACAAAATTATAACACAGTGACTCACAAGAAATCGGACCACTTCTCAGCAACAACAGCCACTCAGATTATCAAACAGTCCGAAATCAGACCATGACTCAGAAATATCCAAACAAACAACATTCAGACTAATTTGCATCTCATAAAAAGATATTTAAAAGCCTGTGTTCTGACAGACGAGCACAACTCAAAGCAAATTGACGATGTCTTCTCGAATGGTGATGAAATGTTCGCAACCAAATTGCCAAGCTCGGCGCTCAAACCAACAGCCTAACAACAATCCATTTTTGTGTGACTTAGTTGTTACATCTATATCTCACTTTATTTCCTGCACTGTGTAGGAAACTGGTCTAGATTATCTCCCTCCATGAACGCTTCAGCCTTTATCAACCAATCACTACTGTATTTTTCAGAGTATAAAACACACTTTTTTCCCACCTAAAAGAGGGTGGAAATGTTGGTGTGTCTTATACACCGAATACAGCCATTTTTGGCCTCCCGAAGCCCAGCCCTACTCGTTCCATTTTTGCGAAAAACAGGCCCAATTTTTGTAAAAATGGGGGTGGTTTTGCCCTACCCCAGCCCCCAGGAGCACTCTGCAGGCCTCCCAAACCCTCTGCACACCTCACTTTTCACAAAAATGGGCAAAAAATGACTCATTTTTCACCTGTTTTTGCAAAAAACAGGGCGTACAGAGGGTTTGGGAAGCCTGCAGAGTGCTCCTGGGGGCTGGGGGAAGGCAAAAACGCCCCCATTTTTGCGAAAAATGGGGCACGCAGAGTGTTTGGGAGGCCTACAGAGTGATCCTGGGGGCTGGGGGAGGAGAAAACTTTTTTTTTCTTACTTACCTCTTCGAAACCTTGGTGCATCTTATATACCGTTGTGTCTTATAGTCCGAAAAATACGGTAATCAAGATGGATCACTAGGGATCCCCAAATTCACCCAGCTCTGGGCTGATGGACAGGGTCAGAGGTGTTACCTGCTTTGCCACTCTGAAACTCCACAGAAACAGCTACTCAACTATGGAAACCAGAATAATAATTTGAAATACGATGACTTAAGACCGGCTGGTAATGAATAGGAGATGTGAGCTGCATCTTTACAGTTTACACATCTTTTTTTCAGAACTTTAGGAGCATTTCAGGAACTTTAGGAACACTGTGAACAAGTCTGGGGCCCTGGGCATGGGATAGATAGAGCCTATCTCTTGGCTGGGTAGAAGGTTGGAGGGACAATATCCAATTGCTATGTCTTTTGTTTTTATTTCGGATTGTGCATTGCATGTACTGTATATTATTGTTAGCCATCTAGAATCATGTAAAAGTGAGAGAGGTGGCTATCTGAATCAGCTATATCAATGTTTCTCAAACCTAGACCAGTTTCCGAGGTGTGGACTTCAACTCCCAGAATTCCCCAGCCAGTAGCTTAGTAGCTGGGGAATTCTGGGAGTTGAAGTTCACGCCTCAGAAACCGGTCCAGGTTGAGAAATACTGTGTTAAATAAATAAATAAAACTTGCAGCAACCAACTATCTTCTACAACAATTATATATTTTAATTTATCCCAGAAAGGGTTAAGCATTTACAAGACTAAAGAATGGCACTTTCAAGCCACGAACAACATTTTTAGGAAAGTAGAGCTTTCGGAGACCAAAACTGATTGTTTCTTTTGCTTCCAGTGACAACATCCTACTGATATCCTGCCAGTTTCAAGATAGTTGGGTATTTGGTACGATGGGCCATGCATTTCTGACGGTCGATAAAAAGGCTATTGGTTTTCACGGCGATCTCCTTCTCCAGATGCATCCGGCTGTCCTCCAGGTTGCGGAGGCTTTGCTCAGATTCCAGAAGCTTCTTTTTGAGAGAGTCAATGGATTCAGTCAGTTCTTCCACTTCGCTGATGAGCCTGAATGGAGGACAAAAGAGGGGAGCATGTTGGTGGTGGTAGATTGAGACCTCCCCGTAGAGAATGAGAAGCTGGGGGTGAAACTGGCCTGGAGATAACATTTTCTCGGAAATGTTTATCAATACATCTAAAACAGGAATGCAGATTTTGCTAAACCATAGTCTATGCGCAAATGGATCTGTCTCACAGCAGTCTCAAAAATAATAAGAGAATAAGAGAATTCTTTGTCGGCCAAGTGTGGCTGGACACACAAGGAATTTGTCTCCGGTGCAGAAGCTCTCAGTATACATACAAGCAGCAAGTGATAAATCATGATCATAATCATAAAATACGATCAGGGGTGGGCTGCTGGGGGTTCACAGGGGTTCAGGAGAACCTCTAGCTAAGATCCTGTGCAGTTCAGAGAACCCCCAAATCCCACTCCTGGGTGGCTCGAAGAAAGCCTCCGGAGCCCGGGGAGGGCAAAACCACCACCTCCCCACTGTGGTGCAGGAGGCCAACTACGCCACGCCTACCATGGCCACGCCCACCCAGCAACCAGGCAGAGAACCCCTTGTTAAAATTTTTGAAGCCCACCCCTGAATACGATCATCATAAATCATAAGATACACTCAGTCATAGTCACAGGATACTAAATAAACCAGGTGTATCAAACTCGGATCGTCACGGCATCGTCACGTGACATATCGCAACTTTTTCCCCCTTTGCTAAACTGGGTGTGGGCGTGGCCAGCGCATGACGCATATGGCCTGTGGGCTGTGAGTTTGACAGCTCTGAAATAAGCAATCAACATAAATCATAATAGGATACTAAATAAAAGCAATCAACATAAATCACAAGATACAAACAAGAAGTTATAGTTTAAACCCAATTTATATGTGACAGAAATGAGAGTAACATGTTGTATATAGACAAGTTTTCGTGTCTTTTACAGAAATCATTTTAATAATCTATAGATGAGATGGGCAGCCATATAAATCTTTTAAATAAATTAACAAACATGAATGAATTACATTAGAAAGGCTTATAATCTATACTAATACTCCTTCCTAAAAAATCAAGTTCTCAAATTTAACAAAAGAAAAAGGCTTTTTCAATTTTCAAAGAGAGAAACGGATGTTTTTCTGGCTGATTATAAGAATGGTAAGCCTGGTGCTTTCAGAGCAATTGATTTTATCCAGAGAAAAAAAAGAGATTAGAAAATTGCACCTAATTAAAAAGCTTAATTGGGGTGAATAAATATTATTAGCCTCTGTATCTATGCCTCTCTTGAATAATCTGTGGCTGGTCTTTCCGATATAGCCTCTTCCCACTTATGGCTACCCACAAAGCTATTTTTCCATCTTTTTTAAAGGTCCAAATTGAATCCATGTACCTCAAGACTTAGACCCAAAGGCAGTGGTGGGATTCAAATAATTTAACAACCAGAACTCTGCCCTAATGATTTCTTCCAACAACCAGTTCACCAAACTACTCAGAAAGTTAACAACCGGTTCTCCTGAAGTGGTGCGAACTGGCTGAATCCCACCACTGCCCAAAGGTGCTTTTTCAAAAGAAAACTGGACTTTGTTTTTCTGTGTAGATATTTCACTTTTCATCATTCTCAGAACTGAGGAAGCTTCTTGGATGAGAAGCGAAACGTCTTCAAAAGAAAGTCCAGTTGCCTTTTGAAAAAGCACCTTTGGGACAACCAGGACCTGGATGACTGAGAATCTCCATAGATAGATTAAACAAACAGATTAACAGAGTTGGAAGGGACCTTGTAGGTCATCCAGTCCAACCCCCTGCCCAAACAGGAGACCCTACACCATTTCTGATGGCTGTCCAGTTTCTTCTTGAAAGCTTCCAGGGATGAAGCTCCCACAACTTCTGGAGGCAACTTCTGTTCCACTGGTTGATTGTTCTCACTGTCAGAAAATTTATCCTTATTTCCAGGTTGAATCTCTCCTTGGTCAGTTTCCATCCATTATTCCTTGCTTCAGGTGCTTTGGAAAATAGCTTGACTCCCTCCTCTCTGTGGCAGCCCCTCAAATATTGAAATACTGCTATCCTGTCTCCCCTGGTCCTTCTCTTCACTAGACTAGCCAGGCCCAGTTCCTGCAACCATTCATCGTATGTTTTAGCCTCCAGTCCCCTCATCATCCTGGTTGCTCTTCTCTGCACTCTTTCCAGAGTCTCAACATCTTCTTTATAGTCTGGTGACTAAAACTGGATGTAATATTCTCGGTGTGGTCTTAGTAAGGCTTTATAGAGTGGTATTAGTACCTCACTTGATCTTGACTGTATCCCTCTGTTAATACAATTTAGGATTGCATTGGCTTTTTTGGCTACCGCCGCAAACTGTTAGCTGTTAGACAGACTGCTAGACACTAAAGAGTGTTAGGAGGTATTTATCTATTACAGATCCAAGATGTTAAATTATTTCATTCTTTAATGTCCCTCAAGGCTACCTAAAAGGGCCAAATCCTCACTCTGTAAATTTGTGATATCACATCATCCTGCCCTCCCACTGGTATTTGAAGACTCCAAATAATAATAATAATTATTATTATTAAATCAGAAAGCCCTGCTCCTCACTCACCAAAAAAAAACCCACAAGAGACTTTTACCCATTTGTGATTTGTACGGACAGAATGACGCAAAGTATTTGGCGGCAATTGAGGAAAACAGTAATATTTGATGAATAAAATGACAAATGTCTCCAATTTTCTGTCTTGACATTTAAGAACAGAATTAACCTGAGTTGCCAGAGCACACAACTTAATGGCTGTTTGTTATAGAATAAAGAGGTAAGACTCAGAAATTCTGGCACTCTAAGAAAAATTTCCACTTGTATCTGAACGACTGGAAGAACGATTATTTCTGCTCCTTGGGATTAATTTCAGTCCTTTGATTTTATGGTATTGTGGAGGAGAAAGATCAGGGGTGCTATTCAGCAGGTTCTGGCAGGTTCTGGAGAACCGGTAGCGGAAATTTTGAGCAGTTTGGAGAACTGGCAAATACCACCTCTGGCTGACCCCAGAGTGGGGTAGGAATGGGGATTTTGTAGTATCCTTCCCCCAGGAGTGGGGAGGGAATGGGGATTTTGCAGTATCCTTCCTCTGGAGTGGGGTGGGAATGGAGATTTTGCAATATCCTTCCCCCCAGGAGTGGGGAGGGAATGGGGATTTTGCAGTATCCGTCCCCTGGAATGTGGAGGGAATGGAGATTTTGCAATATCCTTCCCCCTGGAGTGGGGAGGGAATGGGGATTTTGCAGTATCCCTCCCCTGGAATGAGGTGGGAATGGAGATTTTGCAGTATCCTTCCCCTGCCACGCCCACCAAGCCATGCCCACAGAACCAGTAGTAAAAAAAAAATGGATTTCACCACTGAGAAAGATGTACATGCAACCTAAAACAAAGGAGAAATTTCCTAACGGTGAGAACAATTAATCCGTGGCTTCCTTCAGAAGTTGTGGGTGTTCCCATTGGAGGTTTTGAAAAAGAGACTGGACAGCCACTTGAATCAGGGAAAGGGCCAGACTGAGCCTCTTCTTAATACTCCTTAATACAAAGGCCTGGACACTAAAACATACGAAGGACGGCTGCAGGATTTGGGTCTGGTAAAGAAAAGAAAAACTAGGAGGGGACACAATAGCAGTCTTCCAGTCTTTGAGGGGCTGCCACAAAGAAGAGTGGGGTCAATCTATTTTCCAAAGCACCAGAGGGCAGGACAAGAAGCAATGGATGGAAACTAATCAAGGAGAGAAGAAACCTGGAATTGAGAAGAAACTTCCTAACAGTGAGGACAATTAACTGGTGGAACAGAAGTTGCCTCCAGAAACCATGGGCGCTCCATCACTGGAGGTTTTGAAGAAGAGACTAGACAGTCACTTATCTGAAATGGTATAGGTCAGTGATGGCTAACGTTTTGTCATCACATGCCAGAAGCGGGGGGGGGGGGCGCATGCACATGCCCACACCCATAATTCTATGCGCCCTGCACATGCACGCACTACACATACACACACCCTGCTTCCCCCGGTCCTGGCATGCGATGGCCCGGTAGGCCCATTTTTCTCTCTCCCCAGGCTCCACAGCCTTTCTTTGACTGGAAGTTGGCGAACGGGCTGTTTCCGGCCTCCGGAGGGCCTCCAAGGGGGGTGGGGAAGGCTCTTTTCGCCTTCCCCAGACTCCTAGAAAGGCTGTGGAGCCTGGGGAGAGAGAAAAACAAGCCTTCCCCACCACCCGCTGAGGACCTCCGGAGGCCGGAAACAGCCTGTTTCCCTACTTCTGGTGGGCCCAGAAGGCCCGAAAATCAACTGGCCAGCATGCACATATGCGCTAGAGCTGAGCTCACGTGCCCACCAATATGGCTATGCATGCTACCATAGGTTCACCATCACGGGTATAGGTTCTCCTACTTGAGCAGGGGGCTGGATTAGATGACCTCCAAGGTCCCTTCCAACTCTGCTACTCTGTACAATCTGTATACAGGTAGTCCTCAACTTCAACAGTTCATTTAGTGACCATTCAAAATTACAATGGCACTGAAAAATGCGACTTATGACCGGTTTTCACAGTTACGACCTTTGCAGCATCTCTATGATCACGTGATCAAAATTCAGAGGCTTGGCAAATGGTTCACATTTATGACTGTTGCAGTGTCTCCAGGTCACGTGATCCCCTTTTGTGACCTTCTGACAAAAGCCTATGGGGAAAGCCAGATTCACTTAACTATCAGGCTCCTAACTTCTCAACTGCCGTGATTCACTTAACAACGGTGGCAAGGAAAGTTTCTCAAATGGGGCAAAACTCACTTAACAAATGTCTCACTTGCCAAGAGAAATTTTGAGCTCAGTTGCGGTCATACATTGAGGACTACCTGTAGTTTTGGATTTTTCTTGCTTTGTTTATTCAGACACACTGAGGAAATAACGCTGAATGAGATGCCCGGAATCACTGAGAGTTGAGTGGACAAACAAATTTGTTTAATAAATAAAATAAAGAAATAAACTGCTCATTTCCCCCCCCCAAAAAAAAGTGTTTTTAAAAAGCAATTTACATCTGTTTCATTCTTTCTGTGCTGACCGAAGAAGTTTGGATCCCTTTTCAACTATAAATGCAGGTAACTATTCATAACCTAGAGAAGTCCCTGGTGTTCATTTCTAAATAAATATATTCAAGACTCCAGATTGAGTTTAGTTAGAAAATATTAGAACAATTGCAAGAAAATTGAGGCTGAAAACGTGCCAGAATTGCTAATTAAACCAAATTACCTTTACCAAAATTATTAAATATTTCATTGTAAATCAGTGGTTCGGGAGAGCCGGTAGTGGAAATCTTGATTGGAGAGCAAACCGGTTCACTCCGAACATCAGTTGGGCCGGCCCCGCACCTGCCCCCGCGGTATATCTACCTTTATTTCTTTTGTTTTTAGGTCAGCTGTAAGGTGCGGCAGAATGGATTGCCATGCCTCAGCTGTTTTTTTACTCAATGCACTTGCGCGAAGCATGGCAAGTGCACACAAAGTGTGTGCATGATGCGAACCGGTGGTAAAACTGATTAGAACCCACCATTGTTGTAAATGCCATATAAGTAAACAATAGCTCAGAAAACACTACCCAGATTAGCTTTATTTGGCTGTAATCTGTCATCAACACTCAAGGCTCTCATCTCGATTTTTTTGGATCACACCCTGCAGATAGCCCCTTCTACCAACTTCAACATGCCACCTGGAAGCACCATCCTTACCCAACAAGACCAGAAGATTGGGAATCTTTATTCTTCGTTTAGTGGGTGAGTAGCTCAACCACCACTTCCATCAGAATTTCTTAACCTCGGCAACTTTAAAATGGGTGGACTATAACTCCCAGAATTCCTCTGCCAGCGTGCTGGGAGTTGAGATCCATATATCTTGAGGTTGTTGAGGTTGAGAAACGGTGATCATCATTTAATGACCCCATAATCCCTTGCGGGGGTGGAGTCTGGGCAACTGAATGGAGCTAGAAGAGTGTTTATTGGCCAGATGCCCTTCCTGTTGCCAATGTGGAGTTTTGTTCAGCAGATCTATTCTCATTGTGCCCAGAGAGAGAAATATCTGCCTCTACCTAGGATTGAACTCACAGCCTCCTGATTGTGAGGCGAGAGCTCCGCCTCTAGGCCACCACACCACTCAGGTTGAGAAACAGTGATTTATTGTACATTATTATCATCATTATCTTTAAATTAATATACTGTCCAGTAACTTACCTGAACTGCGCAGTGTCTCTGCAGAGATCGATGTTGGGCCTAAAGGAGCGATCATACAGCCTTGTTTGGGCTACTTTGAGGGGTGTTTCTTTATCCTTAATCGCTTGCTTCAGGGCCTCAATATTGTGCTCTTGGTGCCCAATCTCCTGGAGGGTCTGTTCAAAGAGGATATGAAAGATAGTGGCATAAACAAACAAACAAATATACATACAAACAAACAGTAACTGATCATCAATTGTGTATGGATCGACCACAATTTGCAATGAATTGAATCAAGATATGTGGAGGTTAAGATTCAATTATTTCCAAGAAGATATTCCATCAATCAATCAGAATAGAGTTAGAAGAGACTTTGGAGGTCTTCTAGTCCAACCCCCGGCTCAAGCAGGAGACCCTATATTATTTCAGACAAATGGTTGTCCAATCTCTTCTTGAAAACCTCCAATGATTGAACATCCACAACTTCTGGAGGCAAGCCATTCCGCTGGTTAATGGTCCTCACTGTTAGGAAGTTTCTCCTTAGTTCTAGCTTGCTTCTCTCCTTTGTTAGCTTCCATCCATTGTTTCTCATCTTTCTTTTTGGTGCTTTGGAAAATAGCTTGACCCCTTCCTCTCTGTAGCAGCCCCTCAAATATTGGAAGATGCTATCATGTCTCCCCTGGTCCTTCTCTTCACTAGACTAGCCATGCCCAGTCCCTGCAACCGTTCAGCGTATGTTTTAGCCTCCAGTCCCTTCATCATCTTGTTCCTCTTCTCTGCATGCTTTACATCTTTTTTGTAATGTGGTGACCAAAACTATTTGGTATTCCAGGTGTGGTCTTACTAAGGCTTTATAAAGCAGTACTAATACTGTTCACATGATTTTGATTGTGTGCCTCTGTTTATACAACCAAGGATTATATTAGCTCTTTTGGCTGTTGCCGCACACTGCTGGCTCATGTTTAAGCCATCGTCCACTAGGACTCCAGGTCCCTCTCACAGTTACTGTTTTTGAGCCAGGTTTCACCTAATCTCTACTTGTATCTTTGGGTTTTTTTCTAGGTATAAAACCTTGCTTTTCTCTACATTAAATTTCATGTTGTTGGATAGGGCCCAGTGTTCAAGACTGTCAAGATCTTTTTGGATCCTGAGCTTGCCTTTTGGGGTGTTAGCTATTCCTCCCAGTTTAGTATCATCTGCAAATCTGCGAAATCATTCGAAATCATGTTGCAAATATTCTAGAACAAGGATCAGCAACCCGTGGCTCTGGAGCCGGATGTGGCTCTTTCATCCCTCTGCTGTGGCTCTGTCGCTCAAAATATGCATCACAGCCACCAATGTGCGACACCCGCCAGCATGCAATTTATTGAGCTTTTCAACCCATCTTTTTTTTTTTTGAGTTCAAAATGTTTTTGTTCCATGCAGAAATAAAAAAATTGTTTTCTCTGTAGCAGTTCATTGCTTACATAAATGCAACACACTATAGTTTTTTTATACATAGCATAAAGCAAGGGTGGGTTCTAAATTTTTTTACTACCAGTTCTGTGGGCGTGGCTTATTTTGTGGGTATGGCTTGGAGGTCATGTGACTAGGTGGGTGTGGGTGGTGGGTCATTTCTGGAAGGTCCTCGCACTTACGACCCAACTCATTTGTTTGCTTTTAACACTGATCAGCTGTAGGACGGCCCTTTGAAGCGGTTCGGTGATGTCATAACGTCACCGCTACCGGCTCGGCCGAACCGGACCGAACCGGGAGGAACCCACCACTGGCATAAAGGCAAAAAAACAATATATGCAGTGTTATCTTCATTTTAGATGTCAAAAGGGTTTTGTGTCTCCCAGTGTTTTCTTTTCTGTGGGAAATGGGTCCAAATGGCTCTTTGACCCCTGTTCTAGAAGGTAAGCTGTGCTGAGATGTTTCAAGGAAAACTTCAGTTGAGTTTTGATGTAGCAAAGGGCTGCTGTTGGTTAAATTCTGCACCAGATGAGAAGAATCTAGCCCATGAAAAACAACTTGATGTCATAATAACAAACAAGTATTTTTTTTAAGCTACCAGCAGAAGTTTGGATTTGCTCTTAACAGTAAGCGAAACGGCTCTGGACACTTTTACTGTAGTATTATACCAAAAGTTGCACTAATCCCACCATTAAGAGCAATATCCTTCTGATGCTAAATCATCCACCCTCTTTGGACCAACTGGGCTTTTACCAAAAGACATTGGAATAGTCTCATCCTTAACCTGCAGCAGACACGTCTTGTTCAGTAGCTGCAACAGACCATGTTCCTTCTAAAGCCCGAAGCTGAAGATCAACTGAATTTGCTGTACAAAGGAGGATTGAGATCAACCCTCCTTGTTTTCATCCTCTGAGGCTACTTCTCACAAACACATGATCCTTTCCCACCCCACCCCCAATAATGTTTATGGGCTTTAACAGTGGTGGGATTCAAATAATTTAACAACCGGTTCTCTGCCCTAATGACCAGCTGGGTAGGCATAGCTTGGTGGTCATGTGACCATGTGGGTGTGGCCAACTTAATGCCACTCATGTCGATGGGTGCTTCGCCTTAGCTGTTATAATATAATAAGGGTTAACCAGAGAGGCAGTTTCTGTAAGCAGGGCAATAAAGATTAGGCTAGAATCACCAGAATGTTTCTTTCCTGCCTTCCTTACAGGATTAGCCCTGTAAAGTGAAAAAAAAAAACAAAAGGAGATTTCTTCCAACAATCGGTTCCCCGAAAGCTTAGAAGGTTAACAACCGGTTCTCCCGAATAGGTGCGAACTGGCTGAATCCCACCACTGGGCTTTAACCAAAATTCTCCTCCCCATCTTTTAAAAGCTGTTCCCATGTTTTCTCAAGAGCTGCACTTCAAACATCACCATTGTGGTCAGCTCCTCCACAGTGGGAGGGGAATGGGATAACTTACCACGGCCAACTTGCTGCGGTCAACTCATCATGGCCAACTTACCGTGGGACAACTCGCTTGCGGGACAATTTAACAATTCTAATTAATTATTTAAAATAAATAAAAATTATTTTAATTTTTGCCATTCAATTTCATTCTGTCCCTCCTTTTGCATCCTTTCTTTCTTCTTCTTCTTCTTCTTGTGCCCTATTCATCATCGGACATCAGCGATTATGTTGGTGATCCTATTTTTATCAACAGCCGCACGAAAAAGTGCTGCTGAGTTTTGTCCAAACCGGTCCCTTAGATTTTGAAGCCATGATGTTATTCTTCTGCCTGGACCTCGTTTGCCTTCAATCTTTCCCTGAAGGATTAAGTGAAGGATGCTGTATTTTTCTGGGTACGAGTGTAGCTCTTGTCACGTGTTCTGTCAGTGATGGCCGTGGCAAGTTGTCCTGCAGCGAGTTGGCCATGGTGAGTTAGTCTTGTTGAGTTGGCCATGGTGAGTTAGTCTTGTGAAGTTGGCCATGGTGAGTTAGTCTTGTTGAGTTGGCCATGGTGAGTTAGTCTTGTTGAGTTGGCCATGGTGAGTTAGTCTTGTTGAGTTGACCATGGTGAGTTAGCCGTGGCGAGCTGGCCGTGGTAAATTGGCCATGGTGAATTGTCATAGACCCCAGTGGGAGGACTAGAGGAGGTGGGCCCATACTTTTTGTAAACTGTGCTCCATCTTGTGCTTGGCATCCTCCAGCTCCTCACAGCGCTTGGCAAAGGCCTGGTTCACTATGTCAAACTGCATGCGCAGATCCTCGGCTGTGTCATGGAGGATGTTGTCAACCAGGGCACGGAGGTTGATGGAAGCCAGCCTTTCTCGCTCAGCCCTGTAGATGTTGTCATGGCTGTGCTTGGCCCACGTCTCTGGGGTGGAAGCACTGCAGGTAAGATACAGACGAGGGTGGGGGCAGAGGGGAAAGAATGTAAATCGTATGGCCAGAACCTTAACCTGTGGCCTAAATTTACAGGACAGTCTTCATTCGTATGGAACCCATCTCAAAAGAAATGTAAGAAATGTGACAGTAGAGTGTGGAGAAAGGTGGACCTTCCAGGAGAATCAGGGTCAAACCTACTTGGCCATGAAGCTCATTGGTCAGCCTCCACCTCTCTCACTCTGTCTCTGAATTAAATGATGATGTGCCATCGAGTCATTTTCAACCCGTAGCAATCACATAGATGGATTCTCCCCACTCTTAGCCGTACTATTAAAGATTGTTCTCCTGACGCCAACAGAAGGAGAGAACTACTAGCGGTAATACCATTCAAAGCTACCTGGGGTGATAATGGGAATGTCAAGATTGAGTTACAGAACAGAACAGAACAGAACAGAACAGAACAGAACAGAACAGGAGGTGGAAGGGACCTTGGAGGTTGTCTAGTCCAGCTCAAGCAGGAGAACCTATACCATTTCAGATAAGTGACCGTCTAGTCTCTTCTTAAAAAACTCCAGTGATGGAGTGCCCACAATTTCTGGAAGCAAGCTTGTCCTCACTGTTAGGAAGTTTCTCCTTAATTCCAGGTTGCTTCTCTCTTTTATTAGCTTCCATCCATTGTTTCTTGTCCTGCCCTCTGGTGCTTTGGAGAATAAGTTGACCCCCTCTTCTTTCTGGCAGCCCCTCCAATACTAGAATACTGCTATCATGTCACCCCTAATTCTTCTTTTCTCTAGACTAGCCAAGCCCAAATCCTGCAACCCTTCTTCATATGTTTTAGTCTCCAAGCTTTGAGAAGATCATCTTAGTTGCTCTTCTCAGAACTTTTTCCAAAGTCTCAATATTTTTTTTGTGGTACGGTGACCAAAATTGGTCTTCATAGCAACAGCATAGAAGTGGCCATACCAATGCTGCTGTCTTCTCTTTTTTAAACTGGCGGACTTAAAGTTGCCAAGGTTGGAGACCCCTGGACCAGGTGGTTTCGCCCAACTATGCAATCATTGGTGACCTTAGTTCATCCCCAACTAGGATTTTGTCTCACCTGTCCTCAAACTTGGAGGAGCTGGGATGGAACTGAATGTTGGTGCTCTGGTTGCTGTACCGCCCACATTTCTCATCGATGTTGTAGGTTTCCACCTTGTCCGACCAATCCATCTCACAGACCTGCTTGTGGTCCCGATTTAACCTGGAGAGGTGAGGGACCACAAAGTTTAGTGCCAACCTTCGTTGAAAGTGAGGTGAGATGAGCCCCCACCCACCCACCCTGCTGGCCTTCCGTGAAGGCGTAAAAACGTGTGGGTTTTTTTTTTTCTTTCGAGGCCTCAGAATTTCATTTTTTTAATATGTGCCGGTGTCAAAGATGGAAAGCAGAGAAAATCCCTACAGAGGGAGACGTAATTAAGAAAATGTTGGATTGTGTAGGAATGAATAGATTGACTTTGACAATTAAAGAAAGAGTGGAATCGGAGTACTTTAAGATATGAGGGCAATTTTATCATTGGTTAGAGAAGATATATATATATATTATTTATTTATTTTATTTTATTGAATTTCTATACCGCCCTACTCCCGGAGGACTCAGGGCGGTGAACAGCCACAGAATAAAACACATAAATACAAAAATTTAAAATAGAATAAAAACAAATTAAATAATTTGGCTGAGACAAATTTAAAATGTCCCATAATTTAAAAACAAATTAAAATTTACATTTAAAATTTACATATATATACAGGGCAGGGGTTAGCAACCTGCGGCTCCGGAGCCACATGCAGCTCTTTGGACCCTCTGCTGTGGCTCCCTGTCAGGTGATCCCACCACTGACTGGCCCTCCCATCCCAGTCACTCCTTGCCTGGCCTGAGAAGGGCAACGGCGGGGGATGGAGAAGCAGCCAGGGCAGAGACAGAGAGATACAGAGAGGGGGAGAGAGAGAGAGACAGAGAGAGATACAGAGAGAGAGGGAGAGGATTTTGTGGTTCCCGGTGCTTTTTAACAACTGGTTCTCTACCCTAATGACCGGCTGGGTAGGAGTGGCTGGGGGGGTCATGTGACTGGTGGAAGTAAGTAACATTGAGTTGGCCACGCCCACACAGATTTTGTGGCTCCTGGTGTTTTCTCTTTTGTGGGAAACGGTCCAAATGGCTCTTTGAGTATTTAAGGTTGCAGACCCCTGATACAGGGCAAGGAGAAAGGAGATAGATAAATGTATTAGAAAAGTAAGAAATGTGGGAGAAATGTTATAATAAATGAAATGATCATATTAAGATATGATAAATATAGGAGGAGTAAGAAGACACAAAAGATGTACACAGATTATACACTACATCAGGGGTGGGCAATTGTGGCTCTTTTACAACCTGTGGACTTCAACTCCCAGAATTCCTGAGACAGCTTGGCTATCTCAGGAATTCTGGGAGTTGAAGTCCACAGGTTGTAAAAGAGCCACAATTGCCCACCCCTGCACTAAATGATTGATTATGTATTGTACTGTATGTTTGTTTGTTTATAAAATTTAAAAAAACCTTCTATAATAAAAAATATGTGCCGGTGTGTTCAGTGAAAAAAAAGTGACAATAACGGTTATCTTCTTACCTTATCGCTATGGAGATTCTCCGTCCTCCAAGTCACGGTTGTCCCAAAGATGCTTTTTCAGGAGGCAACTGGACTTTCTGGTTTTTCTTTGAAGATGTTTCGCTTCTCATCCAAGAAGCTTCTTCAGTTCTGACTGGAGGTTGGGGAATTTATAAATCCTTCCAATCCCCACCATCCAGTCAGAGCGGAAGAAGCTTCTTGGATGAGAAGCGAAACGTCTTCAAAGAAAAACCAAAAAGTCCAGTTGCCTCTTGAAGAAAAAACAAACAAACACCTTTTGGGACTTCTTACCTTATCTTATCTGTTTAAAAAAAAATTAAAATTATAATAGTTAAAAATGAAACACCAAGATGATGGGCAGCCTGGGATGAGAATCTTCTCTACCCCGTCACATCCCCCCAGGCCAAGCAGCACAACCAGGTTTCTAGACTCTTCCGGAAGGCCAAAGGGGTGGGGGGCAGATGTCTCCCCCAATGGGAGACTATTCCAGAGGCCGGGGGCCACAGCAGAAAAGGCTTTTCTCCTGGACCCCCGCCAGCTATTAATTAATTTCAAATGTTCCTTTGCCTCTTTAAATGCTACATACTGTTTTTATGCTTTTGATATTTTATTGCACCCCAACCAGAGTCCTTCTTTTATGAAAATAATATTAATTAAATTTCCAAAGATTAAAATACGCAGTACAAAAAGAAACACAATACACATAAAAAAAACAAGAAAAAAACACAGACACACACAAAAGATATAAACAACCAAAAACAAAATTTCAATACTAATATAACAACTTTTCTGCATCGGTATGTCTAACCTATTTAACCTCTTTACACAAATTCTGCTTCTAAATATCTTCTATCTTAAACTTACATCTTTATTTAAATTATCTTGGTTTCTATTTACAATTCGATCTCATAACAAAAACATCCCTTAAATTTTATGTTTACTCTCCAGCCAGGAATACCATTTATTCCATATTAAATAGTACTCGGTGTCCTCCTCCCTCGCCTTCATTTCCATAGATAATCTATCCATGTCTGCACATTCGTATATTTTTTTTATGATGATTTAATCTGGAGAGGTTCCTGTCAACCAGAGTCCTTCTAATGAGGGAGACAGGGATTAATTAAATATGGTAGATAAAATAAATGTTAAAAAGTAAATTTCCCTCTGAAGCACAATGGTATGCACAATATGTTTTGATTTCATAGGTAAAAGTCCATTTATTAATCTGATTTCTTTTAGCCTTGTTCTCATCAGAGGATGGCCTCCAGGGAATAATGGCACCAAGTCAGAACAGGAACAATTTTTGATCCCCCTAAATACAGGCAGTCCTTGACTTACAACCACAATTGAACCCAAAATTTCTGTTGCTAAGCGAAACATTTATTAATAGTTTAGTTTAGTTTAGTTTAGTTTATTTGATTTATATACTGCCCTACTCCCGAAGGACTCAGGGCGGTGAACAGCCACAAGATAAAAACACATAAATACAAAATTTAAAAAACAGAATAAAACCGAATTAAACAATTTGGCCGAAGACAGATTTAAAACACCCCAATAAATTAAGAACGAATTAAAATTTGTGTATTAAAAAGGGAAAAAGGGAAAAATTAGGCCAGGCCAGCCTGATGGAATAAAAAGGTCTTGAGAGCGCGGTGGAAGGTGCGTAGATCCGGGATCCTCCGTATCTCCGGAGGGAGCTCATTCCAGATAGTAGGTGCCCCCACAGAGAAGGCTCTCCCCCTGGGGGCCACCAGTCAACATTGTTTGGCTGACGGCACCCGGAGGAGCCCCTCTCTATGAGACGGTACCGGCCAGTGGGAGGCTACTGGTGGCAGCAGGCGGTCCCGTAGATAACCAGGGCCTAAGCCATGGAGCGCTCTAAAGGTGGTAATCAAGACCTTGAAGTGCACACGGAAGACCACCGGGAGCTAGTGCAGCTTGCGCAGGAGAGGTGTTACATGGGAACGCCATGTCACTCCCATAACCACCCGCGGGGCCGCACTCTGCGCCAGTTGGAGCCTCTGGGTGCTCCTCGAGGGGAGCCCCATGTAGAGAGTGTTGCAGTAGTCCAGGCGGGAAGTGACGAGGGCATGAGTGACCATGCGTAAGGAGTCCCGATCCAGAAAGGGACGCAACTGGCGAATCAGGCGAACCTGATGGAAAATCCTCCCGGTCACGGCCGTCACATGCTCTTCTAAAGACAGCCGTGAATCCAGGAGGACGCCCAAGTTGCGAGCCCTCTCTGTGGGGGCCAGCGATTCGCCCCCAATAGTCAGTGATGGCACCAACTGACTATATCGGGACGTCGGAAACCACAGCCACTCGGTCTTGGATGGGTTGAGCCTGAGCCTGTTTCTCCCCATCCAGATCCACACGGCCTCCAGGCACCGGGACATCATTTCAAGGGCATCGTTGGGGTGGTCCAGGGTGGAGATGTACAGCTGAGTATCATCAGCGTACTGATACTTCACCCTGAAACCACGGATGATCTCGCCCAGCGGCTTTACATAAATGTTGAACAGAAGGGGCGAGAGGACCGACCCTTGTGGCACCCCACATATGAGGCGCCTCGGGGTCGACCTCTGCCCCCCTGCCAACACAGACTGCAACTGGTCGGAGAGAAAGGAGGAGAACCACTGCAACACAGTGCCCCCCAACCCTAGATCTACCAACCGGTGCAGCATGATACCATGGTCGATGGTATCAAAAGCCGCTGAGAGATCTAATAGGACCAGGACAGAGGAGCAACCTCTGTCCCGAGCCCTCCAGAGATCATCAACCAACACGACCAATGCCATTTCCGTGCTGTACCCAGGTCTGAAGCCGGACTGGAACGATCCAGATACACCGTTTCATCCAGGTGCTGGGGGAGCTGTCGCGCAACCACACTCTCAACAACCTTCGCCACAAAGCGAAGGTTGGAGACCAGACGATAATTAGACAACACTGCCGGGTCCAGGGAAGGCTTCTTGAGGAGAGGCCTCACCACTGCCTCTTTCAAGGCGGCGGGAAAGTCACCCTCACCCAGTGAAGCATTTATAATCCCCTGGAGCCAGCCTCGCGTCACTTCCCGGGAAGCCAGCACTAACCAGGAGGGACACGGGTCCAACAAACATGTGGTCACGTTCAGTCTACCCAGAATCCTGTCCACGTCCTCAGGGGTCACAGGATCAAATTCATCCCAGATAACACTCTCAAGACCTGCCTCAGTCATCCCCCCTGAAACTGGACCCAGTCAGAGTCCAGACCTTCCCGAATCTGAGTGATTTTGTCATGCAGATACTGTACAAAGTCCTCGGCTCTACCCTCCAAGGGGTCCTCCCGCACTCCCTGGTGGAGCAAGGAGCGGGTCACCCTAAACAGGGCAGCCGGGCAGTTCTCTGATGACGCAATAAGAGCAGCAAAATAATTACACTTTGCTGCTTTTATCGCCACTAAGTAATTCCTAATATGAGATCTTACCAGTGTCCGGTAAGAGGGGGGGTGTTAAGTGAGCTTCGCCTGATTTTACGATCTTTTGTGCCATGTTTGTTAAGTGAGTCACTACATTTGTTAAGTTAGTACCATGGTTGCTAAGTGAATCCAGCTTCCCCGTTGACTTTGCTTGTCAGAAGGTCACAAAAGGGGATCACATGACCCTGGGACATGGCAACCGTCATAAGTATGAGTTGGCTGCCAAGGGTCTGAATTTTGATCATGTGACTGTGGGATACTGCAACGGTCGTGTGAAAAATGGTCATCAGCCACTTTTTTCAGTGAAGTTGTAAGTTTGAACGGTCACTAAATGAACTAAATGTTGTAAATCGAGGACTAGCTGTATACATGAGGATTAGGGAGACCCTCAGATAGCCAAGGAAATAACCAAGAAATTCTCGATCCATCATTCTCTCTCACCTCAACCTACCACACAGGATTGTTGTCTGAAAAAATGGAATTTTTATTTATTTATTTATTTATTTATTTGTTTGTTTGTTTGTTTGTTTGTTTGTTTATTTATTTATATTTTCTACAGGACACGGTGACTCAGTGGCTAAGACGCTGAGCTTGTCGATCTAAAGGTCGGCAGTTCAGCGGTTCGAATCCCTAGTGCCGCATAACGGGGTGAGCTCCCGTTCCTTGTCCCAGCTTCTGTCAACGTAGCAGTTCGAAAGCAGGTAAAAAATGCAAGTAGAAAAATAGGGACCACCTTTGATGGGAAGGTAACAGTGTTCCGTGCGCCTTTGGCGTTGAGTCATGCCGGTCACATGACCACGGAGACGTCTTCAGACAGCGCTGGCTCTTCGGCTTTGAAACAGAGATGAGCACCGCCCCCTAGAGTCAGAAACGACTAGCATCTATGTGCGAGGGAAACCTTTACCTTTTATATATTTTCTAGAAATCTTGTACAGTACTGCACTTACATAGATGGATATACCAAATAAAAATATTAAAATACTAACATAATAGTGACACTATTTCGCTTTCATGGGAGACTTATTTGAAAACTGGAAACGTTCACAAACCTAAAATTCATTAATCTCAGAATAGCTTTCCATGTTTTTTTAAAAAAAAACATTTTGAATTTCCAGTAAAAGCACCAGGTTTCAAACAGGATACATGACAGAATACGTCTTGTTCTACGTGTCACCTGCTGGCAATTTAAACTGAAGCTTGACGGAATGTAATGTCATGCTAAGAACATCTCAAGGGTGCAATTGAAAATAATTGGAATATAATTTGAGGAATCATCTCTCTCAAATCACTCCATGATAATCACCTGTAAAAATTAAACAGGGATGGATTTTGTAAAGAATTTAAGAGCTGCCAGGCTGTGCAAGCACAGACAAGGAAATATTGGCAGGGACTTGGAAGGAGGTTATTTTGGTTGTTGCACTTTTAAAAAAAAAAAAAAATCTGTAATTTACAAATGAACAGAGCCATAAAATAATACAGAGTCCAAAGCAGAAAACGTAAGTTTGAGATTCAAGATTTTTGCTCCTCTTTTATTATCCATAAACCTACTTAATTTAACTTGCTTTCAGATCTCCAGGTTCTTTTGGGTTTTCCTGTATTTGGCTACAAAAATAAAGCATAGGGGAGATTTTAAACAAAACAAAACCACAGGCTCTAGTCTTCTCTCTGATTTACCGTATTTTGTCTACAAAAAAACATTTTTTAAAAAAATCAGCCCATTTAATCCTATAACTTCCACGTTTCTGCCTCGTTTCCTATATTATACGGCCATCTGGTGGATGAACAGAAAATGAACCAAATAATAATTATCTTTTTCTTGAATAAAAAAACCAAAAATTACTGAGTTATTTCACCACGCTGTTTTCTTCCCTGTATAAGAGATTTCTTTCTTTTCTTTTTTTTTTCTAGCATGCTAGCCTATTGCTGTGGTTTTATATTTTGGGGTTGGCTTTCTTGGAGGTAGTAATTGAGATAACCACTGATGTTGTTGCTTATTTAATTTTTTTTAATGCTTCACAGGTCCTCAACTTAAGACCACAATGGAGTTCAAAATTTCTGTTGCTGAGCGAGACACTTGTCAGGTGAGTTTTGCCCCATTTTGCAAACTTTTCCTGTCACGATTGTTAAGTAAATCGTGAGTTAGTAACACGGTTGTTGAGTGACTCTGTTTTCCCCATTGACTTTGCTTCTTAAACCATCAAATCTTGGGGCAAGTTAGTACATAGTTGTGAAGTAAGCCAAGGATTTTGCACTCTATGCCGGTCAGTTTGTTTCATTTTGACAACCCTGACAATCTCATAGGATCTATGGATCCTATACAGATAAGACTTTGATTTATGACCATTTAACAAACATTTGATATTATGACCATGCTGAAAAAAATGGCTTATGTCCAGTGGTGAAATTTTTTTACTACCGGTTCTGTGGGCGTGGCTTAGTGGGCGTGGTGTGGCGTGGTGGGCATGGCAGGGGAAGGATACTGAAAAATCTCCATTCCCACCCCACTCCAGGGGAAGGATACTGCAAAATCCCCATTCCCACCCAACTCTGGGACCAGCCAGAGGTGGTATTTGCCGGTTCTCCGAACTACTTAAAATTTCCATTGCCGGTTCTCCGAACTGCTCAAAATTTCTGCTACTGGTTCTCCAGAACCTGTCAGAACCTGCTGCATTTCACTCCTGCTTATGTCCCTTCCTCATACTTAAAAGAGATGTGGTGGCACAGTGGTTAGAATGCAGGATTGCAGGTTAACTTTGCCCACAGCCTGGAGTTCGATCCTGGCTGGCTCAAGTTGACTCCACCTTCCATCCTTCTAAGGTTGATAAAATGAGGACCCAGTTTATTGGGGGCAAGAGGCTGACTCTGTAAACTGCTTAGAGAGGGCTCAAAAGCACTGTGAAGTCTAAGTGCTATTATATTATATAAGTCTAAGTGCTATTGCTATCTTCCTTCCTTGCTTCCTTGCTTCCTTCCTTCCTTCCTTCCTTCCTTCCTTCCTTCCTTCCTTCCTTCCTTCCTTCCTTCCTTCCTTGTTGGTTCAGTGGCTAGAATGCAGTATTGCAGGCTGACTCTGCTCACTGCCAGCAGTTCGAATCTCACCAGGCTCAAGGTTGACTCAGCCTTCCATCATTCCGAGGTGGGTAAAATGAGGATCCAGATTATTGGGGGGCAATAGGCTAACTCTGTAAACCACCTTCCTTCCTTCCTTCCTTCCTTCCTTCCTTCCTTCCTTCCTTCCTTCCTTCCCTCCCTCCCAATGGTTAGAATACAGTATTGCAGGCGAACTCTGCCCAGCCAGCAGTTTGATCCTGATCCTGACCAGCTCAAGCTTTCCATCCTTCCAAGGTGGATAAAATGAGGACCCAGATTGTTGGGGGCAATGTGCTGACTCTGTAAAACGCTTAGAGAGAGCTGTAAAGCACTGTGAAGTGGTATATAAGTCTAAGTGCTAACACCCGTGATCATTTACTTAAAGACTGCTGCAAAAATAGGTTGCAAAAGTAACGACCATCTTACTTAGTGATGGAAGTTCCAATCCTAATTTTGATTTTAAGTTAAGATGACCTGCATTTTTAACCACATCTTTTTAAACAAGAACTTGGCAATGCATGGCAGGACCAGAATGTCATCCAGACAAAATCAGACACAGTCTTGTTTAGTTGTGCAAAGTTGTGCAAAGAGGTTGGGAACCAGGTAGGCCAAGATGGGGAAAAATGAGTTACATGCACTTCATTTGAGAAAGCCGACACTCATGTCGCCCCCCCACCTCCACCAAACCTTAGAAGTTGGTCATGACCAAATACTGAATAGAGGCCTTACTGCATCTGGTTAACAGCTTGCTTCACTGTTCTTTTCAGGAGCTCTTGGATGTTTCGGATGAGCTCGGTCTCCTAAACGAAAACGGTAAAAATATGAGTACATCAGGGAACTGCCTGCAAAGGCAACGAAGGGAAACCTTTAAAATGATGGGTGCACCTTCCATCCACTTAGATCTGTCTGCCTGTTGTGGATTTCAAAACAGAAGCAAAATACAGCGCAGCATTTTGTTTAAAAAGTTCTGATTTTTATTTTTATTTTTTTTTTGTAGGCAAGTTCCTAGCCCTCACGGTTGCATACATCTTGGAGGGCTAGATCTAACTTCAAAAACTGTTGACTTAGGCAGGTTAGGTCAAGGACATCCTATTTCCACAATTGGAGCTTTTTATGGGATCTGAGCCTTCCTGCCATACGGGGTCCACCCCTGCCCCTCCCTGAACTGCCTTCCTTTAGAAAATAGCCCCTTCCAATCTGGAACAGTTGACTCAGTTTCCTTTCTCAAGTCTCCCTGGGGATCAAACCAGGGGTGGGCTTCAAAAATTTTAGCAAGGGGTTCTCTGCCTGGTTGCTGGGTGGGCGTGGCCATGGTGGGCGTGGCCTAGTCAGCCTCCTGCACCACAGCGGGGGGGCAGGTGTTTTGGCCCTCCCCGGGCTCTGGAGAGAGAGAGAGAGAGAGAGAGAGATGATAGATACACACACACACACAGAGAGAGAGAGATGATAGATAGATAGATAGATAGATAGATAGATAGATAGATAGATAGAGATAGAAAGATAGAGATAGATAGATGATAGAGATAGATAGATAGAGAGAGAGAGAGATAGATGATAGAGATAGATAGAGATAGATAGATCGATGATATAGATAGATGATAGATAGATAGAGATAGATAGAGATAGAAAGATAGAGATAGATGAGAGAGAGAGAGAGAGATGATAGAGATAGAGATAGATAAATAGATGATATAGATAGATGATAGATAGATAGAGATAGAGATAGAAAGATAGATATAGAAAGATAGAGATAGATGATAGAGATAGGTAGATGATAGAGATAGAGATAGATAGATAGATATAGAAAGATAGAGATAGATGATAGAGATAGGTAGATGATAGAGATAGAGATAGATAGATAGATAGAGATAGATAGATGATAGAGATAGATAGAGATAGATAGATAGATGATAGATAGAGATAGATAGATAGATAGATAGATAGAGATAGAAAGACAGAGATAGAAAGATAGAGATAGAAAGATAGATAGATAGATAGATAGATAGATAGATAGATATAGAAAGATAGAGATAGATGATAGAGATAGGTAGATGATAGAGATAGAGATAGATAGATAGATAGAGATAGATAGATGATAGAGATAGATAGAGATAGATAGATAGATGATAGATAGAGATAGATAGATAGATAGATAGATAGAGATAGAAAGACAGAGATAGAAAGATAGAGATAGAAAGATAGATAGATAGATAGATAGATAGATAGATAGATAGATATAGAAAGATAGAGATAGATGATAGAGATAGGTAGATGATAGAGATAGAGATAGATAGATAGATAGAGATAGATAGATGATAGAGATAGAGATAGATAGATAGATGATAGATAGAGATAGATAGATAGATAGATAGATAGAGATAGAAAGACAGAGATAGAAAGATAGAGATAGAAAGATAGATAGATAGATAGATAGATAGATAGATATAGAAAGATAGAGATAGATGATAGAGATAGGTAGATGATAGAGATAGAGATAGATAGATAGATAGAGATAGATAGATGATAGAGATAGATAGATAGATAGATAGATAGATAGATAGATAGAGATAGAAAGACAGAGATAGAAAGATAGAGATAGAAAGATAGATAGATAGATAGATAGATATAATGGATGGATGGATGGATGGATTTTAAAATTCATCGTCATGGTGACTTTTTTTAACCACACTCTGTGGACCTACACGCATCAGACCCTTCGTGCGCATTCGCGCACACAGACATGCACGCTTTGGGCACTCAGTCTGGAGTCGTTTCTGAATCCTGTAGCAAGTCCACTTTCACGTTTACTTCCAAATAGGGAGCAAAGCAAATGACATTCTGTTATACCGCGTCCCGCTCCATCTAGGTCAAGGTTATTATGCCTGCGTTCATTGGGCTAGGAGGCATTTCTATCCCGCTCTACAGAGTGGAGAGTTGGTCTCTGACAGAAAACCACTTGAAGAAACTAGAAGCATTTGAAACAAGGACTTACAGAAGCTGTTACGTATAAACTGGGTTAACAAAATCACAAACGAGGAGGTGATAAGCCACCTGGGAAAGCCAAGGGAAATCATCGAAGCCATTAAAAAGCAAAAGTTAAAATATTTTGGGCATGTGATGTGACACCCCAAAAAATACAGCATCCTTCACTTAAACCTCCAAGGAAAGATTCAAGGCAAGTGAGTTCCAGGCAGAAGAAGAACATCAAGGCTTCAAAATCTAAGGGACCGGTTTGGACAAAACTCAACAGCACTTTTTTGTGCGGCTGCTGATCAAAATAAGATCACCAACATCATTGCCAACGTCCGATGATGGATACGGCACAAGAAGAGGAGGAGGAGACATTCGTTTTGACCACAATTTGTCACACAAGCCCCACCTGCCTTGAGTTCACACCCTCTGCCATAATGTGATTAGCTTTTTGTGCAAATCTGACTGTGGGCTGGTTTCGGTTCTCCAAGGTTTCAGGCAAAACATCTTTTGTAGTATGACGGAGATACCAGTGTAGAAACTGGGGACCTTCTGTGCTACCAAACAGAACCTCCAGTCTCAGCTCAAGTTCTTCCCTGACTCCAAGAACGTGCAAACAGCCATGCACCAGGGGACCATTTATGAAGGAAATGCCCTACCTTGAGCAGCTCTACCTCCACCTGGTCCCTCACCAGGTCAGGATGCTGCCGGCGTTCCCGGCACTGCAGGTTGTCCGTGGCGATGCTGTAGGGGACCTCCGTGGCATCAATAGCTCGCTCCAGCCGCAACTTCTGAGCTGCCAGCTGGTCAGTCTCAGCCACCAGGTCCTCAATCTCCCTCTGAAGCTCCGACTTCCAGAAGTGGATGTCCTGGAGCCTCTGGCCCACTTTAGCTGTAGAGTCCTCCTGGGTGCGCTGGGCCAACTCGGCTGTGTAATTGGCCAGGTTCTGGGACTCATGGCGGCAGCGCTCAGAGTGGTCGCGGTCGGCAAAGGCCTCGTGGTATCGGATGTAGTTGTTCTGGTGCCATTCTTCAGGCAGGAACTTGGCAGTGCGGAAGCCAGCTGTAGCCAAACCGCTCGATGAATCGGGACCGGTGTTCAGAGCCGGCTCGTAAACCTTCATGGGCAGCTCAGAAACAGGGATGCTCTGCGGAGCAGGCTCCTGGGTGAGAAGCACAGCAGGCTGAGACATGGCTCCGGTGGCAGCTTTGCCAGGCCAGGAAATTCCCCGGCTCGCTCAGAGGCCTCGAGGATGCTTGCCTGCCACAAAAGCAACTCTGATCAGCGTCTTCCCGTTGCTATAGGCAACGCTCCTGGCCAATGAGGGAGCTGATCTCTGCTGTAAGGAAACAGATCAGCCTCTTCGGTTTGGTCTCGTTGCCCGGGAGATGCCTGAAAGCCAATGAACCACAGGGGGAAGTCACAACACGAGGTGACGTAATCCTTCATCACCCAGAGAGATGGAAGGGACAAAGAGCTGGGAGTAGACACACACACACACAAACAAACACACAAGGCCCCAGGGGGTGTGGCAAGAAACTGGGGCACTAGGGCAACCGAGCTGTGCTTTGTCATGATGATAAAAATAATTGCACAGTGATAAAGTAAATGTAGACACTGACCTGATTGTACTGAAAACTAAAGGATAACAAGGGCATCCTTCAACCACACTGCCATTTAAAGGGAATGTAACGTTATTGAAGTAATAATGCGCGCTCAAGGCCAGAACTGGGCAAAAAAAATCATCAGATGATTCAAAGTTCGGATTGTGCAAAAAAAAAAAAAGCAGAAGAAACAGTAGATCGTGCAAGGTGATTGCACAAACTGACGATAAACAAAAGGCATCCGATGCCTGTCCACATTGGAACATCTGCAAAAAATCATTGTGTGAAAACTGGGTGGGAACATATACTTGGGGCAGTGGTGGGTTTCAAAAATTTTTACTACCGGTTCTGTGGGTGTGGATCGGTGGGCGTGGCATGGTATAGCATGGCTTGGTGGGCCTGGCTTGGTGGGCATGGCAGGGGAAGGATACTGCAAAATCTCCATTCCCACCCCACTCCGGGGGAAGGATACTGCAAAATCTCCATTCACTCCCCAATCCAGGGGAAGGTTACTGCAAAATCCCCATTTCCTCCCAATCAGCTGGGAGTTGGGAGGCAGAGAATAGATGGGGGTGAGGTCAGTCAGAATTTTTGCTACCGGTTCTCCAAACTACTCAAAATTTCCGCTACCGGTTCTCCAGAACTGGTCAGAACCTGCTGAAACCCACTTCTGATGGGTGGGGGGAATAGAAAATGAGCAAGTTAAAATACTGTAGGATTTCCAAATTCAAACTGATTAAAAAACATCTTGGTTCATAACACACCGGAATTTTATTGTGGTTGAAAAGAAGAAAGTGTGGATAATTGAAGGAGCAGTACCAGGGCATAGCAGAATAAAAGACACAGAACTGGAGAAGATCAGAATGTGTCAAGATCTGAAAATTAAAGTTGAAAGATGATGGCCTAAATCATAATTTTAGGGTGATCCCGGTGGTTGCTGGTACACTGACCGAAACATTAAAAACTCTTGGCATAAAGACATTTCCATCTGTCAACTGCGACCATGAGATATGGAGGGAATAACCCAAAGAATTGCAAAAGGCATGGACCCACATATACTACGCCAATAATTACGAACTCCTAGGTCAGGGGTCTGCAACCTTAAATACTCAAAGAGCCATTTGGACCCGTTTCCCACAAAAAAGAAAACACCAGGAGCCACAAAACCTGTGTGGGCGTGGCCAACTCGATGTCACTCACTTCCACCAGTCACATGACACCCCCCCTAGCCATGCCTACCCAGCCAGTCATTAGGGTAGAGAACCAGTTGTCAAAAAACACCGGGAACCACAAAATCCTTTTGACATATCTCTCTCTCCTCCCTCCGTCTCCCTCTGTATCTCTCTATGTCTCTCTCTTCCCCTCTCTCTGTATCTCTCTGTCTCTGCCCTGGCCACTTCTCCATCCCCCGTCGTCGCCTTACCTTCTCAGGCCAGGCGAGGAGTGACTGGGATGGGAGGGCCAGCCAGTGGTGGGATCACCTGACAGGGAGCCACAGCAGAGGGTCCAAAGAGCCGCATGTGGCTCTGGAGCAGCAGATTGCTGACCCCTGTCCTAGGTTCTTAGGAAGAACTCGGTGCTTATGGAGATCAAGAGCAATTGAAGAACCGGCAGCTTTGATTTTACATTGTTCTCAACAGATAATATCTTTACTTTTACAGTTTGCCTATTAAGTTTCTAGACAAGCCAGCGTCGTCCAAACAACACCTTCAAACAGCTTTGTCCAAGATGCTCATTGGAAAGCCCTGTGGCAGTTGCAAACATTTAGACATTTCATTTGCTGGCAATTCCCTTAACATCTCCGGTACCTGTAAAATTTATTTTATTATTTTTATTTTATTTATTTTATTAAATTTCTATACCGCCCTTCTCCCGAAGGACTCAGGGCGGTGAACAGCCAAAAGATAAAACACAGAAATACAAAATTTAAAATAGATTAAAACAGATTAAACAATTTGGCTAAATTTTAAAAATCCTATAATTAAACAAATTAAAATTAGTGTTTAAAATTTAAATTTAAAAATTTTAAAAGGGAGAAGATTTAGGCCAGGCCAGCTTGATGAAATAAAAACGTTTTAAGCGCGCAGCAGAAGGTGCGCAGATCCGGGATCCTCCGTATCTCCGGGGGGAGCTCGTTCCAGATCGTAGGTGCCCCCACAGAGAAGGCTCTCCCCCTGGGGGCCGCCAGTCGACATTGTTTGGCCGACGGCACCCGGAGGAGCCCCTCTCTATTATTGAAAGTACGCCCGAACCAGAGTGAACCAGTAGCATTTCACGCCTGTCCCAAAGGTGCTTTTTTCAAGAGGACTTTTTTGTTTTTATTTGCAGATGTTTCACTTCTCAGCCAAGAAGCTTCTTCAGCTCTGACTGGACGGCAGGAAAAAAATCCTTCCATCCTCCATCATTCAGTCAGAGCTGAAGAAGCTTCTTGGATGAGAAGCAAAATGTCTTCAAAAGAAAAAAGTCCAGTTGCCTCTTGAAAAAAAGCATCTTTGGGACAACCATGACCCGGATGACTGAGGATCTCTACAGACTATTATTGAAAGTATGGTAGGTGTTTATTAATTAAATATATATAAGCCATCTTTAAAAGCTATCTTCCTAAAGTAAGTCACCATAATCAAACTACATACTACAGGTAGTCTTTGACTCACAAGTTTGTTTAGTGACTGTTCAAATTTGCAGCGGCACTGAAAAAAGTGACTTATGACCGTTTTTCACACTTGTGACCTTTGCAGTATCCCTTTGGTCATGTGATCAAAATTCAGGTGCTTGGCAACCGACTCATATTGTTCTGCCCCAGCTACGTTCTGCCCCAAAGAACACAGCACACACAAAGTTTGTACAAAACTTAATTTACTAAAATAACTCGGTCTCTTTCAAAACAAAGGCTGTTAATAAACTTCCTTAACAGCCTACAAGAAAACAAAGATAAAGTAATCACAATCTTACTAAGGTTGGCAGAAAGCCCAGAAGCAATTTGCAGAGAATCCAGACGCGGCGGAGAATGAACTAAAGTTGTTCCCTGGAAATTGCTTCAGTCAGCATTCCTCCTTAAATAGGCTAAGAGAGTGGCCAATTAGCCCCAACCCTTACTCTCAAGGAGACCTCCTCCTGAGGAGCCACTCCTGCCTTTTGGCCGCTCTGCACACCCGTGCATCGAGAAAAGGCTCCTCTTCGTCCTCCTCACTTAAAGGAGCTTCTGGAGGTTCTGAAGGCCCTGGCTGAATCCCTGCCTCTGGCACATCTTCTCCAGAGCCGACTTGGATGCTAGCTGCACAGGCTGCTGGCACAACACCACACCAGCCTCCTCGCTGTGTGAATCAGCTACAATCTGCACAGACCGCTGACGGGCCACAACACATATTTAGGACGGTCACAGTGTCCCAGGGTCATGTGATCCCCTTTTGCGACCTTCCAACAAGCAAAGTCAAAGGATAAGCCAAATTCACTTAATGATGGTGTTCCTAACTTAACATCTGCAGCGGTTCACTTAACAACTGTGGCAAGAAAGGTCATTAACAGGAAGCAAAAATCATTTAACATATGTCTCGCTTAGCAATAGAAATTTGGGGCTCCGTTGTGGTTGTAAGTGGAGGACTACCTATATTTCTCTTTGCACAACTAGAGAAAACCCAAAGGGGAGGAAATGTTGAGAAGCCACACACACACAGAGACATTTTGTAGTAGTATTAATATCCACATAATTTGCAGCTACCTGTAAAATCTCTCCAGAACTCAGGAATGAGAACTTTTTCTAGTTTTGCCAAAAATTTGAAGAGATTGTTTCCATCTACTATTTACTTCAGCTACCAGGGATAGTTTTATGCCTGGTTCTAAAGACTTGTGAATATTTAGGCTGCTGGTTTGAGCTCCGAGCTTGGCAATTTGGTTGCAAACATTTCGTCACCTTTCGAGGAGACATCGTCCGTGTGCTTTGAATTGTGCTCGTCCGTTTCAAACTAATTTGCATCTCATAAAAAGGGATTTAAAGGCCCATGTCCTTAAAAATATTTTTAAGTTAAAAAGGTAAAATATATATAGTTACGAATATTGTTACAATATATAGAATAGATAAATGTATTTAAAGGGTAAAGAAGAACAATGTAAATAATTTATGTACTTATGAGTGATACTGATACTGAAGCGCTGTAAAGATTGAAAATGTGATATAAAATGAAGAAAAACGTCTAATAAAAACATGAAGAAAAAAAATAAAAGGCCTGTGTTCTGACAGACGAGCACAACTCAAAACGCACGGTCTCCTCGAACGGTGACAAAACGTTTGCAACCAAATGGACAAGCACGGAGCTCAAACCAACAGCGTAACTACCTACTACCACCTTGTGAATATGGCTGTTGTCTGTATTCGTGTGTGTGTGTGTGTATAAAATATATGCATATACCATATGCAGGATCTCTCTCTCCGGAGCAATGTTTGTCAACCGTGGCAAATAAGATATGCGGACTTCAACTCCCCAGAGTTCCCCAGTCAATATGCCATTCAGGCACCTACCAGTTCCCCCCTTGCTTAGCTTCTGGAGGTCCGCTGTGAAACATGTCTGCTCTTTTAAAAAAGCCGAGTTCACATCCGTTCAAGTCCTGGGAACTGCCCAAATGCACTGAAGGCGGACATTTGAGCTCCCATTCCAGAAAGTTAGGCTTCTAGTCCATATTGCCACCTAGCTTATAATGCGATTTACCCAGTATGTGAAAACCAGAGCAGTAATATTCAACCTATTATAAAAATCTTGATCCAGGATGGTTGCTGGATTCTTGGGCTATGCTAACATAGTTCCTAGAAATACCAAGGTTGCCTCCCACAGCAGCTCCTTTTGCTCCATGAACGGTAAAATATATGGGACCCCAAGCCCCAGTTCCTCCATTGGCCCTGCTTGGGTTGGCCAAGGCTTCCGTCATACAGGTAATCCTCGATTTACGATCACAACTGAGCCAAAAACGTGTTGCCAAGACGTTTTGTTAAATGAATTTTGTCCCATTTTGCAACTTGTGGCTTTTCCATCGACTTTTGCTTGTCAGGTTGCAAAAAGGGATCACGTGACACACACACACACCCCGGGACACTGCAACCCATCATGCGTCACACGCCAAGTATCTGAATTTTGATCACGACCATGGGGGTGGTTGTTTAATAGATGTGTGAAAAACGGTCACTTCTCTCAGTGCCATTGTAACTTTGAACTGTCGTAAATCGAGGACTACCTGTACTCCAGACAAATTTGCAGGCTGCCAAGGTTGAAAAAAACTTAAGATCCATTCCAACTGGATTTTCCCCCGAGGATCAAGTTGGCACCACTGAGAATATATCTGCTGAACAAAACTCCGCACTGGCGACAGGAAGGACATCTGGCCATTAAAACACTCTGCTAGCTCCATTCAATTGCCCAGACTCCACCCTGCTAGGGATTAGGGGGTCGTTAAATGAAGATGGTGATCAAGTTGGCAAGTAATTTGCCATCCAAACGAAGGCTATAATCCCACCAACCCAGGAAAAAAACATAAAATGCCAGCATGTGTTGTGATCCCCTACCCATTGCAGCTCCCAGCCCCCCCCCCAAATATTACCCCCAGATCTCAAATGACCGTCCCCTCTGACTGGCTCAAACAATAAATAACGTAAACAAGCAGGCGGTGTCGATTTATTTTATTTAATTTTATTACGGTTTTAAAAAGGTATCTATTTCTCCAGCAGAGCAAAGTCACATTTGAAGATTTGCAGGAATTCCATTTCAAACAAAGGAGGGGAAGGGAGGGGGGGGAGAATCAGCTTTGCATTACTTCACTATAGCTCAAGTGTTTTAATATTTAAAATTGAATTTTAGTAATATGCAAGCCAAGCTCAGCTTCAATGCAGGATACACTATATGTAAAATCTGCCCCACATTCATGTTAAGTTTGGTTTACAAGGAAAAACAGAATGAGATGAGTATCACCAGAAGGGCATCCAATCATGTCAGATAATAATAATTAAAAAAGAGCTGAACGGCGACAGACTATTTCTCTACTCCACCTTAAGTACTAGACAGGTCTGTGTTCAAAGAGTAATAGTCTTCCAAAAGTCACCTATCAAGGAGCAACCTCTGGGGCTATTCCATGGCCGAGCTTTAAAGAAATCTGCTTGTGACACAAGCCACTTCTCTAATGAGGGCCCTCATGCAATTGAGATTATGATTATTTTGGCAGGAGAGTGAACGTTTTTGACAGCAAATAAGAGTTTGTTTTTTTTATTAAAAAAAAAGCAGTAAAGTAAAAAGTTGAAGCTTTACAAGCACACAGACTATAAAGGGCAGCTGGCTTATCCAAGCCTGTTTTTTTTTTCTTTGCCAAAACAAAAAGATGGCACCCCAAAAAAAGTTGTTTTTTTAAAAATGCTCAAATGATTTTGTTCAGAGGAGCTAGACTGAAAGCAAAGCTTCGAAGCACAGAAGAGTTACTCTAGTCTAATTGGTATAAGAGGAAGGGAGGGGAGGGAATAAATTCCACAGACGGGAGAGCTACAGGCTCCATCGTTCAGTCTCTAACTGGGAAGCAATCTTGATCTCCTCTGTCTAGCATTTTGGGCTGGGCTCGTAACGACTTTGGAGAAACCCCCAGACCAAGGACCCTCAAGCAAAGCTCCATACTCATTCAGGGCACCGATGATTTAAATCAAGGAGTCTGTGCGTTCATCAGTGGCCCAAGTCCTCATTTCCTATTTCTCCATTCCAGGCCAATTTTCTTTCTTTCTGTGAGTATTTATTAGATGGCTCTGCTCACTAGAGTTGAGATTTTCAGTTACAATTTCATTTGAAGTTATGTTTTTTGGCAGAATTTTTTTTTAAACATTTTGCAACCAGTCTTTCTTAATCCTGCACCCGCAAAACATTTAAGTGCTTTTAATTCTCCAGAGAGAAATGCTTGTTTAAACCAGATAAGAACCACGTCACACCGACACCCTGCAGTCTGGATTCTCTCATTAAGTCAAAAAGTCATCCATGAGCTGCACTTCCAACACTGGCAATCTTTCAAAAGAACATCTAAAAGATAACACAACCTGAGACTTGAGGCTGGAAATTAATTTTAAATTCTCATAGTTTCATGACAGGTCATTTTTAAACTGTTTTAAAGATGCAATTAGCAGTGTGGTGTTTTTTTTTTAAACTCCACGAAGTAAATGAGAATACTTCTGCTTCTCCCAGAGAACCTCCATGGCCTTTTAAATTGGGGTACCCTGTGCTTCACACTGCTTTTTTTTCCCCAAAGGCAAAAACAAGGGTGTGCAATTCAGCAGGTCCCCTTAATGTTGCCTGAATCCCTCCTGAATCAGCCCCACCACCACCACACACACACACACACCCAATTGCAAGGATTTTTGCTGCTTAGACAGATCTCCGTGGATCTGACACCACCATTCCCAAATTAAGAGAAATAGGAAACCTCGGGAAGAGACGAGAGATGGGGGGAAAAAACATCTGACTGAAGGGGCCTGGAGAGGCTTCTAATCTAAGAACCCTACGGTGTATTTAGCTGCCCAGTCAAGCAACGTTCAAGGGGAATCTGGTTCCAAGGATATTTTTGAAACACTGCAAACTGCCCTTCTGCAGTCAAGGCAGACTAGAGCTCCCATCATCCTCAGCCAGAAGGCAAGGGACGAAGGGGATGTAGCCAAACACAGCTGGGGGGCACCAGAACAGAGAAGACTAACCTACCATTTTCAAACTCCCAGTGCTGACGGGCGAGTTATTACAATCCTTTCCTTTGATAAAAATGCAACAGATCTCTGGAGGACACAGAAAGGAGGGTCTTTGTGCCAAGATTGGAGGGGAGGGGAATTTCAACCCAGGTGGAGCAGTTCAGCCCTTATGTCCTGGCCCTCTCCTTTTACCTTTCTCAAGGTAGCTCAGGGGGTGGGTGTCTCACATACCTGACTCGAAAATGGTGGTTCCCTTTTGCTATACCAACATTACCCTCTGCTGGTGTCAGAAGGCTTGGCCAGCTCAACCCCACCACGGGGGGCCGGCTTAGCTCTGCAATCCTGGGCACTAAAACCACCCAAAACGGGGTCAAGAGGTTCTTCCATCTCGCCCAAATGTCAAAGAAAACGATTGTGCCCAAGACACGGGTGTTCCTGCTTTTTAAAAGCAGCTCAAACCTCACCCCCGCAGCATGATGGGAAGACACAAAGGCCAAACCCCCTTTAAAAAAAATAAATACATTTCCTACCCACCCAGTTTTCTCCCCACACACTGAGGAAAGGATATGATACGTACCTGTATTACCCAAAACCACATGTCCTCCCAGTGACAAAACACATCCCTCTGACGCTCAAAGTACTCTGCTGGCGGACGTAAGCAATCCATTCAAAACCTTCCAGGTGGACATTCCTGGGGCAGATGATAGAGGAGGGCCTGGGGGCAACTGCTTTAGAACTCACACACACACAACCTCAACAAACAGACTTTTTGTAATGACTTAAGTCTCTGCCGCATCACCACCAGGGAACCTGTTTACATCGCCTCCCGGTTCTCAATTGCTTTGTAAATTTTTTTTAAAAAAAATGAACACAAGCCAAAGCTTATAATGTGCGCACTTATTTAAATAGAAAATTATGTGTCTAGTAGGCTTTAAAAGGAAAATATTAATATATTTAAGAATGAACGAATATATATATATATATATATATATATATATATATATATATATATATATATATATGTACACACTCTCTCTCTAAAGGAAGCATGTGGGTCTTACTTGCCAAGTCATGGTGTTGACACTGTTGTCTAAAAGTGGCAATACTGTTGAAGCAAATATTGAAACACGGCAAGAAATAAAGGACAGAAAGCAATCTATAACCAAATAAAACGTCTGATATTTCCTTTCTTCCCTTTAAGAGTACACGTAAGGTCACTTTTAGCCTTGGAATGGATGTGTGATCTAACCTGCGATGAGCTTGCTAGCTACTACACAATGTTGGAAATCCTCTTGCTAAAGAATCTACTCTGAGGAAAGCCATAGAGGAGGTTCGAGGGGAGGCTAGCCTCCGGATGTATTCTTTTCGTTTATGGCAAATATTTTGTGTGACTCGCGAAGAGAGAGCCTCAAGTTTGTTTTCCCAGTGGGCGGATGAGCACCAATGGGCTTTTTTGAGCAAAGGGGAGGGGGCAGGGGGGGAAGGGGAGGGTGAAAACAACTGTTGCCATTTAGATCATACGGTTGCGTTTATGGGTCGGGGAGTCCGTAATGCCATCACCGCACTGGGCTGAGGTACGCTTTCTAGTTCCACCATTGTCCAAGTGGAGTGCCATTTCTTCAGATATGAAAGTGTTCAAGTCAACATCATGGAGTCCGTTTCTCCTTCGACTCCCGTTGGAGCCACTGCTCACGTGGGTGGGGGAGCCCGGGGTGCTCGAGCGGACGCTGATGCTGGCCATTGCGCCACTGAGACCTGCAGGGAGGGAAAAAAGGAAAGAAGGAATTAGGACACTCTGGGAGCCATGATTATCCAGGAAGCCAGACCGGCACATTAAAGGGGGGGGGGGGAGGCTGAAAAAGCGAAGACACCCATTTTCCCTCGACATCTACATTAATGTGAATCCACAAACTGGATTCAAACTGGACAACTTAACCAGTGAATTATTTACAGTTTGGGAGCCTTATAAAAGTTGCAGCTCTTCCTGTTGCAGGGGTCAGCAACCCTTGGCTCTGGAGCCGCCTGTGGCTCTTTCATCCCTCTGCTGCAGCTCCCTGTCAAAATATGCATCACAACCGCCAATGTGCGACATCCTTCAGCACGTGATTTATTGAGCTTTTCAACCCATCTTTTTTTTTTTCTGGAGTTCAAAGTATTTTTGTTGCGTGCAGAAATAAAAGTGTGTTTTCTCTGTAGCAGGTCATTGATTTCATAAATGCAACACACTATAGTTTTTTTTATACATAGCATAAAGGTAAAAAATGATATATGCAGTGTTATCTACATTTTAAGTGACAAAAGGGTTTTGTGGCTCCCGGTGTTTTCTTTTCTGTGGGAAACGGGTCCAAATGAGTCTTTGAGTGTTTTAAGGTGGCCTATTGGGAGGCAACTTGAACACAAATGGCAGGCCTGCATTCCTCAGGAGAGGACACCGGACTTACTCGGAGCTTTTGGGTCCTGCTGAGCAAAAGGTCAATTATAGCAGGGGTCTCGCAAACAAGTGAAACCCCATTTGTAGGATGCAGGCAGCATGCAAAACCATGTGTCCCATCCCCTCTCCAGGCCCCAGAAAAACCTCTCTCCAAGGAACCCGTCCCTGGTGCCCAAAAAGTTGGGGGCCACTGAATTCTTAGAATTTAGGCACACAGCTGGAGAGGGTTATGGAAGTGCCCTATAGATTCCCGGGGGATCTGTTCAGAAAGGCCTTCCTCTCGCCCTCAAGCTAACATTCTCTACCTTATATTTTTTTTTTTGAACCCTGAAATAAATGCCATGTGCCATGTGCTATTGCCTATTGCCATGTGCTCAAAAATCCCGATTGGGCTTATTATCAGTGGGGGTATCTTATTTTGGGGGAAACAGGGTAGCATAAAGGTACAGGTAGTCCTCAACATACGACCACAACTGAGCACAATATTTCTGTTGCTAAGCAATAGTTCTTGAGTGAATTTTGGCCCATTTTAATCACCTTTCTTGGCACAGTTGTTAAGTGGATCACTGCAGTCGTTAAGTTAGTAACATGGACATTCAATGAATCTGGCTTCCCCAGGTGGTCGCAAAAGGGGACCACAAGACTTTGAGACTCTGCAACGGTCATAAATATGAACCAGCTGCCAAGCATCTGGAATTTTGGTCACGTGATCATAGGGATGGTGCAAAGGTCGTAACTCTGAAAAATGGCCATAAGTCACATTTTTCACTGTAACTTTGAACGGTCACTAAATGAACTTTCGTAAGTCGAGGACTACCTGTACTCCAAACTGACAACCACAAAAAGATTAAATCAGGGAAATCATCCTTGTAAATGCCTTTTTTTGTCTTTCCCATTCAGTAAACCAGTTCTGGGAAAACGGGGGGGGGGGGGGGGAATTTCTCTACTGCGTTTCCCCAAAAATAAGACCCTGTCCTATATTTTTTTTGAACCCTGAAATAAGCGCTTGGCCTTATTTTCGGGGAGATCTTATTATTTTGGGGCGCGTGGAGCAAGACGGGGCTCTTCTTGCTGTCTGATTTCCAGTTCTGCATTTAAATATTTTCAGGGAGGGCTTATTTCAGGGGGAGGCATATTTTAGCTCATGCACTCAAAAGCCCAATTGGGCTTATTATCAGGAGATGTCTTATTTTCGGGAAAACAGAGTACCTTTGGCTACGTAAGATATTGAGAATGGAAGTGTATTTCACTAGGTCTTCAGCTGGGACATTTGCTCAAACATACAGATCGTAAATGTACATGTGGAAAAGGGGAAGGAGGCAAGTTTTGTCACCCTTCTTAGCAAACTGTCATCCGGTTAACTGTCATCCGGTTAACTATACAATCTGCGATACATTAACAACAGAATTTAACCAGACTTAGGTTCTCTACAGATCAACATCAGCTGTTTTCTACTCCCCCAGAAGCAAAAGGGTTGGCTTCACTGTGGAAATCCCCTTCCCCCAGCCTCCCCACCATCCCAAAGTTTAGCAAGCTGCATGAATAAAATGCTTCAGAATTCAGAATATCCCTCCACCTCCAACTAAGCTCAACCCCTCCAAGAAATTTGCCAGGTAGCAGCAGAAGCCCTTCAGACGTTTGATCGCTTGCAAGTAAGTCCCAAAGATGCTTTTTTTCCCCAAAAAGGCAACTGGGCTTTAAAAAAAAAAAGTTTTGCTTCTCATCCAAGAAGCTTCTTCAGTTTTTGGATGAGAAGCAAAACATTTACAAAGAAAAAACCAAGAAAGTCCAGTTGCCTTTTGGGGGAAAAAACCTTTGGGACAACCATGGCCTGGATGATTGACGATCTCCAGAGACATTTAGATCAGTGGTCATCAACCAGTGGTCCTTGGACCACTGGTGGTCCACGAGAAAGTGTTGGTGGTCCGCAGAAAAATTATTTGCATTTTTTATATTGCACTAAATGCTATTTATCTTTTTTAAAAAATTCGTATTAGTGGTCTGTGGGATTTAAAATTATGAATTTAGTGGTCCCTGAGGTCCAAAAGGTTGGTGATTCCTGATTTACATCACTTACAACGGCAAACAAAACTAACATAACCAATCCTCCCAGAGTCCTTTCCAGAAGTCCCAATTCTGCAATGGGAGGCTCCTGGCAGACTCAGGTTTCCTACACCATTTGGAAACCAACTAATAAGAGGGGCAAGTAGCTAGAGAATTCCAGGAAATAGCCCAAATCTGCAATGACAGAGTCAGGAAAACGAAGAAATGCAAGAAATGCCAAAAATAACTGGGAAAAAAAGGGAGGGAGGGGGGTTTCCCAATATGTAACGAACAAGAAAAAGTCAAAAGATATGATAGAGTCCACTAATGGGAGAAGATGGCAAGGTGGTGACAGGCAGCAGGGAGAAAGCAGAGCTGCTTAATTTCTTTTTTGCATTTGTCTTCACGCCAATGGGTGGGGAAAAAATAGCTCAATGTATTGAAAGCAGCACAGTGAGAGACAGAGCAGGAATGCAGGTCAAAAAAGCCAAGAAATAGTAACAAAACACCTTCTCCACTCTAGGAGAGTTTAAATACCACAACCACAAGGATTACATCCCACAGTTCTGAAGGAGATAGCAGATGTGATCTCGGAACCACTGAACAGAATTGTTCAAAGCTCCTGGAACAAAGCTAGAACTGCCAGAAGGCTGAAGAAGTAGTGATGGGGTTCCAATCTACTAAAGGGGGGGGGGGGGGGAGTGGATCCAAGAAATACAGACCAATCAGCTTCACATCAATACCTGGGAAAACCCTGAAAAAGAGGATCTGTGAGCATCTAGAAATGAACAGGCCAATTGCAAGAAGCTAGCATGGGTTTGTTGAAAAGAGATCACTAGAGACAAATCTTAATTGCCTTTGTTGATAAAAGTGACTAAACTAGTGGATCAGGGAAATGCTATGGACGTAATATACTTTGGACTTCAGTAAGGGATTTGAAAATAGACCACAGTCTACTTCTTGGTAAGACAGAACAATGTGAGACAGTGTCGTCACCAGATGGATTTGCAGTTGGCTGAGAAATTGCTTAACAGAACTGCATCTACATGGGAGGAAGCACGCAGTGGGGTATCTCAAGGTTCTGTTTTGGGGCAGGTGTTCTTTAATTAAATTATAAATTATATCTACATCTAAATTATATCTAGGTCTAGATGAGGGACAGAAGGAGAGCTCATCAATTTTGTAGATGACACCAATTTAGGGGGAACTGCTAACACTTCGGAGAATAGACTTAAGATTCAGAAGGCTCTTCATAGACTTGAGCACTGGGCCCTCTCCAACAAGATGGAGTTCAATGGTGAGTTAAGGTCCTGCACCTAGATAGGAAGAATCAAGTGCACAGGTACAGAATAGGTGGTATCTGGCTCAATAGTAGCTACTGTATTTTTCGGAGTAGAAGAAGCACCTTCCCCCCCCCCCAAAAAAAAGAGGGTGAAAATCTGGGGGCGTCTTACACTCCGAATGTAGCCCTGCCCAGCTTCTCAAATGGAGGTTTCAGAGGCTGAAAAAAGCATCAGAAACGAAGCTTCAGAAAAAAAAAACCCAAACAGAGCTTCAGAGGCTTTTTTTCTGAAGCTCTGTTTCAGATGTTTCAGAGGCAGGAAAAAAAAAAAAAGCAAGGCACCGAGCTCACAACCAAGAAACCTGTTGCTAAAATTCACCTCTGGGAACAGCTGATTGGGGGTATTCCAGGAGGCGATCCACCCACCAATCAGCTTTTTTCTTATTTTCCTCCCCAAAAACTAAGGTGCGTCTTATACTCCAAAAAATACGGTAACCATGAGAGGGAGTTTGGTGTCCTAGCGCAGGGGTCCACAACCCCCAAACCCACAGCCCTTTGAGAACCAGGCCACGCAAGCAGCAGGCAAGCATGTAAAGCTCCATTTGCACAAGCAGCGGGCACGTGTGAGAAACCATCCCCTCTACCCTCCTCCTCACCCACTCACCCCCGCCAGTTCAGAGCAGGAAAGGCTTGGGACAGCTGTCCTAGTGGACCACCAAGTAAGTATGTGCCAGCAGTGTACTTCAGCTCCCCCACCCCAAAAAAATCCAATACAATCTTAGGCTGCATGAACAGAGCGATAGCATCAAGATCGTGAGAAGTGATGGTACCACTTTATACCGTACTAGTGAGGCCATATTTGCAACACTGCATCCAGTTCTCGACCCCTTGGTACCAAAAAAAAAAAAAAAATGCAGAGGCCCTTGAAAGAGTACAAAGAGCAACTAAGATGATAAGGGGTCTGCAGGATGAATAATACAAGGGCTTGGTTAAAGGAACGTGGTATGTCTCTACTAGAGAAGGCAGAAAAGAATCCGGGATAACGTGACGGCTCTCTTCCAGCATTTGAGGGGCTGCCACAGAGAGGGTTGACTTACTCTTCAAAGCACCTAAGACAGTGGTGGCTAATCTTTTCCGGACCGAGTGCCCAAAGTGTGCACGTGTGTGCGCACACACATGCCCAAACCCCCCAAATGCAATGCACATGCAGCCCCCCCATGCATGTGTACACGGCCCCCCTGCACGCGCCATGCCCCCCCACGGCCCCGCCCCCCGCGCGTGTGCAGCAGAGACCCGACAACCAGCTGGCTGGTGGGAGGCATGCTTGCCAGAGGTGCGGTTCACTTACCTTTCCTACCAGTTTGCAAATGTGTGTGCATGCGTGCTCACTGCGCTTGCCCGCACCACCTCAATGCATGCACAGGGCCTTCTGCACATGCGCAGTAGTCACGCATTACCTCAGGGTGTGAGGACGGAGCCTCCCACAGTCGCTACCGGTTCACACGATCCGGAGAGAACTGGCTGAATGCCACCACTGGCGCGTGCATGCGCAGCAAAGCTGAACTGGGGCAACGGCTTGCGTGCCCACAGAGAGGGCGCTGTGTGCCACCTGTGGCACGCGTGCCATAGGTTCACCATCACGGATCTAAGAGTAGGACAAGCAGCAATGGGTGGGACCTCTAACCAGGAACTAAGGAGAAATCTCCTGCAGCTCTTTTCCCAGAGTTCTGGGTGCTTCATCACTGGAGGCTTTTCAGGAAAGATTCCCGCGCATCCCTCACAAGCTCCGCTCATGCTAGGAAAGGCTTTTTACAAGGGCTGGCAAGCCGATGGGACTCTTTCAGGCAGCCGATTTTGCTGCCTAAAAGCATCCCATCGCTTCCAAACTCTTTGTGGGCCGAGTCTGGAAGCTTCAGAGTGTCGTGATCTCGCGCAGCAGAGAGACCGAAGAGGGGACAGCTCGCTAGATCTTCGCAAGGTGACAGGATGGAGGCGGGAAAGCAATTGTGGAGAGCATGAGCTATTTCAGTGGGTCGGGGAGGCCTTAGGTGGTCTTAAGCAGGTGGCCCATCACTAGACCCCCTCCCTTCCCTACGCTGAGATACCTCACATGCAGTTTAACAACCCACGCGTTCGATTAGCAAATGCCCGGGCAAAAGCAGGGAGTGATGGTACTCCGAGTTACGCGATTCACTCCTATGAATCCTTGGGTTATGAATGAAATTGGAAGGCTCCATTACATCCGTAACTCAAGGACTATCTGTAAACGTGTCCTAATCCAGTGTTGGAAATTCTGGGAGTTGAAGTCCATAGGTGTGACAATTGCTAAGGTTCAAAAACACTGGTCCAGGCAGACCCCCCTCATCTTTTGGACTTGTAAAAATAAGTGAATCCGGGTGCGGTGACTGAATCAGGATGCTTCAGGATTTGACATGTGAAGTCTAGATAGCCGCTGTTGGGGAGCTACAGGGAGTAAACCAGAGTTTGTGGGCTCTTGACTGGTTAATGCATGTAAGAAGCAAGCCCATCGGGTACATTTCTTCGGTCAAAGGTTGTTGGAGACGAAGGCAACCAGCCTTCTGGATTTCCATCCATGTTTCATGATCGATCAATAGCAGCAGAAGGCCATTCTTGATTCCATATGCTCAGCCATCAAGAGTTCAACTGCACAGTGAAGTTCACACCTTCCTGTGGTTATGAAGGCCATCTCCTTCAGCACTGCATCCTATTAAAGTTGCAATGGCTTCTGCTACTATAAAGACCCAAAAGTAGTTAAAAAAAAAAAAACAAATTCAGATTCAGAAAATGTGGCTGATTAGAAAGTATTTTGTGTGGATGTCGGTAGTCTACATTTTTCTTCCCTTTTTCTGAAAGTCAGTGCTTTCCCATAACTATTTGACTCATTGGAGGATTCTTTTATTACATACTGAGGGTTGCTTCTGTTTCACAATTTTACTTTTTGCCTGCTTACTATTCCTAACCGAAACAAAAACACGGTATGCTCCTTAAGATTCAGGAACGCATACACCATTTTGAGCAACTGAATTATTTTAAATTAAAATCAATGTATAATTAAAATGTCTCCCAAAGGACCTCTTCCCTGTTTCTTCAAAAGATTGAAAACATTGTGCTTTTACACAAATTAAATGCCTTTGCTTTTAAGGCTTACTAAGTAATAAATTGCACTTACAAAACAATAAATCTTATTTGTTAAAAATTAGGACATACTTATCAGCAAATATGCATGGAAATGTATTGTTAATTTTAAAAACTTATTTTTTCCCCCAATTGCAAGACGTGCAAGGCAATTCACTTCCCCACAAATAATTCTCACATTCTTGACACAAGTAAGCCTGCCAAAAACTTCAGCCTCCAGTGCCTCCCGTAACACCTCTGGCTACAGAAATGATTTCTAAAGAAAAAAAGATATTCCACTTGCCTGACACAAATTATGTTCATTTGGAACATCTCACCATCGTTCTATCATTTAAATTTAGCTATTTAATTACACTTTTTTTTTCTTCCGATAACCTGGAAGGTCTAAGTTTGAAGCAACCTTGTCAGATGCCTGGGACTTGGAGCAGCCAGTTCTGCTTTTCCAAAATTCTACCTATTTTTTTTAGTTTGGCGAACTTAAAAAGAGAGAAAGATAACTGAGTGCAATCAGAGATAGGCCACCTCATACCCCAGGATGTTAGAAGTTCAGAAAACAATCACTTTGAAGAGAATAACACAAGATGAAATCCTAAAATAGACTAGTTTTTAAAACAAAATTATTCCCCATTCACCTTTAAAATTAGGAAATTGTTGCCCTGTCTACTGCGGCTCTTATCCATCCGAAAATATGAAAAGGCCCATTTCTGCCCACCAGAAAGTTGCCAGGTCCATATTTGCTACCTGAAACCAAGGCATGCTCTCCTCTTCCAAGCCAGGAAGTTCAGGCCCACAAAAACACTAGGCTAAATCCAAAGAAGTTGCTTTAAGATGGGCAACCGCTGAGACTTGGCATCTCTTGCCGACTAAAAACTGTAACATGAGCCATCGGGTTTTTCTACTAGGTCCTTTGGAAAGCCACAAGCAGACAGGCTTCGCTACAGCCCTGGACAGCTCTCGAATCTGGTACTGCGAGGCAAACCGACTCTGCACAAGGAGACCCCGTCGAGCAAGCAGTAATATTCTGCTCCATGGTTCTGTCTCAATCCTTATGAAAGGAAACTTCTGGGCTGCCAAGAGTTGTGGTTGCAAATTCCGTTAATAATGGTTAAGCACTTTGGGAATTTTTCCTTTGATTGGCCATGAATACTATTCAACTTTAGCAATGAGGCACAACATGTACCTTCACTTATTCTATTCTGTTCTGTTCTATTCCTATTTCTATTCTATGCTACGCTACTTTACAGTTTAGTATAAAAACATGTTGGCATTAAGAACTCGACTTTTTTATTATGAGAATTCAAAAGCCTTCACTAGCCAAACACTTTAATTGTTGCTATGTTCAGGATGGAGAAAAAGTCTTGATTTATGAAGATACTGGTGACTTTCATTCCATTCTCATGAACAGGCTGAAATTCGCACCTAATCTATAAATGTCAAAAGTCATTTGAAAAAGCTTCTTACACTGAATTTATACGAACTTCTGACATCTCTCTCGCTGAAGATTTCACAGAGGCTAAAGGGCACCCTAAGCCAGAGGTCTTCAAACTTGGCCGCTTTAAGACTTGTGGACTTCAACTCCCAGAATTCTCCAGCCAGCCAAGTCTTACAGCGGCCAACTTTGAAGACCTCTGCCCTAAGCCATTTCAAATTCCAGCTGTGTGCATTTGCCAGGAAAACATAAAGAAGGTAACATTCCCATCCAAAAATCAAAGCTTAAGAGGTCATGGATGTACTGCAGACTCTCTTGACAGCACTTGAATCGAAGGGAACTAGTTGCTACAACCCATGTTAAGATGTTGGCCATTGAGATGCAACGACCCTCCTTTATTCGTTCACTGAAAATCCTGACGCACAAGAGTAACATATTGTTACTTTTAACTCCCTCGCCCCATGACAGGCAAGCAAACTTGTAAAACCTGAAAACTAAGCAATACCAGCCTGCCGTGGGTCACCCCAGCCAGTCACCTACCTAGCAACAGCACTGCCTATCCTGCCTAGCAAGCCAGTCTCGAGCACGGGAGCCAAGCTTCAGCACTTTGACAACTAAGGATGTGGAAACTCAAGCATAGAAGCTGAAGCATAAATCACACCTCTCTCCTCTGCCAGTTTCCCTGGCAAGGAGGGAGCAGAAACCTGAAGAGAACCAGGGTATCGTCAGCCATTTTGATTTACTTCCAAAAGCAAAGCAATATTCAAGCCATTGGGGGCAAAATTGCCATCTTAGCACTCGGAATAGGTTTGCCCACCGAGCTAACAAGAGGAAAACAATCAGGTTCCCCCACCCCCCACATGAGATAGTTTTCTAATCCCAATGAGTTACATGCTTACCCACAGATCTAAACCAATTAAAAAGGTGTCCAATTGCGATTTGAATTACTCCTGCTGCAGCAACATTGGCGCACCGAGCAGGATATGAAACCGGCAACTGATCGAGCTGCAAACGAAATCTCTACTACAGGCTTGCATGCAGCATGGCACAAGCAGATGCTTAAAAAGCTTCTATTTCATTTCCAGAGATCAGAGACAGAAAATTCTCCCTGTCATGCTTCCTCAAGCAGTCTTCATCATCGCCATGGGGGAGAATTCTGAAATTTACACTCCCTTAGTATTAAGAGTGCAGGAAAAATTGCACTATACGAAGATTTTTTCCCCTAAACTTCCATATTTTTTTCCTAACTGCTATACTTCTATATCCATCAATTCTGCATAATTTTCAAGCAAGGTATTTAAATTCTATATAGAGATAGCCTTACGACCAGAATTCCCACTAAGCAAGGCAATGAGTCACACCCAATTTTACGTTTTTTGCCATGCCCCCCGTTGTTAAGAAGGTCACGTCAGAAGTTAAGTAAATCACTCGGTTGTTAAGCAAATCTGGCTTCCCCCATTGATTAAACAATAAAAGCATCCACAAATGATGCATCCAATCTTTCAAACTGCACCAGGCTATATCCTCCATCTGGATATCTCTGCCCAACTGGTGCGCTTTGAAAGGCAAATATCCAATCGAATATTTTTGAACAAGTATTTTCAAAGGAAGTACCGTATTTTTCGGAGTATAAGACGAACCTTTTCCTCTCCTAAAAGGGAGAGAAAAATTGGGTGTGTCTTATACACCAAATGTAGCCCCGCCCACCCACTGGCCCCCACCTCCCAGCAGTTTGCCTCCTTGCAAACAGTAAGAAGAAACTGCTCCTTTCAGCTTCAGCACAGCCTAATTAGCACAAGTTGATTGGATCCGCCTCCCGACTCTCAGCTGTTTTGCTCTCAGCATCTTATACTCCGAAAAATACAGTATCTTGTTTTAGGACAGAGGTGGGGTGCTACAGCCCCTTTACAGGACCTGTGGACTTCAACTCCCAGAATTCCTCTGCCAGCGTGGCTGGTTCATGAAGTCAAAAAAGGGCCATAGTTCCTCACCCCTACTTTAGAAGAATGAAACGGAGTGCCCCCCCTCAATCAGAAAACATTTTTTCCCGTCTACCCAAAGGGTTTTCTGAAGCAACCAACAACTAATAGCCAACCAGAAGCTGAGCCTACAGTCATGCAAACCATGAACGTTCATAGATCACATTATAAACATGCCTGCTTCCATGGCTTCACATAGCAAGAGTATCCTCTGAACGAAACCTTATCAAACTAGTTATTTCTCTCCCTCCAACCACAAAAAAAAAAAAAAAAAAAACCTTCCTCTTTGGCAAAAGCCCAAAGAAAAGGGGATTGAAACTGAATTTAAAGCAGGGGTCTCCAACCTTGGCAACTTTAAGACTTGTGGACTTCAACTCCCAGAATTTCTCAGCCAGCAAAGCTGGAGTTGAAGTCCACAAGTCTTAAAAGTTGCCAAGATTGGAGACCCCTGACCTAAAGAACCCCAGAAACTAAACTGTTCCGCCAAACTTTAATAAGCTTTTTAAAACACTGAAGGTTCAGCCCTACAAGGTAGACCAGCTCAAGAAAGCCGCTCCCCCAAGTAGTCTCTAGCTGTATTTTAGGCTCTATTAACAAAGCACTGCAGTTTACTTCTTCCTCTCTCCCCCTCTGAATCTGGGAGAAGCCAGACTGAGCTCCCTTAATGCGATGGCCTTTCCCGGGTCTTAAGCACTGTGTTGGGCCCTCATTTCCATAGCAGCATCTGAAAACTCCCCTCAAGGCCATCTCCTGGGCTTTCTACGCCCATCCCAAGCTTTCTCCTCCTCCAAAAGGATAATCAACTGCTTCTCATTCTGATTTAACCATGTTCCATTCTCGCCCTAGCCTATTTAACGTTGGTAAGAAACATCTGGGTTTTTTCAGAGCATTTGAGGTCACCAGAGGAAGGAACAACCCTGAGTCATCCCTGCAAAGAGGCCCACATCTGCAAGGAGTTGCCAGGCCTGGAAAAGAGAACCATCAGTGGTGAAATGTAAAATTTGTTACTACTGGTTCTGTGGGCTTGGCTTGGTAGGGGATGTGTAAGGTGACTGAGTGGGCATGGCCAACTTCCCCACCACCCTCTTTTAAAAGCATTTTTTCTTCAACCTCTTCTGCTGAAGAGGTTGCAGAAAAAAATGCTTTTAAAAGCCTCTGATGATCAGGCAATTCAGCTGGGATTGTCAGAGGCTTTTAAAAGCATTTTTTTCTACAGCCTCTTCGGCTGAAAAGGTTGCAAAAAATGCTTTTAAAAGCCTCTGACGATCCCAGCTGAGCCCCGCAATCATCAGTTGTTGTTTTTTTAACTTTTAAAAGCATTTTTTCGGTCGAAGAGGTTGAAGAAAAAATGCTTTTAAAAGAAAAAAAAAGCCTCTGATTGCGTGGCTCAGCTTGGCATGGGGGGGGGGGGTGTTTGCAGGGATTTTTGCTACCAATTCTCCAAACCATTGGTCATCGCTACCGGATCGGGCGATCCAGTCCAAACCGGGAGCATTTCACCCTGCATCAGCCCCACCTTGATCGCTAACATACCGAGAACCCGTTTGATGTTTTACTGTTTGTATCACTGGCCATTAAAAAAAAAAAAACATGAGCTATGAAACGGTCTTAAGAGAGGAAGGTGCTTCTTTCCAATTTAAAAAAAAAAAAAAGATTGGGAAGGGGGAGGGGGGAGGGAGAGGCAGAAACCATGATTACCATGAAGAGCTATGGCTTCCCGGAAAGGCTGCAAGTCCGTCTCGACAGAAGAACTAGTTTCCGTGGATGTCGCTCGGTTAGGGGATACTACAGTCAGTCTTGGGGGAGCTCTAGAGTTTCGTGGAGGAGGAGCTTTTCCACACAGGAAGCTGATTAAGTCTTCTCTGCGAATAGTTCTTCTGCGCTTTTTAACCCAAGCCAAGACATCCTTATTACGACGCTGGTAGCCAATATGGATTCCTACGTCAAAACTCCGCTGATGGGCATCCACACTTTCTGGAAGAAAAGAAATATGCGTTAGGTGTTTGCCCAACTACGGGCGGCAGCAGGTTCAGATATAAGTGGCCTTCTAGAACAAGGGTTTCCAACCTTGGCAACTTTAAGACTGGTGGACTTCAACTCCCAGAATTCTCAGCCAGCAAGCTTTGCTGGCTGAGGAATTCTGGGAGTTGAAGTCCACCAGTCTTAAAAGTTGCCAAGGTTGGAGACCCCTGTTCTATAAGCAAAGCCAAAGAGAACTGGCACCCCTGAAATGCTTTTTGAGCTTCCCTCTGTGGATAGAGTGAATGAATGGAAGATCAATCCAATATTAAAACCTGATTAACAAATTGCAATTATTTCCACACCGTTTTCCCCACTGGAGGAAAAAATTACACAAATCCGACCCAGCCAGCTGGTTAGTAAATTTGACAATCATAAATAGAAACGTGATAAATACATTGGGTTAGCCCTACCTAAACTTTAGACTCGACTTAAAGCCAATCTGCTAATATCGGATACCAGCTGGTATTGCTCCAGGTGGTCCCCGACTTTCAGCCACAATTGAGCCCAGCATTTCTGTTGTTAAGCGAGATGTTTGTTGAGTGAGTTTTGTCCCATTTTGCGACCTTTCTTGCATCGTTAAGTGAATCACTGCAATTTTTAAGTAAGTCACACAGTTAAGTGAACCTGACTTCCCCATGACTTTCCTTGTCAGGTCGCAAAAGGTGATCACGCAATCCCAGGATGCTGCAACCATCGTAAGTATGAACCAGTTGCCAAATGTCTGAAATTTGATCACGCATTCATGGGGATACTGCAAAGGTCATAACTGTGAAAAATAGCAATAGCACTTAGACTTATATACCGCTTCATAGTGCTTTAACAGCCCTCTCTAAACCGTTTACCGAGTCAGCCTCTTACCCCCAACAATCTGGGTCCTTATTTTACCCACCTTAGAAGGATGGAAGGCTGAGTCAACCTTGAGCCTAAGGAAAAATGGTCCTAAGTGACTCTTTACAGTGCCATTGTAACTTTGCATTACTGTACTTGCATTTGAACTGGGGCTCACTCACTCCTTTCAAAATGACTCCTCCTCTGGATGAAATGGCTTTACCACCTAATCTTTGAAACGAAGAAATTTGGGGCTTAACCTGGTTTCTTCCCACTTGGTACAACAGCTCTCCAACAAAAGCAGGGAAAAGACGTATAAAAACAGAAAACTGTTCATGCAATCAAGCAAAAAGGGCACATTTTTTAAAAACAATAGACAGTGCTGCTTAGAGCCAAGCAAGGGGTTACGTTTTCTAACCATCTGTTTTTATCCCACTTTTACGCCATGTTGTAAGTCTTCTTGTAAGGGAAATGACAGGACGTCCAGCACGGATTGAGAGTTCATCGTCTCCACCTAGGTCAAATTCCTCCTCTTAGGCTATAAAACTCATTTAACAACCGTCTTGCTTTTAACAACGGAAATTTTGGGCTCCATTGTGGTCATAGATCAAGGACTACCTAATGCAAGGCTAAAAGAGATATGTTCTCTTTAGTAACCCCTTAATGGACTTTTGCTGATAAGGAGTTCAGTGATAAGATTTCAGGATTTGTTTATAAATAAGAGATTGTGTGTGTGTGTGTATCATTTGCTGTATTTTAGAAGGAGGGGATCAGTTACTAAAATGTGTCATATGTGATGAAAAGTTTTTTTTTTGTATTTTTCTTTTCTGTATTTTTCTTTTCTATTTTTTTTACTTTTTTTTCTTTTCTATAGCTTCTTATTTTTTCTTTTCCTTTTTTTAATTTGTATCCGTTTATCATTATATGTTGTAATTTTTACTAATGTTACTATTAAACAAGAAATCATTAATAATTTGTTATCCAAATACTTTCTATTCTCAGAAAGAACTTCCATTAACACTCAACCTGTAGTAACAGCTGTTGGGAGAAAGACCAAAGTATGTAGAGAAGAGCCTTTTATGTATGTATGTATGTATGTATGTAATTAATTAATTTGCTTTTCAGTCACTTTCAAGAAGCCACTGCTAGAATTATGCAAGACAAAAGGGTCCCTGCAATAAGTTGATGCTTCTCCTGATGCCTTCAGCATTTACTGCAGGAAAAACCCAGTAGCTGTAGGGCCGTAATGGCGAACCATCACCCCAGTTCAGCTGCGCCGCCTATGCGCGTGTGCCTCCTGCAGGCCAGCTGGTTGCCGGATCTCTTGCCACCCATGAGCAGGGAGCGCACGGGGAGTCGCACGCACATGGGTGGGGGGGGTGCATGCGAGGGGGCTGTGCGTGCATGCGGGGGGCAGGGCACAGGGCATATGCAGGGGTGGGGCTTATGTACCCCGCCCACCTCATGCATGCACATGCCCCACATGCGCAGAGGGCATGGTGCATGCGTGGCAACCACGCGCACATTGCATTTTGGGGTGTCGGGGGCACTTTGGGCACTCTGTCCAGAAAAGGTTAGCCATGTAGGGTGTCCTTGTGACAGACAAGTAAGAAATTCAGGTACTGTCATAATTTGCCCCCAAATATATGCAGCCAAGACATTTCAATGCATGGCAGTAATTGCATCTTATCTGATATTTGCTCGCAACGGCTGGCTTGAAGAGGGACAAAATGTTCAGGCCACAAAGGGCTGGTTTTGTGTGGATCATGTCCAAACTGAAACACACAAGTTCCAAGCATCAGTGGTTTGAGGGTGGGAGAGGAGATCAGTTGATGAGCAGATCTAGGGAAACAAAGTACAGGTAATGCTCGACTTACAACACTTCATTTAGTGACCATTCAACCTTATAACAGCACTGGAAAAAAGTGACTTATGACCATTTTTCACACGGCCTTTGTAGCATCCCTATAATGTGATCAAAATTCAGATGCTGGGCAACTGACTTATACTTATGACCACTGCAGTGTCCCGGGTCATGTGATCCCCTTTTGTGACCTTCTGACAAGCAGTCAATGGGGAAGTCAGATCCACTTAACAACCATCTTACTAACTTATACTAACTGTGGTGATTCTCTTAACAAGGGAGACAAAAAAGGTCATAAAATGGGGTAAATGCCTCATTTAACAACAGACATTTTGGGCTCAATTGTGGTTGTAATTCAAGGACTACCTGTATTGGAGGGCTCTGGCACACAGACTATGTTGGTAAACCCTGCCCAATGCCCTGCCACACCACTGTAGATTTTATTTGAGCAAAAACTCAGAATATCCACTTTCAATCCTACTAATTGTTTGAACTTACTGTATATTTCTCACTTTAGCCACACATCTATTTGCTTTTGTGCAAATGACACATCTTCTGCATTTATTTTTATTTTATGCCATGTAACAAAAATTAATGGTGACCACTTTGAAAATTTTGGGAAAGTGGAACATAACCTTCTCTCCCTCTCTCAGCCCAAGACACCTCATAAAAATAAGAGAAAGGACTATTGTGTGCAAAGGAGCATTGTGTGTATTTGCCACACAATGGTTATTTATTAAAAAATAATCAAGGTGGGATATAAATAAATAAATGGGCGGCATGATGGCCCAGTGGTTAAAGATGCCCTGGAAAGCTGGCAGCCCAGGTTCGAGACCCAGGTGCCACAAGACATCCTCACCCCAGCTGCTGCCAACCTAGCACTTGGAAAGCATGCACATTCGAGTAGATCAGGGGTCAGCAACCCGAGGCTCCAGAGCCGCATGTGGCTTTTTCATCCCTCTACTGCGGCTCCCTGTTGCTGGTCGGCTCCACAATTGATAGGGCTTTCGGTTAGGACAGATACAGAAAAAACGTTCCCGCCCTAGGAGGAGACTCTATGGTGGGGGAACCGGACTTCCGGTCAGCAGAGGAAAAAGGACGCCATGCTAGGTGGAGACTATGATGGGGGAACCAGACTTCCGGTCGGCTCCAGAATTGAACAGGGGCTTCTGGTTAGGACTCTTGTGGCTCTCTTGAGTGTTTAAGGTTGCCTACCCCTGAAGTAGATAAATAGGTACCACTTTGGTGGGAAGGTAACAGGGCTCCATAACGTCATGCTGGCCATACAACTGGGAAATGTTTTCTGACAGCACCGGCTCAATGGCCTCGAAACGGAGATGAGCACTGCCTGCTAGAGTCAAAAATGGGCCTGGTGGCTCAGCAGTCTAAAAGCACTGTGATTAACACCAGCTGTCTGCAATTACTTTAAGTTCAAATCTCACCAGGCTCAAGGTTGACTCAGCCTTCCATCTTTTCTAAGGTAGGTAAATTGAGGACCCAGTTTGTGGGGGCAATAACCTGACTTTGTATAAATATACAAAAATATGAAGGCTATTGCTTAATGCATTGTAAGCTGCCCTGAGTCTCCAGAGAAGGGCAGCATATAAATCAAATCTAAAAAAAAATGACTAGCAAAGTAAAATCCACAGGGGGACTCCTACAAATAAACAAAGAAAGAAAGCAACTTTCAATCTGCCTAGATTTCTCTACTTCCATCCATCAATGGGGCGGCCAAGGACCCAAACCACCTCTTGAGCAGATCTGCTCAAGCTGCCAAAGGACAACAGCAGCATCAGATTTAAAAGAAGGAGTCAAGTAACTCTTCAGTTCTTTGATTTGCAAGAGGTTTGGGTTTAGGCAATACGAGTCCTGTCGTAAAATAAAGAGGGCAATAAAGAGGTAGATGGAACAGTAGAGGAAAAAATACTTGCCCAACAAATGCAGCATCACACATTTGCCATACAGTTTCTAAAGATACTTTCTTTTAAACGCAATTAATCCATGTTTACATCAGCCAGAGTGACAACCTCACAAGGGACCAAATCTCACTCTGGTGCTATTTATCAATTCCACATCTGCAAATAACTGGTAAAACTGGCATCTACTCTGAAAAATTTACAATAGCAGACACTGAGAATGAAAAGGGGGAGAAGCGGGAGACAAAAGCAGAGCACCGTTATTACTTTAGTTCCACATACACAGCTAGAGTACTCTCTACTATAAGGACCAAGTGGGTTTTCTAACATGGACTGGGTCTTGAGGGAACAGGCAGGCAGGCGGCCTAGAGGCATTTCCATGTAAGGGACGGAACACCTATGCTGGCGAAGCAACATGAGAAGCCAAGCCAAGGAGAGAGTGCTGAAAACAAGCCCAAGCTTGCTCAGAATCCAGATGTGGAGCCCATGCCATGCAGAGGCTGAGGGAGTGGCATCACAGCTGCAAAAGTTCTGGATGAGCATAAAGAAATGGCAACAAAGTGAGAGGCGAGCAGGGAATGGATAAGAAGATCCGCTTTATTCTCTTTATTATATATTTTTCTTTTGTCCCACCTCATTTTTTTACAAATAACTCAAACATGTCAATAAAAGAGAATGTTTGTAGTCCAGGGCTGAAATGAGGGGTCCTTGGTGCTCTCTGAGGTTGCTTGTTTTCTTGCAGATGTTTCATTACTACCCATACTTATGTTACCTAGTAACATAATGGGCTAGAAAGCTCAGAGAGCACCAAGGACACCCCTCATGCCAACTACTCCTTCCCCCTCTTTTCCCCACAACAACCTCCCTGTGAGGTGGGTTGAGATGAGAGGGAAGGACTGGCCCAGAGTCATCCAACCATGTTTCTCATGCCTAAGGAAGGACTAAAATTGATTCTCCTGGTTTCTAGCTGGTGCCTCAACCATTAGACCAAAATTGGTGTTATACAGAGAAGTCCTACTCTGACAACCAAAAGAGGAAGAGAACATAAAAAGCAGCATTTGATTGACAGGCAGATGTTACTGATGGTCAAGAAATGCAAACTAAGAGACTGGACCCTTGGAAAGAGAGAGGATAAGCTCAACCTCAAGAGGTATTAAGCCTGAGATAATATTGAGGCTCCAAAACAGAACTACTAGAAAAATGGATAAAACAGGCTTAGACGAAATCAAGAGTATATTTAGATGGTAGGCCATGCTGATGGGCATAGTAGGAATTGATGAAACTGTTAAATTGGGAAGTCACCCAGAATGGCCAATGGAGCATCAGCTGCAGAGAGCCCTGCTAAGGTGGGGGAGGGAAGGGAGAGAAGAGAGGGGCAAGAAATTATGGAAGGGAAAACAAAGCAGCAGAGGCTGAAGAGTTATGGCATTTGGGGATTTAAATAGGACAGTGCAATCAAATGGATTTAAGATGGTAGAAAGGAAAACTGAATAAAGACTTTAGATCGAGCAGTTAACTCAAGGGCAGTTTCAGTGAAGTGAAGGTGATCGAAAATAGAGTCAGAAATTAGACTGCAATGAATTTAGAAGACAGTAGAATTAATTGTTCTTTGTGCTTCGGGAGGAAAAGTGGGATAAATAAATTAATCCCCCTTTAGGTGAGGCAGCTGTTTCTCAAAGAGTAGGGGAACTTTAATTCCCGAGTATTTGGCCACATCAAGCTAGCGAGGATAACCATTTATTTCTATTCCTGAATTTGACTATCAAATCCAACCAAGACCCAAGTAATATTTCTATCCAGCTTTATTCATCGGAAACAATCTATTCCACTGCCAAGGCACAACTGCTATTAATACTTACACATCACATATTTGTGCTGGGCATCAGTATTTTTTTTCCAACGGAAGAGGTGGCTTCTACAGATTGCACAAAGCAATGTTCTGCAGAACCTTGAAAATGTAATCAGCAGGTTCAAACTATTCACCAACACTTTGTGCTTAAGAATGCCATCCACACTGCAGCCTCAGCTGATGGGAGACTAAGCTACCTTCCAAAATAGACTCTTGAGAATATGATACCGCATTCCACAACGTTAAGCACAAGTAAAACTTACACTATTACGACAGTCGAATTGTCACATGTTGCTCTGAACTGAAAACAAATCTTTGTTTTCAACAGACATTACTGGGACATTTTGTAAATGAAGACTTCAGGCCAAGACATCCTCCTTTGACTCACCTATGCACAAACTACGTGACAACTCCTGCAGCCAATGCTATGCTTATAAATAGAGCATTTCTAATAAATGGTCAATTTGTGTAATTTTGCAACCAATAGAAATTGGCGGGCCCAATTAAAAAATGTGTTACCGATCACATTACACTGTTTTGGCTTTGGGGTCCTTAGTGTGCCAAGCCCTACATGTATTCCAAGTTCAAAAATCATTATTATCTGATACATTATTATTATGTAATACAGTTGGTCGTACATGTTCCTATTGTGATGAGTGTTGTAGTCATATGTCGTTTGTATGGTCCATTGTGGAACTTTTCTCCATGGGTGTTACTCAACTAACTGTAGATCTCAGTGAATCATTCTGATCCTCGTGGGAGCTAAGCCAGGCTAAGAAAGCAATCTGTTTAATTTAAAAAGCTCCAGGCCAAAACTTCAGTTCCTGAATACTTTTATCCAAGGACAGCATTATTAAGAATTCATAAAGGTTGACAGTTCTCATATGACTCTCATTATGTTACTATATAATGTGTATTGTATATTCACAGTGAGCAGAAACATCTGGCATAAAACACAACCCTGCCATGAAAAAAACACTGGCAGTTAAATTTGACATTGTTCTTACTCTTAATTCATCTTTACAATGATATTTTTCTTTACTCAAGAACATCAGTTCTGATAGCTTTAAAGCAGACTTTTTGCCACAGATGCTGTTGAAGTTCCACTGAAACATAAACTGTCTAAATGAGTCCACAGTAAACCGAGAAATCCAACAAAACCTGTGACAAAACCACTAAGGCCAGATCCCTTGCAAGTAGATCCACCTCATAGCTCATCCAACAAAAACTAAGGTGATTTATAGGTTATAGGAAGGATTCCCCACGGACTGGGGAAACCCAAGTTCTGCTATCCAAGCTTTTGGAGAGAATTTGGAACAGCCATCCTTTCAGCTAAACCAGCCCCAAAAGATTATCAGGGGATAAAACTGGAGGGGAAGCACTACATCTGTCTTTCTCAGATACAAGGTGGGATTAAATTTAAGAAGGAGGGTGCCACATGTACCATAGCAATTTCAGCACTGCAAACACAATATTTGATAATCCATATCAGTTCACAGAAACATGGGATCTACCAGTATCAGGACATTCACATGGTGGTAGGTGGATTTTCAAAATTAAGTTAAAATTATATATACATATTTAAGTATACAGAAAACAAAAACAGTATAAATGTATAGAAAACGATGTTTGTTCGTGGAGAGGGAGTCAATCTCATCCATGTAAGCTCTTTGGAATATTTATTCTTCCCAAAATATATGTAAAGGTTAGCTCTTTGTAGTTAAAGATGGGAGAGCTTGGGAGTGGAAGCTTTTAAACCTTCTACTGAGTTAACTGCTATTACAGAGTTCTGAGTTTATTGTCTGTATTTCCATACAAGCTGTTTTTTACAACTAAAAAGTCAAAGTGGCAGAACTTTTAGCAAAGATGCCTTTTCCTTCTTTGCTAAAAATAGTGCTGCCATATAAACACCTGAACAACATGGTCAGGTAAAACTAAAAGCCCACTGCAAGGGCAACATTCCGGTCCCACAAGGGCCAGCTGGATGCCAACAGGAAGTCAACAGGGAACATGTGCAATTTCTCATACCCACTGATTGCAGCAGCTAGGCTCACATGTCATATTAAGTCACAGACTACATAACTAGTTCTTAAATTGGACAAAAAAATATGATTCATTTCATAAAATATGCCAATCTTCAAACAAGCAATTACCACTTAGTTTGACCTATCAATCCATCCAGTAAGCCGTGAATATACACACACACACACACATATATATACACACACCCTGTTTCCCTGAAAATAAGACATCCCCTGATAATAAACCTAATCCGGCTTTCAAGCGCATGTGCTAAAATAAGCCTCCCCCCGAAAATATTTAAGTGCAGAGCTGGAAATCAGGTAAGACAGCAAGAGGAGCCCCATCTTGTTCCATGTGCCCCAAAATAATAAGACCTCCCAGAAAATAAGGCCAAGTGCTTATTTTTGGGTTCAAAAAAATATAAAACAGGGTCTTATTTTCAGGGAAACACAGTATCTATTTATCTCCCTCTCTCTGACAGACAGATGGACGGAGTAGGGAGAGAAAGAACCCTCATATCATTAGACTAGATCAGTGTTTCTCAACCTTGGAAGCTTGAAGTCCACCCATCTTCAAGCTCCCAAGGTTGAGAAACACTGGACTAGATTCTTAAGACCAAGAGAAGGAAAAACTAACCTGTACATTTTGGTATCAGGACTGTGTTAGCTATGGAGCAATTTATGTCCCAATGTCTTGCAAAGTGGAATTTTCTAATTTTGGACATGTCATTCCTGCAGTTCTCAGATGTATTATAAATATAGGTAAGGTTGGGATACGCAGAAGACTCTGATTCTCCTTTACTTTTCACAAGATTATAAAAGTGCAGAGTCAGGAGACAGCATCCCTTGTCCTTCTGCAAGACTAGATTACCAGTACATTCTTTCCCAGCTAGTTCCATGCACTGCTTGGATTTCTAGCAAGAGGCACAGGCTGCAGACAACCCATCTGGCTTTGACCCAGCAACTGCCAAGCAATAAACCAACAAAATGGCAGCTGGTGCCAATTAGAGAAAGAGAGCTGACTAATACTATTGGCTGAACTGGCAAATACCTCCCTCGATGACTAAATGGTGGCTGTTTTCAGCACTACATTCCATTTGGCCACTTCAGACGGCATCATCTAATTACATTCATTGCTTCTAAAGTAAGTTATTCACATGATATAGGAATGGCTAAGTCCAACAAAAATATTGTTACCTTTATTTATTTATTGGGTCACCAAACTCGTTATCAAGGCAACTCAGGCTTTAGCTGAGCCAGCATTTGCCAGTTAGTGCTCGAGTACTTATGAGTAACTGGAAGCACTTTAGGATATTTAAGGTCAAGCCAGTAACATATTCTGGAGTCTTCTCTTTTCCTCCATGAGCTGAAAGAAATCTCTGAGCACTCGTGGAGCTTTTAGAAGTATGAACCACCCAAAACTATTTAATAGTCCTTTTCCAGTTGTTTATAAATTATTATGGAACTAGAATATTTATAGAGTTGACCGACTGAGTCTTTTCCTAGGCTATCAAAAACATTGTAATAGTTAAAGGGTGGAAAAAAATAATTGAAAGTTAACATACCATCTAAATTCAACATTTCTTTCTCTGCCTCTCTACTCCAGAGTTAGAAATAATTAAGATTTCTACCACTCTCTATCTCTCCAAGATGAGAAATAACTAGACATGAAGATCTAAATTTATTTAAAAGTCAGTATAAATAGTACAGGGTTATAAAAGTATCGCTAATATTAAACCATGCACAACCAAACAATGAAGACAACCATTTTATTCCCTGGAAAACTACATCATTTTTCCCATGAGAAGCTACATTATGTCAAGCTTACCTAGAAATTGAAGATTCCAAAAATTCACTGAGTTAAGAGACTGATCAACTTTTTTATAGTACATAATGATACAGAAGACGTATGGCAATGAACCACGGATAATGTGTTTAATACTTTATGCTGTTTACATAGGAGTAGAATCTGTTCAATTTAAATGTCACTTGAATATCAGTATTCGAGACAAATCATTTAAACAAAATCACATTAGAAGTCCCAGCTTGAACCTGGCTTATAAACACAGTTCGTTCTAAGATACTTTGTTATTCCTGAAATTAGGATCCTATACTGTTCCTATATCCTGTGCAAACCTCTTGCAAACAGCAGATACTCTTTTTTTTGTCCTCGGGATGCATTCCACAAAAAAGCCCCCCCACACACACACACACATCCACAAACCCCAAAATCCTCCCAAATACATAACCACTTGCCTCCACATACCCTACAATGAACACTCAGCACAGAATTAAAAATACAGTACCATGGAATAAATGGAGAAAACTATGCAAGTCTGCTATACCATTGGATCTACAGGGTCTCCTATACCATTGGCAACCAGATAATGTCCCTTCCAACTCCGTTATCCTGTAATACTCTCCTGATGGGATTAGAAGATTGCTCACTCAGAAATGATGCTCTTGTTCCACCACAAAAGTTCTATAGTTTCTCCCAACTCTCAATTTCTATTAACATATTTTATTGAGTTATAAAATATTATAAAATATACAAAATACAAAGTAAATAGAATAGTGGGGGGGGGAAGAGAAGTGAGGAAAGAAAAAGAAAAAGCACTCACTTCCGACTATAAAAGGAAGGCATTCACATCAAATCACAATTTTTTGCTTTTTCATAATAATATGAACAAGCCATTTCTATAAAGATCTATCAGTCTAATCGGTAAAACCCAAAATCAGAGTTTCATTCTTTTCCACATCAAGCACGAGGTTCAGAAGAGGTCTCCAACAACTCTCTGTTTCTAAAGAAGCCTCATAAAAGATTCCTGAGGAACATTTTTTGTGACCATATTCTTTTAGTGTCAGTAGCCCCAGCAGCAGCCTAGCCTTGGGCGAGTGAAGTCACATACAGACCACAGCCTGAAGGTGGCTGGCACCAACTTCAGTGTTGAGCCTTGAGATGAATGAGGAAGGTTCTAAGCATCAAAACAATTCTAACCACTCCCTCCTCTCAGGCCCTGGAAAAGAGCTGGCCTTGCCCCTGACATTCACCCCCCAGAGGCTGTCAAGGAGACACCGAAGGGTCACCTTGCGAGAGCCACTTGACCCCTTCAAAGCAGAGACAAAGAGGAGCCAGATTGCAGTTCCTGTAAAAGCTTATTTCAGGCATTTCCTGAGGCTCCCAAAATCCCCATTGAGCACAGAGAGCTGGGCTTCCCTAGAAAACCAGTGGAACAGCTTGCCTTCTGAAGTTGTGGGGCTCCATCACCGGAGGCTTTTGAGAAGAGACTGGACAGCCATTTGTCTGAAATGGTGTAGGGTCTCCTGCTTGAGCATAGGGCTGGACTAGAAGACCTCCAAGGCCCCTTCCCACTCCCATTATTCTATGTTCTATCTTGTATATTAAAGTCCAAACTCAGTGGAGGAAATACCATCCAGACAATGAACACCTGGGTAGAGGTCTCCTGCTTGAGCAGGGGGCTGGACCAGAAGACCTCCAGGGTCCCTTCTTCCTCTGCTACTGTTATTACTTCACATGATCTTGATACTTATTACGTAGTGATCTTGATACTAACCCTGTTATTCTGGAACAGTCGAGGGTCCCCTGCTTGAGCATGGGGTTGGACTAGAAGACCCCCAAAGTCCCTTCCAACTGTTACTCTGTTACTACTTCACATGTTCTTGATACTAATTACTTATGATCACTTCAAGTGAACTTGATACCAACCCTGTTATTGTGGAATGGTCGAGGGTCTCCTGCTTGAGCAGGGGGTTGGGACTAGAAGACCTCCAGGGTCCCTTCTAACTCTCGCTATTCTGGAATGGTGGAGGGGTTGAAGACCTGCAAGGTCCCTTCCAGCTCTATCCTGATCAACTGAAAAAAAACCCAAATGCTTCTCTCTCTGCCCTGCTCCACCAGGCAACCCTACACCCAGGGCCCCAGGGTCTCCCGCCTCGGACCTACCCCAGAGCCTATGAAGCTGGGAAAAGCAAAAATGGGTTGCTCTCCAGGCGCTCCTCGCCCTTCTTCCAGCCCTGCAAGACCCCAGGGATGGGCTGAGACAGGCCCCGCACCCGAGGGCCCCCCCAGGAGTTCTCAGCCCCCCCCTCCTCCTCCTTCCCCCCCCACCCAGAATCCCCCCCCCGTCCCCGCTCACCTTTGTAGAGGTTGGTGACGGCGGTGGCCGCGTTCTGGAAGGGCACCCAGAGGGAGAGGCCGGGCTGCTGGCACACGCGGTCTGCGCGGTGGGGGGGAGAGAGAGCAAAGGGGAGAAAGTGAGCCTCGCCGTGACCGCCTAACCCCCCCCCCCCCCACCTCGTCCTCCTCTTTAAGGCCCGGCCATGTTGCGCTTCGCCATTTTGTTCACCCGCCGCCGCCGGGACGGAAGCGCAGGAAATGGGAGGGCGGGGGGGGGGGGAGAAGAAGAGGTCCGAGGAGGACGGAAGCCGCCTGGAAGCGTCCAAATCCGCCCCGGGGGGGGGGGATAGGAGGAAAAAAGAGCGGTGCGGAATGCTCCATTTTCCCCCCATGGCTGGAGGGGGGTAGAAGAAAGCGGGGCGCCCCTTCTTTAAAAAAAAGGGGGTGGAAACTACATCTGGGTCTATTGCAGGCGGCGGCGCCCCCCCCCCGTTTAAGGCCCTTCCCACCCCGAGTATTCGACCCCCCCCCCAACGGCCATTTTGTTGGTGGGAGGGGCCAAGGGCCCGGGCGAGCCCACCCTCCCTCAGGACGGGAGGAGGACGGGACGGGCGAATCCATTTGTGCCACCCCCCCCAACGGGGAGCCGCTTTCTTCACCGACTGAGAGGGAAGAAAGAGAAGCGGCGGCGGCGGCGGCGGCGATGATGAGGCCTCCCCGCCATCTTGAGGGCGCCCGGCGGGGGGAACCGGGCCGGGCCTCGACGACCACTCCCAAAGGTTCCCACCCGGGTGAGGGGAAGGGAAAGACAGACCCCCCCCTGTGAGGGGAGGGGTCTCCCTCCCGGCGTCGACACGTGTCAGGGCGTCCACACGTGCGGCGGGGCCTCCGCTCACCCTTGTAGAGCTGCGCCACGGCGGTGGCCGAGTTCTGGAAGAGGTGCCAGAGCTTCTGCTGCTTGGGCTCCGGCTGCGGGGTGGCGGCGGCGGCTGCCTCGTCGTCGTCCTGTAGTTCGGGCGGCAGAGGGCCGCCCCCGCCGCCGCCTAGGCCGCCGCCGTCGTCCTGCTCGGCCTCGGCCAGGCACTGCCGCTCCCACTGGCTGAACCAGTGCTCGGGCCCGTGCAGCTCCTGGATCTCGGCCTCGCCTTCCTCCTGCGCCGCCTGATCCTCCATCGCTGGCTCGCTCGCCCGACCGACCGGCCGGGCCGCCTCGGCGCGGCTCCGGCTACCTCCGTCCGGCCGCGCCCGGCAGCTGCGGCGACGCCATCAAGAAGAGCCGCTGCCGCCGCCGCATCCCCGGCCGCTGCCGCCGCCCACACTGAGCCCGAGACGCCGCCCCGAGCGCCCCAAAAGGCCTCACCCGAACATGCTAGGGGGAGGGGACAGAAAACGACAACCCCCCCACCCGCGGTAGAGCCCGCCTCCTTCTCTTCGCCGTCGACGCTGCCCCAGCGACTCTCCGGCGCCTGCCGCGCGCCCATTGGGCGGCTGACGCGCCCATCAATGTCATAAAGGAGGAGGCGGCGAAGACGAGGTCATCAAGTTTGGTTACGCCGGCAAAATGGAAAGGAGGAAGACAGGGAGGGGGAGGAGGACCCGTCCGCGCAGGCGCAGCCGAGGAGGGGAAAGTATGTGCGCGCGCACGTCAGCCTCGCTGCGCCTCCACGCACGCGCAGTTTCTCCTGCGCGGTTTCTCGGTGCCTAAATTCGCCGCCGGGCGTGGCTCGGCTTCACCCTTGTGGCTTTAAATCAAACACCGTTTGCAACAGCGGGATAGCGCCAATGCAAAGGTTTGGTGCTTTGTAGCACCGTGCATTGGGCCGCGTACATTCCTTTAGGAAACCATAGTTCAACCATGATGCCTAGATGGAACCATGCAGTGTGGAGGGGCATGCTGAGCTGCAGAAGCGAAAAATCTGAATTTTGGTTCAGTAATCTGCAAATCGCCCCCGCCCTCCTCCGGCGTGCTTTTTCAACCCAGCCTTGGCATTGCAAAAAGTCTGCAGAGATTCTCAATCATCCAGGTCCTGGTTGTCCCAAAGGTGGGTTTTTTTTCCAGGAGGCCACCGGACTTCCTTCTTTTTTTTTTCTTTTGAAGACGTTTCGCTTCTCATCCAAGAAGCTTCTTCGGCTCTGACAGGGAGGATAGTGGGGAAGGGATTTTTATTCTGCAAGGAATAAAAATCCTTCCATTCCCCACTATCCTGTCAGAGGTGACTTTTAGCTATGCAATTTGGGACGAACACCCTTGGAATAGGGTTGGGAGTAGGAATGGATTTCCAGAGGAGGGGGGAAATGCAGACTACAGGAACCATTTGTACCACTCAGGTGACCTTAAGGACACAAGTAAACCTCCCGAGTGCTTCAAAGCTCCTCTAAAACAGTGTTTCTCAACCTTGGTAGCTTGAAGATGGGTGGACTTCAACTCCCAGAATCCCCCAGCCAGCAGCGCTGGCTGGGGGTTTCTGGGAGTTGAAGTCCACCCATCTTCAAGCTTCCAAGGTTAAGAAACACTGCTCTAAAAGGATGCAAATGACCAGCTCTCTGCAAGGAGTATAAATCCTTCCATTCCCCACCATCCAGTCAGAACTGAAGAAGCTTGAATGAGAAGTGAAATGTTTTCAAAAGAAAAAACAAGAAAGTCCAGTTGCCTCCTGAAAAAAACACCATTGGGACAACCGTAACCTGGATGACGGAGAATCTCTACAGACTTTTAGATTTAGTGTTCTGAGCTTTCAGATTCGTGCTGGAGCCCATCCTCAATAAACTTCTGTGTGTCTGTCCCAAAGGTGCTTTTTTTCAGGAGGCAACTGGACTTTCTTGTTTTTTCTTCTGAAGACGTTTTGCTTCTCATCTGAGAAGCTTCTTCAGCTCTGACAGGATACTGAGGAATGGAAGGATTTATATTCTTTGCAGACAGCTGGTCACTTGGGACAACCATTTGGGACAATCCAGGTCACAGGACAACCATCACCTGAGAATCTCTATGGACTTTTAGCTATGCAATTTGGGATGAACACCCTTTGAATGGTGTGGAATGGATTTCCAGAGGGGAAAAAATTGCAGACTACAGGAACCAGGAGCACCACCCAGGTGATCCTGAGGACATAAATAAACCTCCAAGTGCTTCAATCACCCTCCAAAAGGACGCAAATGACCAGCTTCTCTGCAAGGAATAGAAATCCTTCCATTCCCCACTATCCAGTCAGAGCCGAAGAAGCTTCTCGGATGAGAAGCGAAACGTCTTCAAAAGAAAAAACCAAGGAAGTCCAGTTCTGAAGTCCTGAAATAAACCACATTTGGAAATGTTATTGCAGAACTGCATTCCTGTTGTGGTGCACCTTGACAAGAGGGAAGGTAAAAGCAAGGATTGCCTGTACAGGTAGTCCTCGACTTACGATCACAACTGAGCCCAAAATTTCTGTTGCTAAATCAAACATTGGTGAAGCGAGTTTGCCCCATTTTGTGACCTTCCTGGCCACAGTTGTTCAGTGAATCACTGCAGTTGTTAAATTAGTCACAGAAACTAATTTACGACCATTTTTCACACTTATGACCATTGCAGCATCCCCATGGTCACGTGATTTGCATTCGGATGCTTGAGAACTGACTCACGTTTATGACGGTCGCCGTGTCCCCAGGGTCATGTGATCCCCTTTTGCGACCTTCTGACAAGCAAAGTCAATGGGGAAGCCAGATTCACTTAACAAATGTGGCAAGGAAAGTCACAAAACGGGGCAAAACTCACTTAAATATATCACTTAGCAACAGAAATTTTGGGCTGAATTGTGGTCGTAAGTCGAGGACTACACGTATTTTGTTTTATCAGCAAAAATAAAATGCAAAACAATAAACAGAAAAATGTACATCCAAGACTAACAACAAAAAAGAAAAAAAATGTGTACAAAAAGAAGGGAGAGGGAATGACCCAAATGTCAATTAAAAATACAGTATCCACCCTGGCTGGATGCTGAAAATTAAAAAAAAAAAATAGCTTTTGCTCCGCTTACTTAACAGATCCACAAATAGTTATAAGCTGTCCCATCCTTATTTAATAAAAACTATATTGCAGATGGGAAAGTATCTACTAATCTACTAATCAAATCAAATCAACATGTAATCATAACATATATGTGAAAAATAGGGATGGGGGGGAAGCAATTACAGTAATCTTCAAATCCCTCTGTTAACCATCTGTTATTGCATTTAACACATAAAAAGTCCATAAATTGTATTTTTCCCTTTAAGATTAAAGAATCTGAAAGAATACAGTGAATTTTGTTAATATAAATGGTGATGGTTTATCAAGTTAATTAAGTGCAAACAAATATATATTATTTCCACAGAAAGGAAGATAAAGCAGAAATGATTAAATTGATTGCTTTATTCAAAGAGGAATATATATTTAATTATGTTTTGGATTTGGATATTACTTCTGGATTTTGTTCTTGTGATGAAAAAAACCCCGAAACTTTAACTTTGGTTTTGCCGATTAGATAGATTTGTTGTTATAGAAATGACTAGTTATATACTAATGTTATATACTAATAAAAAAGTAAAAAGTTGAGGCTGTAATGTTATCTTCAGTCAATGCTTCCCCCCCCACTTTGTACCTGATATTTTCTTTCCCCCTCTCTTTTCCTTTCCTTAATTTCCTATTTTTATTTTTCTCTGTATTTTATACATTGATAAAACAATAAAATCATGAAAAAAAAACACACCAAATGGCTTCCAGTCTTTTATAAAGTTGTCCGGTCCATGCCGGCAGTTATTCCTGAAAAAGAGTGAAACTGGGTACAAACAGTCCTCAACGTACGACCTTAATTGAACGCAACCTTTCTGTTGTTAAGGGAGACATTTGTTAAGCGAGTTGTGTTTTACTATCTTTCTGGCCTCAGTTAAGTGAATCACTGCAGTTGATAAATTAGTAACACGGTTGTGTGAATCTGGCTTCCCCATTGATTTTGCTTGCCAGAAGGTCACAAAATAGCAAGAGCTTAGTCTATGCTTTTAGCACTTAGACTTTACCACTTAGACTTACATACTGCTTCACAGTGCTTCACAGCCCTCTCTAAGCGGTTTACACAGTCAGCCACTTGCCCCCAACAATCTGGGTCCTCATTTTACCCACCAAGGATGGAAGGCTGAGTCAACCTTGACCCAGTCAGGATCGAACTCCTGGCAGTAGGCAGCGTTTGCTTGCAAAAGTGTATTCTAACCACTGCACCACCAAGAGAGGGAGGGAGGGAGGGAGGGAGGATGCCACGATGTAAAAAAGATATATAATGCAGAGAAGAGCAATAAAGAGGATTAGGGGACTGGAGGCTAAAGCATATGAAGAACAGTTGCTGGAACTGGATATGTCTAGTCTGATGAAAAGAAGGACTATGACATGATAGAGGTGGTCCAGTATCTCAGGGGCTGCCCCAAAGAAGAGGGAGTCAAGCTGTTCTCCAAAGCACCTGAAGGCAGGACAAGAAGCAATGGGTGGAAACTCATCAAGGAGAGAAGCAACCTAGAACTAAGGAGAAATTTCCTGACAGTTAGAACAATTAACCAGTGGAACAGCTTGCCTCCAGAAGTTGTGAATGCTCCAACAGTGGAAGTTTTTAAGAAGATGGTGGATAACCATTTGTCTGAAGTGGTGTAGGGTTCCTGCCTAGGCAGGAGGTTGGACTAGAAGACCTCCAAGGTCCCTTCCAACTCTGTTTTCTATTCTAGGAAGGAAGGGCAATAGCAATCAGTAGATGTAGCCTGCAGTACTGCACTCTAACTACTGCCCCACTGTGGCTCATAGGGGATTACATGACCTTGGGACACTGCAACGGTCATAAATGTGAATCAGTGCCAAGCATCTGAATTTTGATCACATGATCCATCTGCTGCAAAAGTTGTAACTCTGAGAAACTTAAGTCACTTTTCAGTGCCATTTTATCTTTGAACGGTCACTAAATGGATTCTTGTTAAGTCGGGGACTACCTGTGATTTGAACAGCAGATGCTGGGGAAACCGGGGGGGGGGGGGAGCAGTAGAGGGAGAGATGTGAGGAATACTTCCCCATTCCTGGCAGCATTCTCAAGGTAATCCTGGTTTAGCTTTTGCCCATCTAACTTAACTGACAGTAGCCTTCTAACACATCATAGGCAATGCCTGTTGGGAAGGGAATGGGACAACTTGCCAGAGTCAACTGACTGTGGGACAATTTAATAATTCTGTTTAATTACCATATTTTTTGGACTATAAGACACTCCAAACTATAAGATGCACCTAGCTTTTGGGGAGGAAAACAATTACCCATCATTGCTGCTGCCTAATTGCTGCCTCTGTACGCCCCATTTTCAGCCTCTGCACATCCCGTTTTTGACCCATTCCAGGCGGCGGGGATCACTGCCACCACCGCCTATCCCCACCACCTGGAACGAGCCAGAAACTGGACACGCGGAGGCCAAAAATGGGGTGCGCGGAGGCGGTGATGGGCGGCGACAGGCGACAGTGATCCCTGCAGCCTGGAACAGCTGATAGGCGGTATTCCCGAAGGCCGATCCATCTGCCAATCAGCTGCTTATGCTAAATCAGGCTGTGCTGAAGCTGACCAGGCTGTTTGCTAAAAGGAGGTAAATTGCTGGGAGGCAGAGGCCGAAGGATGGGGGCTGGCGGGTTGGCGGGGCTTCGGCAACCTTTGCTATATAAGACGCACAGATATTTCCATCCACTTTGGGGGCGGGGAGAGAGAAGTGCTTCTTATACACCAAAAAAATACTGTCTTTAAAATAAATAAAAATTATTTTCATTTTTGCCATTTACATTTCATTCCGTCCCTCCTTTTGCATTTTCTTTAATGATGTCAGCCTCAGCTGACAAATGATTATATTCCACCATTTCTTTGATATTGGTGCAACTTTTGTCCCCAGTGAGTTGTCCTGTGGCGAGATGGCCGTGGTGAGCTGGCTGTGGCAAATTGTCATAGACCCGTTGGGAATGGCCGTGGCTAAGCCACCAGGCAGAGAAAAAGGATAGAGTGAACTTGGTTTGATTTGTACTGAAGTGTGAATTTACTTATTTTCATGTTTTTCAAACCACAGTGCAAACTGAAACACATTTACCCTTCAAAATCTGGACCTTTCTCCATTTTTCAAGGCAGCTCTCCAATGGGAAACGGTTACATTCCTGAAGCTTCTACAGTTAAAACATGATACAATGGGAACTAACAAAACCAAATTAGGAAACGTATACATTTAATAAATTATTATAATATTAGCAAAAGTGCTTGCAAAACCAAAACAAATTGCCTGCAATTTTTGCGGGTAATTAGAAGAAATACATATGTAAATTTTAGAACTTTTTTTTAAAAAATACAAAGGAGTAGAAAAGTGGGACAAACTAAATTAAAATGGATCAGGAATGAAGTTGAAGTCAACAGATGTAGTTGTCCTTACCGGGAAGTACAGATAATCCTCAATTTATGACGGTTGCTTAGCAACTGTTTGAAGTTACAATGATGGTTCTACTTGGAGGCTGCAGTCCAGGGGTGAAATCTACTTACCTTCCCTACCAGTTCGGAAGTGCATGCGCCTCTCGCATCACATGCACGTACAGACCCTCTGCACATGCAGAAAGCCTTCTGTACATGAGCAGAGGGTAAAAAACAAATTAGTTCCTGGTTAAAACCAGGAAGTAACACGATCAGGCAGGTAGGCAGAGCCTCACACTGCTGTCACTACCGGTTCTCCAAACCAACCGCCACCATCACTACCAACATTTCACCCCTGCTGCAGTCCCTTCTTGAACTTCAGGCTCTTGCCAACCGGGCTGCATTTACGACCGTTTTCAGTCCCGTAGTCATATGACCACGTTTTCCAATCCTTTTGGCTGAACCAGCATTTACTACCATTTTGTAATGACTTCAGCGTTCACTTTAATGACCATAATGGACACTTGTCAATCTCGGTGTCCCCTTAACAACGGCCACCAAAAAAAGCCATAAAATCGAGCTGATCACATTATACCATTTTACAACTGTGATGGGCACAGTTCCATTAAGGGCATGTTAAGGACTATTCACAGTCAGCTATATTTTAGTAGCCATCATATAGGCTGTGAAATCGTGGGTTTCACTTACCTTCGCTACCGGTTCAGAACTGTGAGCACGTGCGCACTTGCTTTGCTTGCACATGGCGCTTCTGCGCATGCGCAGAGTGTCCGTGATGACGGGCGGGCAGGGGGACAGAGCCACCACTGCTGCTACCAGTTTTCCCGAACCAGGGCGAAGTGGTAGAAACCCACCACTGATGTTGTGTCAGAAGCAGATTGTTGTGGCCCCGCCCTCTGAGCCTGTCCCATCGGAGGAAGAAAGCTCCGAGCATGAGGAAGAGGAGTCAGCCAGGCCTCCCTCTCCAGGCCCCTCCCCTCTGGCATTGTCTCAGGTGCCGGCCAAGGGAGAGGAGATTAGCAGGGAGACAGCTGGTTCGGATCAGAGTGACGAAGAAACATCATTCCTGGATGCACACCTCCGAAGGCGTGATAAACGATTGCAGCAGTTTAGGAGGCATGCTAGGGATTAGAACTGAGTCACTGGACCACACCCCAGAGACTATATAATAGAGGGTGGTTGTCAGTGATCCTTGTGACGAACAAAGCAAACCTTGAATAGTCACTAAGGCCTCGTCTGGAATTGCTGAGAGAAAGATTTCTTGTCGGACATTTGGACTCTTGAGTATTTATCTTTCTGTTTTACTGTGAAAATAAAGACACTTGGCAGACGGTGTGTCTATCGCTGCCAAGTGGGAGATAAAGGAACTGGGTGCGTTCCAAAGTGTTTCCTTAACCCTCGGCTGGCTGTGTGTGTGTGTGTGGGTGGGTACGGGGACAGATCACAGATGATAACCAACGATTAGGAGTGCAAAACAGTCATCCTGGATTCTCAAATCCCCTCTTTATTCACAGGTGCATCAGTTTACCTTGGCCTCACCTGAAAAATGCAGGTCAGGTGATTCCTCAGACTCTCGGCTTTCATTCAGGACCTAACCCGGAATCAATCGGCAGATGACACTAAGCTAGCAGGAATAGCCAACATTCCAGGATCCAAAAAGATCTTGACAGACTTGAACAATGGGTCCTATCCAATAAAATGAAGTTTAATGTGGAAAAAAGCAAGGTTTTACACTTAGGCAAGAGAAACCAAAGATACAAATACGGATTAGGTGAAACCTGATTCAAAAATAGTAATTGTGAAAAGGACCTTGGAGCTAATACAATACTTGGTTATATCAACAGAGGCATTAAATCAAATTTGCATCAAATATTACTTAATCCCCTTATAAAACCTTAGGAAGACCACACCTGAAATACAGAATCCAATTTTGATTACAAAAAAAGATGTTGAGACTTTGCAAAGTGCAAAGTGCAAAGTGCAAAAAGTGCAGAGAAGAGCAACTAAAATGATCAAAGGCCTGGAGACTAAAGCATATGGAGAACGGCTGCAGGATTTGGGCTTGGCTAATCTAGAGAAAAGAAGAATCGGGGGTGACATGATCGCAGTATTCCAGTACTTGAGGGGCTGCCATAAAGAAGAGGGGATCAAATTATTCTCCAAAGCACCAGAAGGCAAGACAAGAAACAATGGTTGGAAACTAACAAAAGAGAGAAACAACCTGGAACTAATGAGAAATTTCCTACCAGTGAGAATTTTAATTTTTTTTTAATTTAATTTGATTTATATGCCGCCCTTCTCCAGAGACTCAGGGCGGCTTACAGTGCGTTAAGCAATAGCCTTCATACTTTTGTATATTTTATACAAAGTCAGCTTATTGCCCCCACAATCCGGGTCCTCAATTTACCTACCTTAGAAAGGATGGAAGGCTGAGTCGACCTTGAGCCTGGCAAGATTCAAACTTACTTTAATTGCAGACAGCTGGTGTTAAATTACAGTGCTTTTAGTCTGCAGAGCTATCCAGGCTCTTTTATGATTAACCAGTGAACTTCTTGCCTTCAAATCAGGGATGAAATCAGTGGAGGGATTCAGCCAGTTCGCACCACTTCGGGATACTAGCTGCCATTTAAGAGAAGTAGACTATAGATTTGATGTAATGGGTCTTAGGAATGAGGAATTTATATGAAGTATTGGTTGTTAAAATGACAAAGATTTGGAATGGTGTTTGTTTGGAAATAATTGTTTAGAATTTTGGGTGATATAGTAGAATGATAAATGTTTAGAATAAGATTTTTTCTTTTCTTTTTCTTTCTTTTTTTTTAAAGATGTAAATGGAAAAATTTGGAACAAAATTGGTTGAGGGAATGTGAGTAATTGTATCAATTTTATACCGGATCAAATCCTTGCTCTAAAAAGATGTATTTTATGTTGTATGTTTAAAAAAAAAATTTAAAAAAATTTCAAAAAAAAAATGAAATAAGATCAGTTTGGCATGATCTGTTTTTAACAAATCCATGCTGGCTACTAGTTATAATTTTATTTGTTTCTAGTTGTTCGCAGAAATGTTTTTGTATTATCTTTTCCAGGATCCTCCCAGGTATTGATGTTTAGACTGATTAGTCTGTAGTTTCCTGGGTCTGTTTTTTTCCCTGTTTCTTGGACATGGGAACCACATCAGCCCTTTTCCAATCCCCAGGTACTTCCCTGGTGCTCCAGGATTTTTGAAAGATGTGGTACAATGGTTCTAAAATAACATCTGCCAGCTTCTTCAGAACTCTGGGGTGTAATCTGATTTATATTCGTCAAGATCAGATAGGTGTTCTCTTACCATTTTCTTGCTTATTTCTTTTTTTAATTCTAGTCTATCTTTTACAGTAGTTATTTTGGTAAACTGGACTATAGTTTCTTTTTGCATGAAGACTGATGCAAAAAAGAATTAACCAGCTCTGCTGTCTCCCTGCTGCCTGTTACTTCCTTGCCATCTTCTCTCTTTAGTGGACCAACCATTTCTTTGAATTTTTTCTTCTTATTAATATGTTGAAAGAAACTTTTTTAAAATTATCTTTGACTTTTGTTGCAAGTCTTTGATCATTCTGAGCCTTTGCTTTCCTGACTTCATCTCTGCAGGTTCTGGTTATCTGCTGATATTCTGCCTTAGTTATGTATCCCTCTTTCCATTTTTTTGTACTTGTCCTTTTTGTCTTTCAGTTTATCAGAGAGATCTTTGTGCAGCCATGCTGGTTTCTTTTTGAATTTCTGGTTTTTCTTTTTCAGTGGTATTGTGTTGGACTGGGCTTTTATGATTGCATTTTTCAGAGTTTCCCACACTTCTTGAGTTGTTTTCCCCTTTAAGATTTTCCTCCATGGAATCTTTCCTAGGCTCTCTCTGAGTTTGTTAAAATCAGCTCTTTTAAAGTTTAAGACATTGGTTGGATTATTTTCTATTGCTTATGTTTGTGTTATATTGAATTCGAGTATGTTGTGGTCACTTTCGCCCAAGGTTCCAGCAACATCATCTCCCTCTACCACTTTTTCTCTATTATTAAGAATTAGGTCCAATATAGCTTTACTTCTAGTTCCCTACTGTACCTTTTGGCTGACAAAGTCATCAGCTAGGTTGGTTAGGAATCTGTTTGATCTCCTACTCATTGCAGGGTTGGTCTCCCAGTTGATATCTGATTATGTCACCCACTGAAGCGTACAGAAACCAAAAAGGTGAATACAACACTCTGGGCTAAAATGTATTCAGTACATGATGCAAACTGGACAATTGACCTGGTTCAGTAAACAATTGTCCAGGAACAAAGAGTTTGCATTTGTTCACACCAACCTGAGAATTTCTTTAATCCAAAGAGGAGAGAAAGCAGATTTTTTTTTCATATGCTGTACTTGCCACAAGAGGGCACCTTTACAAGCTAAAACCAGACAAGATTGCCAATTATCTGTTATACAGGTAGTCCTCGAGTTATGACCACAATTGAGCCCAAAATTTATGTTGCTAAGTGAGACATTTGTTAATTTGCTCCATTTTATGACTTTGTTTACCACATTTGTTAAGTGAATCACTGCAGTTCTTAACTAAGTCACACGGTTGTTAAGTGAATCTGGCTTCCCCATTGACTTTTGCTTGTCAGAAGGTCGCAAAAGGGGATCACGTGACGCTGCAAACGGTCATAAATGTGAGTCAGTAGCCAAGCGTCTGAATTTTGATCACATGTCCATGGAGATGCTGCAACAGTCAAGAGTGTGAAAAACGATCATAAGTCACTTTTTTCAGTGCCGTTGTAACTTTGAATGGTCACTAAACAAACTGTCTAGGATTACCTTAATTTATGTTCAGAGAGGTTGAAAACAATCCTATCTATTGACATATTTTATTTGGGGGCGAAATCCCCTTTAGCCTTTCTCATGTTTTATGCAGTGCGTATAAAATTTGTAAGCATAAAACACTGCATTGTCATCCTGAAACCTCCCAAATTTTTAATCAGCTGCAGTATTTCTGAATCTTAGCAAGTTTAAGATGCATGGACTTCAATTCCCAGAATTCCACAGCCAGCATGCTTAATAATGTTTATTTTAAACAGTTTCTTATTTGAAGTCTTTCCTTTTCTATATTCCTATGTTCTAAATCTAAAATCTAAATTGTATTTTTTAATGTTCCCGCTGGTGATGATCCTATGATGGTCAAAGACTAATAAAATGTGATTCTTATTAAAGCATTGCTTCTTATTATTTCCTGCAAAATTGAAAGAAAGGAATTAAAAACATGAAGATTTTCAGCACAGCTCAGACACCCAAGCCTTTAATCAGGAATCCAGTTAGAACTGGAGAAATTTGTATTTGAATCTTCCATTTAACACTTGTTAGAATTTGGAATTTGGAAACAGTAAATTTCTCAGCCTATTTTCCCTTGCAGATATATTACTATATAGTAACATAGGAGAGAGAACATTTATATCTTAGTTAGAATAGGCATCTTCTCTTCTTTTCTAAAAAAAAAGAGAGAGAGAGAGACAATTCCACAATTTATTTATTTAGAATACTTGTACTCAATGGATTCTGCATGGAGTCTCAGCAGTTTTCAAGGACATACCAAAAAACCCTATGACTCCTCCAAGCCCCCAAAATATCATATTTAAATTTTGCTTCTTCCACTTAAGAAGGGCTATTTTGAAGTGGAAAAGGTCCAGGGAAAGATTGTTAAGGGTATTTCCCCACCATTATCCTTCCCACTCTGACAAATTAGCCTTCAATAGACCCCTAGATATAAGCAATATCTCTGCAGACTAGGCAAAAGAGACAATCAACAAGACAAAAGGGGAACAAGAAGAAAAAACACCTCTCCACCAGCAATCAGCACTCAGCTAAGCACTCAGCTAAGCAGAGATTAATTCCAAGATTAACATCAGACCAACAATCAAGTCAACAATACCCCAAACAAGGAACTGCCAGACAAGCCAGCAGTAAACAGCCCAACCAAAGAACCTTATTGAGCTGTGGTGGTGCTGTGGTTAGAGTGCAATAGTGCAGGCTAATTCAGCTGACTGCCAGCAGTTCGATCCTGACCAGTTCAAGGTGGAACTCAGCCTTCCATCCTTCTGAAGCCAATAAAATTAGGACCCAGATTGTTGGGAGCAAGAGGCTGACTCTGTAAACCGCTTAGAGAGAGCTGTGAAGTGCTATGAAGCAGTATATAAGTCTAAGTACTACTGCTAATGCCCTTCCTTCCTTCCTTCCCTTCCCTTCCCTTCCCTCCCACCCACTGATTAGAATGCAGTATTGCAGGCTAATTTTGCCCACTGCCAGCAGTTCAGTCCTGACCAGTTCAAGGTGGATTCAGCCTTCCATCCTTCCGAAGCCAATAAAGGATGAGGATCCAGATTGTTGGGGGTAATAGGCTGACTCTGCAAACCACCTAGAGAAGTCTGTGAAGCGGTATATGAATCTAAGTGCTATTGCTATTCCATGGAATGGGTGGCCACTGCAGAAAAGGCTGTCCTACACCCTACCCACCATGGCAACTAGGTTGGTAAAACTCTTTGACCAACATGGAACACAGCTTGCCCCTTTTGCCAGATTGAGTGAGACAGGCCAGGGAAATGCAGGAGAATTATAAAGGGACGACTGATTTTTGCAAGCGGCATAAAGTTATGTGTATGCGGTATTTATTTTACAATAAGGGCCTCCTATCTCTCAAATATCAAACATAAAGGAAAATTCAGCACTGGAGAATGATAAAACATTCAGTATATCCAAGTAACACCTGAAAGGTCCAACTCATGTGCCAGACTAAGCAATGATTTGTGAATCAATCACAGTTGGCAAGGCTTAAACCAGGGCATGATTTACACACCTGAATGAATTCACACCTAGAGGCAAGTGTAGGCAGGACATAAAAAGTCACAATGACAGCCAGAAGTATGCAGTTCAAGCCCTGTCCTTTTGGTACAATAACACACAGAAAAATAAGTGGAATTTTGATGGCTGAATTGCCTCTGCCCTCTTGCCTTTTTCTCCTTTTGGACACCTCCCACAGGTGTAGAGGTGGGATCGCCTGGAAAAAAAACTGGAAAAATTGGGGACAAAACAAGTTTTTTTCCTTTTTTCCCAAAGCCGGTTTTTCTCCCCCAGAAAAATTGTGAAAAATAGGAGTGTGGAATATGTTCTTTTCCCATGATAAATAATATATATATATATGACATGGTGTTGAAACTGTGTAACACGAAGACCTTAATGAGAGATTTCTGAGACTTTTTGTAAAGTCTTAAATTATTGCAAGTTCTCTCAGCTGAAGACGAGCAAATCCTGAAATTCAATTCAAGTTAACACTGTATTTCTCAAGGCAGTTCTTAAACCAGAAAAATATGCATTTCTGCCACTAGGGGGCACTGCAGGGAAAAGACTCCAATTTAGTTTGCTTATGTACAGTACCTCGGACCTCCTACAGTTGAATAATTGTTGTTATACGAGGAAGAATAAATGGAAAATGATAGTAGTTCAGAAAATGAGATCGAATAAACTGCATGCATATGTTGTGTCTTCTATTTCTTTTTTTTTTTAAAGCACCAATCAAAAGGTAAACCTTGTATGGAGGTTTACCTTGTATGTAAGGTCCACATATTGAAGTGGACCTTAACTTTATTTGTTATTGGTGCTAAGGGGCAAATCTGATTATTATTTTTTATGTAGATGGTTTCTTGATTTTTTTTTTTGTTGCTTTTGAGGGAAAGGGGGTGGTTACCTGTTCTATTACAAGCAAAATACTTTTACATGCACTGCATTTCACACAATTTGTAAAACTACTCCATGCTGAACTTTTTTTCCCCAATGTTTCCAAAATTTATATTTTTTTCTGGAAAAAATGGGAGCGGGGGATTTTTTTTCACATGGCTTCAAAATTTCCGGAAATTTGACATCTCTACATAGGTGTCCCTCTTCACACAACACACTAGGCCAAAAGCATCCGAATCAGTGGTGAAATGTAAAATTTGTTACTACCGGTTCTGTGGGCGTGGCTTGGTGGGGGGGTAATGTGACTTGGGTGGGCGTGGCCAACTTTTTTTTTTTTACTTTTAAAACTTTTTTTCCTACAATCTCTTCGGCAGAAGAGGTTGTAAAAAAATGCTTTTAAAAGCCTCTGCTGATCAGGCAACTCAGCTGGGATCGTCAGAGGCTTTTAAAAGCATTTTTTTGGCCGAAGATGTTGTAGAAAAAATGCTTTTAAAATTTAAAAAAAAAAGCCTCTGATGATCGCGCGGCTCAGCTGGGCATGTGGGGGGGGCAGGGATTTTTGCTACTGGTTCTCCGAACCACCTGCCGCCATCGCTACCCGATCGGGCGATCTGGTCCGAACTGGGAACATTTCAGCCCTGATCAAAATCATAATGTTGGACCAACATCTAGGTCCAACATTAGGACAGGGTTCTCCAACTGTGGCAACGTTAAGACTTGGAGACTTCAACTCCCAGAATTCCCCAGACAGCAGAATTCTGGGAGTTGAAGTCCAGCAGTCTTAACATTGGAGAATCCCTGCTTTGGGGTATTCTGTAGGAGTCTCTTTCTTCTAGCTCTGCACTCGTGCCCTTGCCAAGCAGCCCAGCTCCCTCCGTGTGCCAACCCGGTTGCCATGCTGGACCTTCTGTTGACGGAACTTTCTCTTCCTTAGCTGCGCCTCGGCCAATGGGGTGCCAGGCTCAGATCTGCACATTCCATCCCATTTGTGCAGGTTCTCCTTTTGGAACATTGATGCCTCACACCCCCGGGCACCCATGCCAATGTGCTTGGCCTGGCTCGGAGAGACCAACAGCGAGGAACGGAGGAGTTCGTTTCCTGAGAGCCTCGTGCCAGTTATATCCCAGGTAAGCCGCCGTCACCAAGCTCCAACCCAAGAGGGGCATCAAAGTTTTTGCTAGGCAGAGAAAAATGTCTCTACTCGTTCTCATTCTGTTGAATGAAAGAGCGTTTTCTTTAGACATTTCTTCTTACAGAGAGGTTCAGGGACTTCTGCTGGGTACAGTAAGATGTTCTCCCACTGGCTCAGTGGCTAAGACACTGAGCTTGTTGATCAGCAGTTCAGCGGTTCAAATCACTAGTACAGGTCTCCTTCGTGAGCAAGGGGGTTGGACTAGATGACCTCCAAAGTCCCTTCCAACTCTGTTACTTTTACTAATTAAAGGATGGTGGCCAGGAAGACATTTTGAGTGGCCTTGCCTTTGTTGCATAATATTCTCTGCAGCCTCAGTGGCTTCCCACCTTTCCTTTCCAGGAGTCCCATGTGACTCCTTCCAGAGAGTTTCTTCAGGTGTGCCATTCCTGGGTTGTCTACACTCAACACCATCCCATCAAATGGTTGTCCAGTCTATTTTTTTTTTTTTGAAAACCTTCAGTGATGGAGCGCCCAAAACTCCAGGAGGCAACCCCGTCCATTGATTAATTCTTTTCACTGTAAGGAAATTTCTCCCTACTTCTATCGGAAATTGGATCTCTCTTTGATAATCTTCCACCAATTAATTCTTGTCTTGCCCCCGGGGGCTTTGGAAAAGAAGTCAATCTTCTCCTCTTCATAACAGCCCTTCAGAGCACTGGAAGACTGACATAGTGTACCCCCTGATCTTTCTCGTTGATACCTACCCTGTTTCCCTGAAAATAAGCCCTCCCCTGATAATAAGTCCAATTGGGATTTTGAGTGCATGTGATAAAATAAACCCCCCTGAAAATAAGCCCTCCCCAAAAATATTTAAACACATGCGCAGTCAGTCCCTGCCATTTCCTCTGGTTAGGGTTAGTGAGACAGAGCTGGAAATCAGGTAAGATGGCAAGAGGAGCCCCGATCTGCTCAACGCGCCCCCAAATAATAAGACCTCCCTGAAAATAAGGCCAATAGCTTATTTTGGGGTTCAAAAAAATATAAGACAGGGTCTTATTTTGGGGAAAACATGGAAGCTCCCTCAACCATTCATCATACAATTTAATCTACAGACATCTTATCCTCTTTATTGTTGTTTTTGCGCACTTTCCAGGGACTCAACTTTTTTTGTGGTGACCAGAACTGGACACAGCATTCCAAGTGTGGCCTCATTAGTACTTATAAAGTGGTATTATCACTTCTTATGATCTTGATACGATCTGTTGGTGCACTGGCTTTTTTGGCAGCTGCAGCACACTGCTGGCTCATACTTAAGTATTTGTCTGCTAGGACTCCTAGATCCCTTTCACAGGTACTGCTGTTGAGCCAGGTATCACTTGTTCCACACCTGTGCATTTGGCTTTTCCTGCTTAAGTATAGGGCCTTACTTTTTCACCAATTGAATTGGTGAATCCAATTTCATTTTAAATTGTATTTTATTCCTGTTTCATTTTAAATTGTGTTTTATCCAATTCCATTTTGAATTGATTTTATCAGATGTTAGTAATAATTTGTATCTGGAACTCTGCACTTTGATATGGCCCAAGGGCTAATCAATAAACTTTAAAGTAAACTAAACTAATCGAAACACCACTGAATTACATATTGTTGGATATGGCTCAATGCTCAAGTCTGTCAAAATAGTATAGGGTCTCCTGCTTGAGACAGGGTTAGAATCAGAAGACTTCCAAGGTCTATTCTGATTGATTGATTGATCATTGTTCTGGATCTTAAGCCAATTTGCTAAAGCTATCCCCTCCCCCCCCCAAGTTTGGTGTCATCTGCAAATTTGATCAGTTCCTCTTCTATCCCCTCATCTAAATTATTGATGATGATGGTTGAAAGTACTGGGCCAAAGACCAAACTTTGTGGTATCCCACTGCATGCTTCCTTCCATGTAACAATACTGTAGGTCAGTGATGGCGAACCTTTTAGGCACAGAGTGCCCAAACCGGAAGGTGCACGCGCCAGAGTGCCGTAAACCCAATGACCAGCTGGCCACCATGGATGCACACCTTGGAAAACTGACAACCATCTGGCTGAGTTGGGGTGATGGTGCGTGTGCCCACCTGTGGCATGCGTGCCATAAGGTTCACTGTAGGTCCATTGAGGACTTACCCATTGAGTGCAGTTGGTCAGCCAACTGTGAATCCATCTAAGGGTGCCTGCCCACTCCATATCGTTCTAGCTTACCAAGTTGTGGTCTACTATGTCAAATCACTCATCCATCTTCTCCCCTTGAGTATTTGGTGGAAATGCGAGTCCAGCTCTGTTCCAAAAAAATTCTGCATAATCAAGAATTTATTTGCTAGCTTCTTGGAACTTCCTGAGTGATAGCCGGAAAACTATTTGGTGTTTTCTTACCAGGATTACTTTCCTGGTTAACCCTACTTGTTACTTACTGTATATTCCAGAGTTCCCTCTCCATTGTGCATCCACTGTAGGCTGTGGCAGGCAACAGCATCAACCAATTCATTTTAAGGCTTTGAAAAATCAAAATACTTGTCTGCTTCATTTTAAACTTTATTTAATTGGGGGGGGGAGGGTTTGCTGCATATCTGCTTCACAACATCATTTGGCAAAAGAAAACAAAAAAAAGCTTTATTACAAAACCATGAAGCTCTTACAGCTTATACAAATTTCTTTTTGAAAAGGATGGAATGGCCTCTGCTGGGATGTTAGCTGCTTCTGTAGGGATGGAGCCTCCCTGACCTCAGATAAAAAGGCTGCCTGCCTTCAGGGATGGTTCAAACATTACACTAAGCCACAGCTGGGCCTTGCACTTAAAACATTGTGGCTTATGTTTTCATGTGGGAATGAGGATACACATTTTGTTCTGATTCACACATTAAAACATGAATCAGGACATGCACAGAATGCTGATGATAGGGATCACGTGTGTGTGCTTCATCATATAAACAAAAATAATAGTAACAATGCTGCAAAGAAAATCTAAATTTTACCTTTTGCATGTAAATATTGGAATCACAGAGCTGGCAGGGACCTTCTGGTTCATCCTCCCACCCATGGCAAGAGAGCTAATGTCATCCCAGACAAACAGTTGCTCAATCTTTTCTTAAAAACCTCCAGGGATAGATTAACAGAATTGGAAGGGACCTTGCAGGTCATCGAGTCCAACCCTCTGCCCAAGCAGGAGACCCTACATCTGCCTCTACCTAGGATCGAACTCACAATCTCCTGATTGTGACAAGAGCTCCACCTCTAGGCCATGAAATCCAGCAGGTTCTAACAGGTTCTGGAAAACTGGTAGCGGAAATTTTGAGTAGTTTGGAGAACTGGCCAATACCACATCTGGCTGGCCCCAGAGTAGGATGGGAATGGAGATCTTGCAATATCCTTCCCCTGCCATGCCCACCAAGCCACGCCCACCAAGCCACGCCCGCAGAACCAGTAGTAAAAAAAATTGGATTTCACCACTGGACTAGACATATCTAGATACCGCAATCATTCATTGTATGTTTTAGCATGCAATCTCCTAGTCATCTTTATTGATCTTCTCTACAGTTTTTCTAGTATTGTAGAAAAAGTGGTTTATTGTATTGTGGTGGACCAAAACTGGACACAGTATTCGAAGTGTGGTCTCATCAGTGCAATATAAAGTGACATTAACACTTCATTTGATCTTGATGTTATCCCTCTGTCAATGCAGCCTAGGATCACATTAGATCTTTTGGCAGCTGCAACACACGGCTGGCTCACATTTAAGTGGTTTTCCACTAGGATTTCTAGATCCCTTTCACAGTTGCTGCTCTTGAGCCAGATACCACCTATTGTACACCTGTGCATAGTTTTTTTTCCTTGCCCAAGTATAAAACCTCACTCTTCTCACCACTTAATTGTAGGATAGGGCCCAGTGTTCAAGTTTGTCAAGATCCTTTCGAATCTTGCATCTGTATAAGTCTACCCAGTCTTACAACTGTACTCCAGGGCTCAATTATACAGTAGTTGTAATTCAAGGACTGCTTGTACTGTATTCATCATGATAAAGCCAGAACAAGAGGCTCACGTTTTAGCATTCACTACTGAAGTAGAAGCCTTCCCTTGCTCTAAATTTAAACCAAGAGATAAATCTAAATGAGTGGAATTGAAGTTAAGTCAGAAAGAACCACTAGGAAAGTTTTCTTTCCTAAGTCCAACCATAACTACAGGAATATCCCTGGGGTGAAGTTCCTAGGACAGTGGTCCCCAAACTCTTCAGTTCATCAACCCCTTCATGAAGTTTCAGATTGTTCACTGACTCCAAATATATGTTCTATGAAAATAATGTAATAAACTTTTTAAGTAATAGTATCGTATTTTCCCCAAAATAAGACCCAGTCTGATTTTCTTTTCGGACCCAAAATAAGCACTAGGTCCATCCAGGAATGAAATGCTCCCGGTTCGGACCAGATCATCCGATCCAGTAGCGATGGAGACGGGTGGTTTGGAGAACCGGTAGCAAAAATCCCTGCCCCCACCCCCATGCTCAGCTGAGCCCCACAATCATCAGAGGCTTTTTAAAAAACTTTTAAAAGCCTTTTTTCTTCGGCCGAAAAAATGCTTTTAAAAGTAAAAAAAAAAAAAAGCCTCTGATGATCGTGTGGCTCAGCTGGGATTGTTAGAGCCTTTTAAAAGCATTTTTTCTACAAACTCTTCGGCTGAAGTTGTTGTTGAAAAAATGCTTTTTAAAGTAAAAAAAAAAAAAAGTTGGCCACGCCCACCCAGTCATATTAAACCCACCCACACCAAGCCACGCCCACAGAACCGGTAATAACAAATTTTACATTTCACCACTGACCAGGTCTTATTTTTGGGGAACGTTTTACCCGCTTACCTTAGGACCGCTGCAGCCAGGCCTCCCATGTCCTGACACCTGTCACACCACTGCCCAACTTTTTCTGCAGCCACTGGTGGCCGCTTGCAGCCAGACACCTCATGGCTCGTCACACCGGTGCTGTCGCTCTAGCAGGAGGCTGCGTGGGGCACTGTACCATTGCGCGCACGAGCAGCGGCACCGGCACGATGCATCACATGAGGTCTGGCCGCAAGTGGCCACCAGCGGCTGCAGAAGAAGTCGGGCAGTGGCGTGACAGGTGTCGGGGCATGGGAGACCTGGCTGTAGAGGTGCTGTAAGCGGTTGTGGGGCGCATGGGGCACCACCACTCCACCACCCCGCCCTAGCTTGATTTTTATACATGCATCTTGCCACACCTTGTACAACCAGACGGTAGGTGGGACTTAACTGGGGCTTATTTTGGGGGGGTGTTGGGCTTATATTAGGCACAAGCATGAAAATCAGGCTAGGGCTTGTTTTCGGGGTAAGTCGTATTTTCGAGGAAACACAATATTATAAATAATAGTTATTAGTAGTAATATAGTAAATAATTTATTAAAATCTGCACATAGAGAAAATTTCCATCAACAATTATAAAAGGATCCTCACATAGGTTATGGCGATATATTACGACATCCTATGTTCTTGAAAATAACAATGTGCGTGAAGGTCAACCAACTTCCGGCCTTGAGGTCACATTTTAGTGCATGTAATAAAAATATTATCATAGGCCAGTAAAGAAAGAAAACTTGGTGGGAATATAGAGTTGAAAAAAATAAGTCGAAAATCAGCATATTAAAATATTGCGGGAGTTTCAAATGCAGGCTGATAATCTTGGCTCATAATATACCAGATACAACATTGGTGGGAAAGAAGAATTTGTGGATAATTGATACCAGGTGAAATACAAGACAAAGAATTGAAGGTCACAAAATATTAAGATCTGAAAATTGAAATTGACATAGGGTTATGGCATAAGCCAACTCTGGTGGTCCCAGTGGAGTGACGCATTGAGTGCTGTATCAAAAAATCCCGAACAGCACTTTACAAAAGCTGTGCCTTGACAAAATTCCCGTCAGACAATTACAAAAGGCCACACTGTTGGATTCACCCATTTACTGTGCTGATAGATTATGACATTCTAGGTACGTGGTGGCGAACCTATGGCACGCATGCCAGAGGTGGCACGCAGCGCCCACTCTATGGGCACATGAGCCGTTGTCCCAGTTCAGCTCCACCACGCATTTACACGTGCCTCCCGCTAGCCAGCTGGTCTTTGGGTCTCTGCCGTGCATGCATAGGGGGCAGTCTGCATGCGGTGGGGCCGCACGCGCATGCGCAGGGCAGGCTGCATGTGGGCGGTATGTGCGCATGCGTGGGGGCAGGGCACATCCAGGGGGACCGTGCATGCATGGGGGCAGGGTTCATGTGAGGGCCACACATGCACGCACGGGGTACAGGACGCATGCACTGGGGCCACATGCGCATTGCATTTTGGGGGGGGCGTGCTTTGGGCCCTCGGTCCTGAAAAAGTTAGCCATCACTTTTCTAGGTTCTTGAGAAGAACTGGATGGGTATGAAGGCCAACAGAAGAACTGGCAGCTGTGACTGCAGATTGTTCTGTATGCAGAAATTCCAAACCAGTCCAAACATCTGGATACAAGAAACCATCATTACAATAATCTCCCCGTGACAGTGGTGAAATCTGAACCAGTTTCTTACTGGTTCGCTGTGCGCCAAATGCACGCTGTACATGCACACCAAACGTGTGCTGCACATTTAAAAAGCTATCAGTTCACTTGAAGCGGTAGTTTTAAAAAACTACGATTCGACGATCACTTGGTGCCACATGGTTTAGCTTTGCTAGAAAGCAGGATTTGCCGCTCTCTAGCAAAGCTAAACCGCGTGCCACAGCTGATTCCCTCCCCCTTGCTGTTCTACTTATCTTCCCAAGTGTCCTTTTGGCACATACTGCACATGCCCGAACCGGAGCGAACCGGTAGCATTTCAACCTTGCCCAGTGAGGCCCTACCTTGATGTGATTGTGGGGTTTGTGTGCTCTGAGGAAGATTGGAGCTATGCCTGAGGTTCAATGGTGGGTTTCAAAACATGTTACTACCGGTTCTGTGGGTGTGGCTTGGTGGGCGTGGCAGGGAAGCATATTGTAAAATCTCCATTCCCACCCCACTCCAGGGGAAGGATACTGCAAAATCCCCATTTTTTCCGATCAGCTGGGACTTGGGAGGCAGAGAATAGATGGGGGCGGGGCCAGTCAGAATTTTTACTACCGGTTCTCCGAACTACTCAAAATTTCCACTACCGGTTCTTCAGAACTGGTTAGAACCTGCTGAAACCCACCTCTGCTGAGGTTCAACCGTAGGAGGCAGCTGTGACCAGAAGTGCCAGGCAAAGAATGTCTCTCCCTACAGACCAGATTGGTTATCATCCAGTCCATCTTTTCATCCAGTTTCTGGACATCTTGGGGCAAACGGGCTGCAGAATTCAGGACTGTTATTACGAATCAAATCCAACGAGAAGAGGATAACTGAAAAGAATGCTTTTATTTCTGGAAAAGAACAACATTCAGAACCAGAAGTAACAGAAGAGAGGCTAGCAGATCAATGTCAGTTTATAACACGAAATAAAAGTATTCCCAAAAGCAGAATTGGGAGAATTGCAAAGGTCTACCCAGGACAAAGAGATCAAAGTCTTGCCAGAAGTTTCTCAGAAGGCAGAGGCAAACCAGGAAGAATCAGAAACAGAAGAAGTCAGCATAGCAATTGACACATTTTTTTCCTCCCAAACCAGGGACCTTCCCCTCTGCCTTTTCCTCAGAAACAACAAACTAATTAGAAAAGGAGAATTGAAAGAAAGACTAACTGAGCATCTAAAGCAGGGGTGTCAAACTCAAGCCTGGGGGCCGGATATGGCCCGCAGGGTGCTTAGATCTGGCCCGCAGGGCCGCCCTGGAAACAGCGAAGGACTGGCCCACAGTGCCTCTGCCAGCGAAAACAGAGTTCAGGAGGGCTGCGCGCGGCCCTCCCAAGCTCCGTTTTCACTAGCAGACAGTTGCAGGAGGCCGTTGCAGCCAAAAACGGACCTCAGGAGGCCATTTTCGCTGGCAGAGCACTCAGGCCACCACAGGTGCCCTCGACAAGAGTGACGTTGAGCTGGCCACGCCTACCCTGACATGGTTGTTAAGAAAGCTGCACGGGCATAAATGTGAGGATGGTCATAAGTGTGAGGACCGGTCAAAAGTGCGAGGCCCAGTCAGAAATGACTTTTTTCAGCCCTCTGGGTAGTCCTTTTGTGCATATGGACTACTCAGAGGGCTGAAAAAGTTATTTTTTACTGGTCCTCGCACTTTTGACCAGTCCTCGAACTTACGACTGTCCTCACATTTTACGTTTTTGCCCTATCTTGTCACCATGGTGAAGAAAAGCAGTTGTGAAATGAGTGTCATGGTTGTTAAGAAAGCTGCACGGGCATAAATGTGAGGATGGTCATAAGTGTGAGGACCGGTCAAAAGTGTGAGGCCCAGTCAGAAATGACTTTTTTCAGCCCCCTGAAAAAAGTCTATGCACACAGCCACGCCCACCCGGTCACATGACGAGCTACCCACGCCTACACAGTCACGTGACCAGCTAGCCACGCCCACCATGATTGCCAAGCCACACCCCCAACTAAGCCACGCCCACAGAACTTGTTAAAAAATTGAATCCCACCACTGGTGAAAGGGCCTCATAAGTGGAATAGCCTAGGGCCTCTTCCAATCTAAATCCGGCCCTGTCAACGCCAAAGGCGCACAGAACGCTGTTACCTTATTCCAATAGCAAATCCTTCCTAAAACTTATTGCATTACATTCTTGATTAAATTATCTTTCCATTGATATATAATTTTATGGTACTACTCCAAAAAAAATGTGGTTTTATTAGCTAGTTTTAGAAAATACACTTTTCCCAAAAGGTTTCCACAATTTTGGCCACTACTGTAGTTTTTGGTTGAAACATCTCACTGGTTTACACCCACTCATGGCCAAGCAATGTAACAACACACAGGTGGTCCTCGACTTATAGATGTTCGTTTCAAGCTTATAACATCAAGCACATAGAAGTCAAGAAGAAGGTTAGAAGTATATCATGGGAGTAAAGCAGGGGTGAAATCCAGAAGGTTCTGACACGTTCTGGAGAACCGGTAGCGGAAATTTTGAGTAGTTTGGAGAACTGGCAAATACCACCTCTGGCTGCCCCCCTGAGTGGGGTGGGAATGGAGATTTTGCACTGCCACGCCCACCAAACCACACCACGCCCACCAAGTCACGCCCTCAGAACCGGTAGTAAAAAAAATCTGGATTTCACCACTGGTTAAATCTATAAATCTATATCTTGGTTAACAGCAACATTTTGTGCAAACACCGAGTAGACAGTTCAGAAGGAGCCCTACTCCGAGTTTGCAAAGCACAGCTGCCGATGCTTTAGATGTGCATTCGATGTGCAGCTTAATCCTTGGTGGTACAAAAACATGGGCTGATTTTAGGGGGTGTGATGACAGGGGTGTTAAACCTGAAGGATTCCATCCCCATTAGAACATTGGCTGCTAGAATGAATTCAGTGCCTGGGGCTTTTTGAAGTACACAATGCTGAGGAGACATGGCACGATCATGGCCAAATCCCAGGTTTTCTGGGTTTGGTAAAAGGAAGAGGTGAGTTTCAGAATGGGACAATTTACCGCTGCCAACTCACTGCAGACAATTCACCATGGCCAACCTGTCATGGGACACCTTGACGCAGGACAATTCAACAATTCAATTTAATTATTTAAAACAATTTTATAAAAATAACTTAATTTTGTCATTTCATTTTGTCCCTCCTTTTTTTTAATGATTCTATTCTACCGTTTCTTCGATGTTAGTGCAACTCTTTTTTTTAAAATTATTTTAAAATTAGTTTTAAAAGTAAAACAATGGACGTTGCTCTAAGTCTCTGGTTTCTAACATTTACGTAAAAATCAAGTTAATAAGTAATCTATTCCTTGCTCTATATACTAATTTACATATTTCCTACTTCATTATATATCAAGTATACAGTATTTTATTTCCTGACCAACTATGCATGTATTTAATAAACCAATATTACATTCACAAGTTCAATATACACTAATATATTCATATACATTGATATATACATTTCCAGACATTCATTATCCCTTGTTTTTGGCATTTTTCCTCTTATCTAACTAATTATAAAATTTATTCCAGACTTCATAAGATGTTGATTCACTTTTGTTTTTGAGTTCTAAAGTAAGTCTATCCACCTCTGCACAGCTGTAAATTTTGTGTATTACTTCTTCTTCTGAGGGTCCACTTCCATTTTTGAGCAAATGCTAGTGCAATATTAAATAGGAGTGTAACTCTTGTCCCACGGCGAATTGTCCCATGGCGAGTTGGTAGTTGCAAGTTGGCCATGGAGAGTTGTCATAGACCTGTGATGGAGAACCTATGGCACGCGTGCCAGAGGTGGTACTCAGAGCCCTCTCTGTGGGCACGCATGCCAGCACCATCACGGCTCTTCCGGGCTCTTCCGAGTTCCGTCGCACACATGCGCGCCGGACAGCTGTTCCATCGCGCATGTGCACCAGCCAGCTGCTCTCTTCTGGGTTCAGCTGGCCAGCGGCCATGCACAGCGTGCATGATGGAACCCAAAAGAGAGTAGCTGGCCGGTGTGCATGTGCTATGGACCAGCTGTCTGGTGTGCATGCGTGCAATGGAAACTGGAAGTGCAGCTGGCTGCCATGCACATGCACACCAGCCAGCTGCTCTCTTCCGGGTTCCGGGGTTCCGGCACTCCAGCATGTACATACACAAGCACACTCCAGTTTCGGCACTCGATGCCGAAAAGGTTAACCATCACTGTCCTAGACCCGGTGAGTTTAGAGGGATTTGTCTTTTTTTAAAACAATCAGAAGTATGAGCAAGGCTCGTCTTGCATTCAGAATAGGGGCAGGGGGCAAGAGAGCCTGAGTTTTCAGCAATTAGGGAGGCAGAGGCTTGGAAACGAAGGGGGGGCAAACCACAATCAAATCATGATCACTCAGTTAAAGATTACAGCCATTCCTATTGGAGCCGCGGTGGCACAGTGGATAGAATGCAGTATTGCATGCTGACTCTGCCCACTGCCAGGAGTTTGATCCTGACTGGCTCAAGGTTGATTTAGCCTTCCATCCAGGGGTGAAATGCTCTCAGTTCGGACCAGATCAGGCAATCCGGTAGCGATCGTGGCGGGTGGTTCGGCAATCCGGTAGCGATGGCGGAGTGAAGCTCCGCCCACCCACCTGGGTGTCGTTACGTCCTGGTTTTAATCAAGAAGTAATGTGTTACCTTCTGCGCATGTGCAGGTTTTGCACGTGTGCAGAAGGTCTGCACGCACATGTGATGCGTGCACGCGCGTGCACTTCCGAACCACTAAGGAAGGTAAGTAGATTTCACCCCTGCTTCCATCCTTTCCAAGATGGGAAAAATGAGGACTCAGATTGTTGGGGAGGTGACATGCTGACACTGTAAAAAGCACAGTGAAGCGGTATATAAGTGCTATTGGTATTGCTATTGGAAGGAATGTGAAATGGAAGAGAGCAGCTTGGTTTTAGCTCAAAGGCATGACTTAGTTTACATTTCTAACCTTTTGCAGGAGAATCCATTCCTGGAGAATAAAGTGATACTTACTCATGTTTGGGAAGCTGATCCACACGGCTCTTTCTGCAGATGACTGGGACTTTACAAGGATACTCTCAAGTAATTCTTTCTTTTTTAAAAAACAAAAAATAGCCTGGGAAAAGTAACATGTAAATTATATTAGAAAAAGAAAAGTTATTATCTTTTAAATTTCAAGGATATTTCATCAGAATCCTGAGAACTGTGATTTTGTATATAACAACTAGACTAAGCCCCAACCAGTCGAAGTTCATAATGTGGTTTTTGCTTCATGGTTTGTGTGCCCGCCCACACCGTGGTTTATTAATCAGGGTTTATGACAAGACCCAGAACATCAGAGCAATGCAAGAAGTTACAAAGAGAAAAACTGATTCCAGAAAATCTACTGGCTTGTGAAATACCAGATTTTTCAGGTTTTGGGGGCGGGGGATTAACTTTATCTCTGGTTCCACCTACACTTATAACAAGCGTTGCAGAATTGACAATTATCTCAGTTCAAATAATTGTTTGAGGAACAGGTGTTTAAGCAACAACTTTCAAGATGTGTGGACTTCAACTCCCAGAATTCCCTAGCCAGCATGGCCTAAACATGGCTGGCTGGGGAATTCTGGGAGTTGAAGTCCACACAGCTTAAAGTTGTCCAGGTTGAGAAACACTGCTCTAGATAATATAATGGAGAGGTGAAGGTTTTGGATTGTGACTAGGAAGACTGTATTTACAGTATTTATTTTTTATTTGCTAGATTTATATCCCACCTTTATTCTGTACAATTTAAGGTGGCACGGACCACGTTCTCAACTCTTTGTTTGCCTCACAATAACCATCTTGAGATAGATTGGGCTGAGAGACAAAGCTGCCTTCGATCTCTGAGGGAAACTTTGACTGCATAACCTTCAATGATGAGGCTTTTGGGGGGATTTTGGGCTCAATCATCAGCCCAATCAACTTCACAGGATGATTATTTTGGGATCCTATTGAATTGATACACACTCCCTCTATCAACAACCGCTGCCCTCTCAGAGAAAATAAATAAAAACAAGCACTTTAATCCGCAGATTCCCTCTTATATGTCAAATTAAGGCTAACAATACACCCTCTTGCAGAAACAGAAAACCTCCCCTCAAATATTTGGAAGCTCGTCAAGGGAGGCAATTAGAAACTCATCAATGGGGGTTCATTAGAACATAGAATAACAGTTGGAAGGGACCTTGGAGGTCATCTAGTCTGATCCCCTTCTCAAGTAGGAGAGTCTAGAGACCATTTCAGACAAATGGTCTGAATCTCTTCTTGAAAGCCTCCAGTGATGAAGCCCCCCACAACTCCTGAAAGGCAACTTGTTCCACTGGTTTATTGCTCTGTCAGAAAATTTCTCCTTATTTCCAGGTTGAATCTCTCCTGGATTAGTGTCCATCCATTGTTTCTCATCTTTCTTTTTGGTGCTTTGGATAATCATTTGCCCCCCTCTTCTTTGTGGCAGCCCCTCAAATATTGGAAGACCGTTGTCATGTCACCCCTAGTCCTTCTTTTCATTAGACTAGACATACCCAGTTCCTGTAACCGTTCATGTTTTAGCCTCCAGCCCTCTATCATCTTTTTTGCTCTTCTCTGCACTTTTTTTTTTCAGATTCTCAACATCTTATTTATATTGTGGTGATCAAAACTGGATAGTGTATTCGAAATGTAGTCCTACTAAGGTTTTATAAAGTGATCCTAATACTTCACGTGATCTTGATTCTATCCTTCTGTTAATGCAGCCTAGGATTGCATTAGCTCTGCCTTCCGATGAATTAATTTAACACCTGCTTTTTAATGGATTCATTTTAATTGGATTTACCTTTGGCTAAAATTTCAGTATAACCATTACTGTGAGATGATCGAGTTAATCAGTCAGAGCTAAAACACTATATAGATACCTGTGCATGTAAACTTGTGTTATTTTTAAATTGTGTTATAATACAGGTAGTTCTCAACTTACAATCATTCATTTAGTGACTTTTCAAAGTTACAACAGCATGGAAAAAGTGACTTATGACCATTTTTCAGACTTACAACCATGGCAGCATCCCTGTGGCCACATGACCAAAATTCAGACCCGTGGCAACTGGTTCATACTTATGACGGTCGCCGTGTCCCGGAGTCACATGATCTCCTTTTGTGACCTTCTGACAAGCAGAGTCAACCCAGAAGCCACATTCACTTAACAATTGTGGTCACCAACTTAACAACTGTAGTGATTTACTTAATAATTGTAGCAAGGAAAGTCGCAAAATGGGTCAACTCACTTAGCAACAGAAATTTTGGGCTCAGTTGTGGCCATAAGTTGAGGACTCCCTGTAAGGCACCAGCTTGATTTATTGAAATGACCAACCACCATGCTATCCAGTAAACAAATTATCTTGACTGCTTGGCCTTGTTCAGGCATGAAAACCAGCTTGGTGACTTGGCTTGGTGAGTTTGGGCCAATCACTAGGAGACAAGGAGTTCTAGTTCCGCTTTAGGCATGAATGACAGTTGGAGGATTTGGGACCAGTCCCTCTCTCTCAGCCTAACCCACTTCACAGGATTGTTGTTGTTGGGAACATATGAGGAAGGAAGAGTATTAGATATGTTCAGTGCCAAAGTTGTCTTTCTGCAAGTAAATAAAAGGTGGAATAAAAATCTAATAATTTTAACGTAGCACCTTGTATAAATCCACCCAATCTGCCAGAGCTATTTTGCTCCTCCCCTCCCACATAATTTTTATCAGCACCTTCAAATTGCTTATCTTCTTGCATTTCTCCAATTACATATTTTCTTGATTCTTTCCCCCCAAAAAACTCCTCTCCTGGATCCCTGCCTCATTCCCATGGAAAAGCCCAGCAAAGTGCTGCTTTAATGCATCTCCACAATATAAGTTGTGCCAAACACAGCATCTAAGAAAAAGCATGAAGAAATTCTTGATGATCACTGCTTAAAAAAATAATACAAACTCTCTATCTTTATAAGCAGGTAATCGTTTTCTGCTGAGTAATTATTATACAGGCAAATGAAAAAATGTGCCATACAGTATTCTCAGAATAGGTAACCCCGTAGCAGTGAACAATAAATCCAGATTCCCATCTCCACATTCCCAATATTTACATAAGAGGTGCAAAAAATCCGTAACTGCTATAGATGCTAAAGAGGTGGATAAGTCAATGCTTAAATCTACATGGCTGCAGAGGCTGGAAAGGTTTGTTCTCTTATATTTGGGTTACTCAATTGTTTGCAGAGCTCAGCAATATTCTGATGAATCATTTGTCAATGTAGATCAGCGAGGGCTGATTATAGTGAAATTTGGTTATTATTCACTGAAACCCTTATCTAGAACGTTTATATATGTACTGTATCCATATGTCCTGTTTTTTTAAAAATGTAATAGTTTTTCTTTCTTTGTAACTGTGCGCTAGTTTTCTTTCTCGTTGTTTCTTGTATTCAAGTAACGAGTAGCCATTTTCCACTAGAAAACGGGGTACCAGATTTGAGCTACAAAAATTCCAGATGATCATTAAACAGCAGTGATTAAGTTTTGGGATGTCTAATGGTAGTGCAGATTTTTGCAGCCCAATTCTGAAGAGCCAATTCTTGCTTTTTGAAAATATACCTAACTTTTTTGCTCCTTTGGCCTAAACATAGCTGGCTGGGGAATTCTGAGAGTTGAAATCCAACATCTTATAAGGTAGTTGCCAAGGTTGAGAAACAATGTTCAAGAGATCCGTTTCTCCGACAATCTCGCTGGTTACATTCTCAGAACCAGCCCCTCCAAAATATATGGCACACATCTCGATTAAGCCAGCTTTATGGGTGTGTTGCAAACAGTCTCTGTGTACTGTATTTGCGTACATACACATGCAAAGCGGTAACAGATTTTAAACTAGATTTGGGTGGGAAAACAATCGAAGAGTAATTGGTGGGGTGCAAAGGACAGTTTAAACCTGATCCAGGATGACTCGACAGGGAAATTAATTTGCTTTCTCTTTGTAACCCAGCAATTTATTTTATGTTGGCACCGTGTTTTGCATTACATAAATTAGTGCAGGAGTTATCACGCCAATGCTCCCCACAAAAACTGCAAGAGGGAATTGAAAGAGGCCCAGTGAACCAATGATAGTGGTACAGGTAGCCTAAGACTTACAAGAATTCATTTAGTGACAGTTCAAAGTTACAACGGCACTGAAAAAGTAATTTATGACCATTTTTCACACTTACAACCATTGCGGCATCCTCATGATCACATGATCAAAATTCAGATACTTTGGCAACTGGCATGCATTTATGACAGTTGCACTGTCCTGGGGTTATCCCGTTGCCACCTTCTGACAAGCAAAGTCAATGAGGAAGCCAGATTCACTTAACAACCATGTCACTAATTTAACAAGCGCAGTGATTCACTTAGAGAACTGCGTCAAGAAAGGTCGTGAAATGAGAGGAACAGGGTCCCTACTCACCCACCCTCCCTTCTCCCCCTTCTCCCCACCAAACCCCACACCATCATGCCTTCTCTGTCCATCTGCGGGGGTCCCACTTGTGGGGGGGAGCGGGAAGGAGCAAAGGGGGTGGGCGATCCTCCCCATCGCTTGCCCTGTACCAGCCAGCCCAGTCATTCTTCCCTTTCGTGAAAAACTGGGGGGGGGGGGGATGTCAGGGTACTGGGGGGGGGAGACCCCCTCCTCCTCTCGCCTTTGCAGGCCCTCCTGGGGGGGAGGGCATAAATCCCCCCTCCGGACACACAGGCACCAGAGGCTGCTGTGGGGAGGGGGGGAAAGAGACCCTCGCGCAGTGGGGGGGAGGCAGGGGCGCGCGCGCGCAGTGGGGGGGTGTGTTTGCCAGCCCGCCTCGCCCCTGCCTCCCCTCACGGGGGCGCGCACCGCCCTCCCCCCCCTCGGCTCCTCCTCCTCCTCCACGACGGCGGCGGCAGCGGCGGCGGTTGCTGTTCCCGGGGCGGCCGCGGCGCTGCTGCTGCTGCTGGTGCTCCTTTCCTGGCTGCTCCCTCCGCGCTTTCTCCGCTCCCCGCTGCCCAGCGAACCCGGCCGGCCGAGAGGCAGGCAGGCAAAGCCCGGCAGGCGAGTCCGAGGCTCGGCGGAGGCCCGGGGCCTGTGAGGGCCGTCGGGCCTCTCCTTCTTTGAGTGTCGTGGCGGCGGTGTTGGCGTTGGCCCGGCCCGGCCCGGCTCGGCCGGGGCGCCCATGCGGATGTGACACTCAGCGTCGGCCATTTTGAGAGCGCGAGGAGGAGGAGGAGGAGGAGGCGGAGGAGCCGCGGCCGAGCCAGGCGGGCGCGCAGAGGGCCGCTCTCCCGCCGGAGCCGGCAGCCCTCGCCGGGTGGGCCTCGGCCTCCCTCGGCCTCGCCCGCCGCCATTGGGCGCATCGCCAGCAAATACGTGCGCGTCTCTCTGCCGCCGCCGCCGCCCCTGCCCGCCGAGGAAGGCCGCGAGGAAGCCCCCGCCCCGCCGCTGCCCCCGCCGCCCGAGGGGCCCCCGGCGCCCGCCATGAACCACCACCACCACCCGCCGCCGCCCCCGCAGCAGCAGCCGCCGCCGCCGCCGCCGCCGCAGAAGCCGGGCGAGCAGCAGCTCAGCGAGCCGGAGGACATGGAGATGGAAGGTAGGCAGGCAAGACCCCCCCTCAAAATACACCCCCGAATCGGGCCCTCGTTGCCAGCCGGGCCCTGCGCGCACCTCCACCTGCGCAGGTGAAGCGGGGCGCATCCCCCTTTTACACCCCGCATCCCTGGCGCTGCTCCGACCTCTCTCCCTCCCTCCTTCCTTCCCCCGCTAAACGCTTGATCGCCCTAATCTGGAGCCGCTCCAGCTCTCCAGCATCGCCCGGCCTGCAGCACTGGGGGCTGCATCCCCCCCCTTGATTGCGGGGGGGGGCTTCCGATCGCCTGGCAGGAGAAAGAGGGGACCCTCCCTGGAGCCCCTTCCCAGCTGTGCTGGGTGGGGTCCTCCATTCTTACCCCCCCCCCCACACACACACTTTTGCCCGATCCTCCAGAACCCACCCCCTCCCCTTCCTCGGAAGGGGAAGAGCAGCCCCTCCGCAGCAGGGACCCCCCCACCCCGGGGCTTGTTCCCGCTGCGCCTCCTTTCCCCCCTTCTGGGCCACGTGCGGCTTAGTTGGCGGAGGTGGGGAAGGGTCTCCGGGCACAAGAGCAGCGGCCCCCGTGTGTGTGTGTGTGTGCGTGCGGCATATGGGAAGACCTTCCCGAGCGACCCCCTTCCGGGGGGAGGCGCCTGCCGTCTCGCGCGAGGCCGAAGTTTAAAAGTTTGGCAGCGCTGGGGGGCGGAGGCTTCCCCGCTTGGTGGGCGGCGGAGGGCCCGGAGGCGTCTTCCTTGCAGGGGGAGTGGGGGTCCTGGCTGGGTGGGGAGTGGGGGGGCATCACCGCCTGCAAAGGGAAATTGGGAGGGGGGGTGGAGGAAGCTGCCCCTGCAGGAATGCGCGGCGCTCGGCCACCGCGGAGGCGCCGGCCAGCCAGCCAGCCAGCCGGCCGCTCGGCGTTTGCTGGGGGGGGGGGGGTTGTTTTAAAAGCCTCCTCCGGCCCCTTCCCATTGTAGCTTGCTTGCACGCAGCCAACCACGCGAGATGCTCGCCATTTTTAATTGGGGCACGGCGGCTGCTGCCGCTACTGCTGCACGGAGGGGTTATTTACAGAGAGCGCCCCGGCTTTCGGGGCGGGGAAGCAAGCGGGCGGAAGGAAGGAAGCAAGGAAGGCTGGCGCTGCGCTGCTCGCCCGGAGCCAGCAGGCCCCTGTCCCTGCTCAGTCATGCAGGCTGGAAGGGGGGGGGGGAGGGAGAGGAGGAGGAAGACTTTCTCCCCTCCCCCCCAAAGAAGATGCTGCTCCTGACCTCCCAGACCAGACCTTCCCCCTTCCCCGAAGTTCTTCTGATTTCTTTCGGTGCCGCTTTCCTCTTTACAAATCGATCAGAATAAGAGACCTTGGAGGTCTTCTAGTCCAGCCCCCTGTTCAAGCAGGAGACCCTATGTGCCAATCGGAACAACTGGCAGTCCAGTCCAGTGATGGAGCACCCACCACTTCTGAAGGCAACCGGTTCTCACTGTTAGGTTCTTCCTAGCGAGCGGGATCTTAAAACGTCCCCATTTATATAGCCCAGTGACAAGATTGCATGCTTTAAGGGATCAGAAACCAGAAGCATCTTTTTCTTAAAAAAAAAAAAAAAAAGGGTGAGGAATTTTCCTACCTTAAAATAATAAAGAGTGTTTGGGCTACTTTGGATGCTGTGTAAAACACGCTTAATTTTCTGCGCATAGGAAATTAGCTCCACATGAGAAGAAGTAGGATGGATGAGGAAGTGGTCAGTCATGCAGTCCAAAGTCGCACAGTTCAGACATGCGAGATTAAGACTACCACAAAGAGTAGAATGTTACTTTGTGACAGCTGAGAAAGAGGCGCAAGTTGTGGAGTAAAACCGTGTCCTGACCTGCATGTCATGGGGCACAAACTTTATTGGTTAATCTTGTTTCCTCATTTTAAGACTTGCTTGAACCTTAGTGGGTCATTCTTATTTCCTTCCCATTTATGTAAAACTTAAGGATCACACTCCTTGACATCCTAGTTATTATTTCAATATTTAAAGAACTGAGTACTACTTGTAAAATGAAATGAATTTAGGTATAATTCTCTCAGCTTGTTTTCCCCCAGCTTAGTTTATGGGTCTTCTATCCAAACTGTTCTCACTTATTATGTTGTCCAGTTAAACAACAGGAACAAAAATATTGTGAGGTACATTAGAGTTTTCCCTGTGTGTGTATGTTTTACTTCAGATGAATTAAAAGCTGTATTTTAAACTTTCTTAGCTGTTAATTCATATTTTTTGTGTAATCACCATAAGCAGTTTGCTGAATGCAAAGTAACACTTTCTTAGAAGTATATGTATTTTGAGGAGATAACAAATACTTAGAAAGTCAGTTATTTCACCATCCCTGAACTGAAATAATAATAGAAAAGTACAGTTTTCTGAGATTTTGTCCAGGCTTTTCTGATTCTTTATCCCATTGCCAACAAAATCCATCTTCATCTGTTCCTAACAGGTGATGCTTCTAGGACGTGAAATGAAAGTGGCAGGGACTCCTTACTCTTTGTTTGCATAATCCAGTATTCAGTGGTATACTGCCACTGTCCATGGAGGTTTCTGTATTGAGCTTTAATGACTCTTAATAGCCATGGATAAACCTATTTGCCAGGAATTTACCTAATCCCTTTTCAAAGCTGCCTGAGCTGGTGGATTTCATGCATGATGATGAATTATTGCTTGTTAATATGTCCCCTGTCTCTTGAGCCAGGCAACAATAAGTTGTATATTTTGAGAAAACTTTTGGTGTATCCACTGTTTCCATGCTGTTTATTCCTTCCCTTATTTATCCTCTTATTAGTTGCCTTATAAACCAAGAACAAGTTGGAGTTGTCGGATTTATTAACGGGATGATCACACAAATATAAATGGGATGGTTGAGCCCTAGTTAATGGAAGTGGGATATATGAAAGTTGTGTTCGTGTTTTGGGTTTACTTTTTTTTTTTTTAACCATTTTGGGGCAGCAAATCTTTCATACAAGAAAAGAAATGAACAAATTCTTATAGTCCATATAGTAAATAAAAATTGTTTAAACTTATTTAGTAAATATTTTTCCAGCTCTCATTCTGCATAATTACAACTTCAGTGGCATGTAGATGATGATGATGATGATGATGATGATAGCAATAACAATAGCACTTAGACTTATATACCACCCCCATAGTACTGTACAGCCTTCTCTAAGCGGTTTACAGAGTCAGCATATCTGGGTCTTCATTTTACCAACCTCGGAAGGATGGAAGGCTGAGTCGAGGATAATGAAGTGGGATGATAACCATTCAGTTGTGTCCGGCTCTTGATGATTCTTTGGGCCGGGTCTCTCCACATCTTCCAGTCTTTCTCTATGCTCAGCTTTGATAGTGTCCAGCCACCGTGTTCTTTGATAGTCTGGTTTCCTTTTGCCGCTCGTCCATGCATAATTGTTTTCGCCAGTGAATTCCCCTGCATGACATGGCCAAAATAAGAGATATGTATGATATTGGACCATTTTCATATCTTGTTCTTTGAAGGAACCCTAATCTGGATTCCTGGTGTGAAAGTAACAGTTCATTTATCCCACATACCATTTGGGTGCTGTTGTACTCAGCTTACTGTAAATTAAAGCCAACCATATACCCCACATTTTTATAAAGAATGATATTGATAGTCCTCGACTTACAACCACAATTGTGCTCCAAAGTTGTTAAGTGAATCATTGCAGTTATTATGTGAATAACATGGTTGTTAAGTGAATTTTGCTTCCCATTGACTTTTCTTGTCAGAAGGTTGCAAAAAGTGATCATATGACTCCGGGGTTCTGCAACCGTCATAAATGTGAGTCAGTTGCTGAGCATCTGAATCTCGATCACGTGGCCATGTGGAATGCTGCAATGGTGGTGTGAAAAAACGATCACAAGTCACTTTTTTCAGTGCTGTTGTAACTGTGGTCAGTAAATGAACTGTTATAAGTCGAGGATTACTATACATGCTGCTTGTCCAAAAGGATTCAGGAATTCAGTGGAAGGAACAGATTTAAGCACAGGCAGAATGAGAAAAGTATTGAGTTACTTCAGTTATGTAAACTTTAGGTTAATTACAATAAGAGATCAAGGGTTGTGGGGTAATTTTGTTTTGCTTTTGCCAAAGGCTCCACATTAAATTTAGATTTGAGGAGGCATTTTAAAGGTAAGCGGATGAGGCAATTCCAGCAATATAGGACGGCAGGAGAAAGAAGGAGAATTGAGGACGTAGAAAAAGTTTGCATAATTGCAAGTGGAGAAACTGGATAGGCGATGGGGCACGAGAAGGATAAGGCCACTGAGGATTGTGAAAGGAAAGAAGGATAAACAGGAAGGGAGTTGAAACAGATGCCTTGTAGTCTGACTGAAGGCAGGTGATGAATACATTTGGTGGAGAATTTTGGATAGAGAGTGTGAGATTTTTTCTTTTTAACAGTAGATAAGTTGAAAGTTGACCAGGATGTAGAGCTCTTTTTAGACTGAAGGAAAGATAGATTTTGCAATGTCAAAGGAGAAATGATGTGATTTGAAAACAGGAGTAGTTAATTCAGTCAGATTTGGGATTATCAGGGAGATAGGTGGGACACTGGAAGCTGTGAGCTGAGCTAGGAAGAGAGTGTGGAAAAAAGGAATGATAGCAGTTCAACAAAGTCTGGAAGACACACACAAAAATGCAACTTTACTCACAATCATGATGGAGGGCAGAATTTTTGTGTGTGTTGGTCATTAAGCAATGGACGGTAGTTGTAAAGTGAACACTGCACTCGTAAAGCAAGTCAGTATATTGCTATGGGCATTTGTTTTTGTTTTTTGGGGGGTTTCTTTTTGTTTTGACAAAGGCTGGAAACCAGCAAAAAACACCATAAATCAGGATCTGGTGACTGGAATGCTGCAGTTGGCTGTAAAATTGTAAAATCCCCAGTCTCCAAAATGCGATCATGTGATTGTGGGAGGGGGGGTATTTTCATCAGAATTCTGAAACAGGATGGTAAGCACCTTTTGGGGAAGGGTCTGTCACAACCTCAATTGGCTGCTAAGTGACCAGTCATTAAGCAAGGGCTACTAGTCATAGATGAAAGTTTTTGCTTCAAATTTTGGGAACAATGAACAGAGAGGCAGGAAGAGAGCAAACCTGAGAGTAAATTACAAGGATGTGTAGCAAAATGCAACTACAAAGCAGGAAAGCAATCACTGTATAAAGATTAAAGAGAAAAACTGCAGTAGACTGTCAAAAACACCAGTATTCTGAACTTGGACTTTGTTACAGGGGTACTAATTGTAATTGCATTAGATATAAATAGACATTCTTGTACTGGCATTCTAAACAGCATAATAAATGAAAATGCTGGCATAATTTTCCAGCAGCTACTGCTTGAAGGCTAAGTGGATATTTTCTTTTTCTTGAGTTCTGAGAATGTGACCAATACATTTTTAAAAATATTGGTCAGATGTCTATTCCAGCATTTCCGGAAGGATGTTTTTCATTTTGCTGCCGACACTCGTGTTAACTTGTACCTTGATTAACTCATGTTAATCAAGGTACAAGTCAAATCCCTGATTGCTTCAATTTTGCCCTTAATTCCTGCTCTTTGAAGTAAACTTCAGTTTAGAAAATCCACTTACGTGCAGTGTAGCTATTTGGTTTTACCACAAAGATTTCCATTTCTTATACTTTGATTCTTGAAGGATAAATAACTTTGAACCTGTAGTAACGGACTGATTTCTAATAAAACTTCAGATATTTTTTTTTTGTTTCCTTGAGTTGGTCAGAGGTAGGATTTGTCTTCATAAAAACAAAACCATTTAAATAAAAGTAAATTTGTTGCTGATATGAGTGGAGCAAAGCAACCCAAATTGCATAAGGTGAAAAAAAAGTAGTATTTTTGCATTGCTTGAACAGATCAGAGAGATGTCAGCGAGAAATAGTCTCAATTTTTTCCAGGGACTAAAATGCATGGCAATTTCTCTGAGATGAAACTATTCACAAGATTAATTTGACTGAAATTCAGCCTTTTGAACACCTCGTAAGGATATCAGAGATACCCCTCCATCATGTAGATCAGAGGTGTCCAACCTTGGCGAGTTTAAGACTTGTAGACTTCCAAAATTGCTGGCTGGGGAATTCTAGGAGCTGACGTCCACAAGTCTTAAACTTTCCAAGGTTGGACAGCCTGACACAGATGTTGATCATAGCCTTTTACTCCTGACTCTTTGCACCTTGAAAATGGACCAGACAGCACACCACAAGCATTCCATTTGGTTCTTGACAAGCCACGTTATCAACCCAAGACTGAGTTGATTATTAATGTGAAAATATTTGAAAAGGGTTGGGATTTTGTTCCTATTTCTGTTTTTTATTAATTAGTGAATGAGGTACAGTACTTGGTGCAGAAGAGGAAGCTTGCTTTATTAATTTTTCAGGTGTCTGACACCTGTCAATAAATTATCTTGTAGAATTATTTTTGCAGGTTCTGAACACGAAGTAAAACCTCAATAGGTTTTAGTTTGTCTCATAGCTCAGCAGATTTAATTGAGATTGTTGAAAGTGTCAATGTAAGGCAGGGTGTCAAACTCAATGCCGGAGGGTCAGATCTGGCCCGCGGGGTGCTTAGATCTGGCCCATGGGGCCGCCCTGGAACTTGGGGTGCCACAGGTGCCCCCAACACAAATGATGTTGAGCTGGCCACCCCCACCCTGCCCCGCCAAGGTTAAACACAACCCTGATGCAGCCCTCAATGAAATCAAGTTTGACATCCCTGATATAAGGGCTTTCCCCCCCCCTATTTCTACTAAATCTCATTTCCCCTTCATGTTATTGTCCCTCAAATAATAATAATGGACAGTATAACCATTAGTCAATTGCAAAAGGCAGTTTTACTTGGAACGGCTTAAATCCCATGACAATTTCTTTAGTGCCATCAAACAACATCTGCCTGTCCCAGCTCCTTGGGAAAGACTCTGTAGGTGGATAAAAATGTGAAATCTAATCAAAACATCTGTCTGACTGACCATCTATAATTGTCAATCAGAAGGATAAAAAAGTCTAGATAACGGATGTGATGGTACTTGGAGACAAAAGAAGAGAAAAGGAAGAACTGGGGAAAACACAAAGAGCAGCCTATACAAATAGAATGATTGTGCCAAAAGAAAGCAAAGATAGTCCGAATAGTAATAGGTGCAATCCCAAAACATCTGGAAAACCACTTGAACACCATCAACATGGATGAAATCTCTACCATTCAATTGCAAAAGGCAGTTTGACTTGGAACAATTCACATCCTACAAGGGTATCTTTTAACACTATCAAACAATAACATTTGCCTATCCCAAGTCTTGGGAAGGTTTCAATTAGTGGGTAAAAATGCCAAATCCTGTCTTAAACATCTGTGTGACGAACCATGATAAATTCTTTGAAAGTTAAGAGCCCATCACTTGAGAATTTAATGTGTCTTTTCTATTTTCAGATGTTTGCTGCTATTTCTGAACTTTTAACAAACTGGTTGATGTTAAGAGTAACTCATAGCATCATTTCGCAAAACAAAGTGTTTGGTTCAGGCATGAATAGGTTTTTTAATAAAAACATTTTTTTAATGTTTTGTGTGTTTGATCTGTGGTGGTATATTTTTTAATAAATGAACTGACTTCTTTCCTACGTTTCAAGATTGGCTTATTATATCATAGGTAACTAGCCATAGTTTGTGCACATATGAGTAGACTAAAATTCATTGAAATCAGAGCTGTTTTCCTGAAATTGCTTCAGAAGAGCCTCTGAGCCTGAAGCTCAGGATATTTGGTAACCCTTCAAGGATATGAACCCGACCATATTGTAGCTGCAAGTAAGTTTCGTTGGGTGTCGTCATAATGTCTCATTGCTAAACCTTACCAAACCTTGTCCTCCTTCTCAGGAGAAACCACTCAGGAGGAGAGAGAGGATGGGTGTCTCTGAATCTCCCACTTAGATAAACAGAAAATGGCTGGGCATTTTCATTAATAAGATGCTCTTGCTTGGGCATACGCAACGTTTATTTAGTTTTTGTTTGTTTTGTATTAACATTTGTGCAGGTGTATATTTTGATTATTTTATTTATTTATTTATTTTCAGATTTCTATACCACCCTTCTCCTTTCGGACTCAGGGAGGTGAACAGCCAAAATAAAACATTTGTACACAAAAGTTAAAATAGATTTAAAATAATTAAATAAAATTTTGGCCCATAATTTAAAACATTTCAATTAAAATCAATATCAAATTTTAAAAACCCACCATAAAATCCGGACAGCCCGGCTAACTGAAAAAAATAGGTTTTAAGGACCCGACGAAAAGTCCGGAGGTCTGGGATTACTTGTATCTCTGGGGGTAGATTGTTCCAGAGGGTAGGTGCCACCACAGAGAAGGATCTCACCCTGGGGGTCGCCAGCCGACATTGTCTGGCCGATGGCACCCTGAGGAGGCCCTCTCTGTGGGAGCGAACTGGCCGGTGGGAGGCAATTGGTGGCAGAAGGCGGTCCCATAAGTACCCCGGCCCTAAGACATGGAGCGCTTTAAAGGTGATCACCAACACCTTGAAGCGCACCTGGAAGTCCACCGGAAGCCAATGAGAGGAGTCACATGGGAGCGCTCCATCGCTCCCATAATCCCCTGCGCGGCCACATTCTGCACCAGTTGGAGCCTCCGGGTGCACCCCAAGGGGAGCCTCATGTAGAGAGCGTTACAATAGTCCAGACGAGAAGTGACGAGTGCTTGAGTGACCGTGCGTAGGGAGTCCTGATCCAGAAAGGGGTGCAACTGGCGTATCAGGCGAACCTGATAGAAAGCCCCCCTGGCCACAGCCGTCATATGCTCTTCTAAAGACAGCCGTGCGTCCAGGAGGATGCCCAAGTTGCGGGCCCTTTCCGTGGGGGCCAATGATTCGCCCCCAATAACCAGCGATGGCGCCAGCTGGCTATAGCGGGACGCCGGCAGCCACAGCCACTCAGTCTTGGAAGGGTTAAGTCGAAGCCTGTTTCTCCCCATCCAGACCCGCATGGCCACCAGGCACTGGGACATCACTTCCAAGGCATCGTTGGGATGGTTGGGTGGAGATGTACAACTGAGTATCAACAGCGTACTGATGGAACTCCACCCCAAAACCACGGATGATCTCACCCAGCAGCTTCACATAAATGTTGAACAGGAAGGGCGAGAGGACTGACCCTTGTGGCACCCCACAAACAAGGTGCCTTGGGGTCGACTTCTGCCCCCCTGTCAACACAGATTGCGACTGATCGGAGAGATAGGAGGAGAACCACCGCAAGACGGTGCCCCCCACTCCTAGTCCTTCCAACCGGCGCAACATGATACCATGTTCAATGGTATCAAAAGCCGCTGAGAGATCTAACAGGACCAGGATAGAGGAGTAACCCCCTACCTCGAGCCCTCCAGAGATCATCCACCAACGCAACCAATCCCGTTTCCATGCTGTACCCAGGTCTGAAGCCGGACTGGAGCGGATCTAAATAGACAGCTTCATCCAGGTACCGGGGAAGCTGTCGCGCCACCACACCCTCAACAACCTTCGCAATAAAACGAAGGTTGGAAACTGGACAATAGTTAGCCAAAACAGCCGGATTCAGGGAGGGCTTCTTGAGGAGGGGCCTCACAACCGCCTCTTTCAAGATGGCTGGCAGGACACCCTCACTCAAAGAAGCATTAATAATCCCCTGGAGCCAGCCTCGTGTAACCTCCCGGGAAGCCAGCACCAACCAGAAGGGACACGGGTCCAATAAACATGTGGTCGCGTTCACCTGTCCCAAGATTTTGTCCACATCCTCGGGAGCCACAGGATCAAACTCCTCCCAGATAACACTCTCAAGGCCTGCCTCAGTCATTTCGTCTGAACTAACCCAGCTATGACCATTGTTTGGTACAAACCTGGAAAACCTTATCATTATTGTGCCTCTTTTCTGGCTTTATCTTCTCTACATTAACTCTGTGCAGAGGAAACAGAATAGCTATTATTTTTCATAACATGATGTGGACTTGATTAGCCCAATTACGTACTTGTATCTATGTAACCTGTGGAAGATGGAAAGCCAACAGGGTTTTCAGAGTTGTGTATGGCAACAGGCATCTCCTAAGACCAGCTGCTGGCTAGTTATAAGGACATGAGCATGTTGTGTTAAATTCCTTTCTGTTGGGGAACTATTTGAGGGGGGGGGGTGAAGTTGCCTCCATGCGGTTTCTTGGCCCACTAACTATAATCACTTCCCTGACAGAATGGAGAATGCGGATCTTGTGGGGAAATGTGTGTCTGAGGAAATGCTTCATATGAAAAGAGGTTTTCCTGGGAAGAAGTGGGGCATTCCTTCAGGAGATGGAAAGCTCCCGGTAATGGGTTGTTTAATCGTTAGAAATTGTTACTTGCAACAGGTGGAGTCGTCCGGAAATGGCCTGCATAGTGAATGCTGGGGTGGAGACTAGTTATGACTCTTGTTGCCACCGGTGACATGAGGAAATGTGAGGTCCTGCAGTCCTGTTGGTGGCTTGGAGGTTGTTGAGAGCGAGGATCTCCCGCCTCTGGAATGAAAACATCAGGTAGATGAAACTAAGGCTCTTAATGGTGGCGTAAAGGGAAAGGGTTTAAATTATTTGGGGGTGGGGGATTGGATTCATTTGTGGGCCACACAGGACCTGCGTGAAAGGGCATATAAGGACGAAGCAGGAACCTAATGGGATGGGTTCATGTTGATATTGGAGGGAGTTACTCTCAACAGAAGAGGCAAAATGGTAAGCTTAAAAGACTGAGAATGTCAATTTTCAGCAACATCACTTTATGCTAGCATAAATGCTAAGCCTAAAAGATAGTTTTGGTACTTAGACACGTTATACTGACCCACCAAAAGATTCAGCGAAATATTTAGAAGGTGAATGAAGTCAGAAGACTCCCATAGTGGAAGGGTAATAATGGTTGTCTCCATTTATTGTTCCATATACTGGATAAATGTGTACTGGATAAATAAATAATATGTTTAGATAACTTGAACTAGAATAACCCATGAAACTGAACAGGGGAGCATGAAATCTAGCACTGATGGCTTTCAAAAGTAGGTGTTATCAAATGTTAAGTGAAAAACTGCCAAGGGAAGCCCAAAATGTTGGAAATCCTTTAACCTAATCTTCAAATGAAGGCATTGGGAACATCTCCTGGAACATCTAAAAATGATTGAAGAACATATTTTTGGAGGGTGTCTGGGTTAGATTATCTGCAGACATCTAGAATAAAGTTCTGAATTAAAAAATAATGTGGAACAATCCAATATGGCTTTTTAATGATCTGAACCAGAAGCAAAAGATACATGTTAGATGGGAGGAATAATAATGGAGCCGGTGAGTGTGGAAAAATAGGGATGATGGTCACCTCCTTGCTTGGGTGAGTGCTCTCCATCTATGGACTATATAATTATCCTTTTCAAATGACCTCATGTGAGTAGTACTTTATTTGATATTAAAACAGTACTGCAGCGTTGTGATATTTTCAGGATATTGGACAAAGATGTAACAATTATTTTGAAGAGTTCTTGAGATGGCTTAGTTGAAATAACTTTCAGGTTATTATCCCAGGAAAATGATGCTGTGTATATAAAGTGCAGAAGAGAAACCAGTTTGACCTGTACTACTTTGAATGTCAAAGCAATGTTTGGAAGTGGCTGTCAAGGTGTGGAGGCAGGAGTCACTTGGCGATGAGCTCCAACTTGCCCCAAATCCTTGGATTGTTATAGATTCATATAGATAATAGTTAGGAAAATGGGGACGAGGACAACAAGGTTGGGAAGCCTCGTAGCTTGTCTGGCAATGCTCAAGACTTGTAGAATGGAATTAAAGGAATTAAAAGCATTGAAAGAATTTACCAAGGCACATCCCGTCGCCGAAATTTTACTGATAGTTATATTGAGCATGCCCTCAACTGCATTTATATTTTGACAAGAACAACAGTGGCAAGTTGTGCGTAATGTTAATTTATTAGTTTTACTCTCGTTATCAAGATAGAAATCAGCGAGGTTGCCACTTCATTTGTTTATTTATTCATGGCCCTTCTGGTATTTATTTGTTTAGAGACCCATCAACTCTGGATGGCTTACATGGTAAAAGACCAAAAGAAGGGGGGGAAATCCTGAACATTTGGAAGCGATAAAACAACCTAAAGAAAATAGACAGGCACTTAACTGCTGACGTTCCCCAAACCTGGAGCAAAGCCAAACTTTCAGTGACTTGTCAAAAACTCTCAGATTGGGAACCATGGGATATCTGAGAACAGGGAAGATATGCTTCATGGGTGACGCTGTGCATTTGAAGGGTCCTGAAACACACCCAGTGTCCCATCTTACTGGGCGGGCAGGCAGTATTGAAGATCAGCTGTCCCTCAACTAGCTAGGCCACGGGTGTCAAACTCACTGTGTAATGTTGCTATCATGTGACGTTTTGTGACGTTTCTCCCCACTCGCGGAGCTGGGGTGGGCGTGGCCTCTGCATGACGCATCCGGCCAAGAGGTCACCAGTTTGATACCCCTGAGCTAGGCCATTTACCATGAAGGGCTTTATAGATGATAACCTGCACTTTGAGATGCACTCAGAAGGCAACTGGTAACCAGCATAAATCATAAAAGAACAATGAAACATGGGCATACTATGATATGTAACTGTAAGCCACCCAGAGTTATCCTGTGGTAAGATGGGCAGCCAATAAACTTAAATAAATAAAATAAAATAATAAAAATAAATAAATACATAAATAAATAAAATACATACATTTTGTTGTTGTTAGTTGCAAAGTCGTGTCCGACCCATCGCAACCCCATGGACAACGTTCCTCCAGGCCTTCCTGTCCTATACAATCCTCTGGAGTCCATTTAAGCTCACGCCGACTGCTTCAGTGACTCCATCCAGCCACCTCGTTCTCTGTCGTCCCATTCTTCTTTTGCCCTCAGTTGTTCCCAGCATTAGGCTCTTCTCCAGTGAGTCCTTCCTCCTCATTAGGTGGCCAAAGTATTTGAGTTTTATCTTCAGGATCTGGCCTTCTAAAGAGCAGTCAGGGTTGATCTCCTCTAGGACTGACCGGTTGAATCGCCTTGCAGTCCAAGGGGCTTGCAGAAGCCTTCTCCAGCACCAGAGTTCAAAGGCCTCCGTTCTTTGGCGCTCAGCCTTCCTTATGGTCCAACTTTCAGTCATACATTGCAACTGACTATAGCCTTGACTATACACACTTTTGTTGGCAGGGTGATATGTTTGCTTTTTAGTATGCTGTCTAGATTTGCCATGGCTTTCCTCCCCAGGAGCAAGCGTCTTTTAATTTCTTGGCTGCAGTCCCCATCTGCGATGATTCTTGGAGCCCAGGAAAATAAAATCTTTCACTACCTCCATTTCTTCCCCATCTATTTGCCAGGAATTGAGAGGGCCAGATGCCATGATTTTAGTTTTCTTAATGTTGAGTTTCAAGCCAACTTTTGCACTCTCCTTCACCCGCATCAAGAGGCTCTTTAGTTCCTCTTCGCTTTCTGCCATAAGAGTGGTATCATCTGCATATCTGAGGTTGTTGATATTTCTCCCGGCAATCTTAATTCCAACTTTTGATTCATCTAGCCCCGCCTTTCTCATGATGTGCTCTGCAAATAAGTTAAATAGGCAGAGTGACAGTATACAGCCTTGCCGGACTCCTTTCCCAATTTTGAGCCAATCAGTGGTTCCATGTACAGTTCTCACTGTCATACTTGGCATACATGCTCACTGCCAGATTCTGGACCGGCTGTCACTTCTAATTGATCTTCAATAATAGCCTTATGTATAGCATGTTGCACTAATCCACTCATCAGGTGAACCAAAAATGCCACCTTTTTATAGTCCGAGGACAACATTTGCATGGGACAAAAATTAAATTTAATTTGGATTTTATTTATACAATTAAATTAGGAGGGGTTTTTTCCCCCCTGTCGTGTGTGATTCCTGAAGACTACCTGGACAAGACCTTGCAGTTTTCTCTGGCAAGATTTTCCAGGAGTGCTTTGTCATTGCCTCCTTCCCAGGGCTGAGAGAGAGTGGCCAAGATCACCCAGCTGGCTTTGTGCCCAAGGCAAGATCAGAACTCATGGTCTCCCTGTTTCTAGCGGGATGCCTTCACCGGTTGAAGCTTGTGCTTGATGTGATTTAGATCTATTTGATTTCGATGTCCAATCAAACCAGAATTAGCCATAACAAAATTTTGATTTGGTATAATGTGTGAACTATGCATATTTTCTCAAACATGCATTTTATTGTGTTTGGATAGTGCAATTAATATGCATTGAAATCCTCAAATTCTAACTCGATATGCTTGCATTTATACAGAGGGCACAATCTGTCTTTTTCTTCTACTTTGATTAAAAATGGTCTGTGGGATATATTCTCAAAGGTTTTTAGATTATGCTGGAAGTGGTATGAAAAGGCTCACTTATAAACATTTATTTGCATTAATAGTCATTTACTATGTTCAGAAAATGTATACATTTCAGAAAGAAATCCGAAATATGTTGTTACTAGGTACCGTGTTTCCCCGAAAATAAGACCCTGTCTTATATTCTTTTGAACTCCAAAATAAGTGCTTGGCCTTATTTTCGGGGAGGTCTTATTATTTTGGGGTGCATGGAGCAAGACAGGGCTTCTCTTGCCGCCTTACCTGATTTCCAGCTCTGTCTCCCTAACCCTAACCAGAGGAAATGACAGGGACTGGCTGCGGATGCATTTAAATATTTTCTGGGAGGGCTTTTTTTTGGGGGGGTGTGTGTTATTTTACCACATGCTCTCAAAAGCCCGATTGGGCTTATTATCAGGGGATGTCTTATTTTAGGGGAAACAGGGCAGCAGGCCACGAAAGCAGGAAAGCTCTGAGTTCAAGTCTTTCCTTAGCCATGAAATCCAGCTGCTCTACTTTGGGCCAGCCACTCTCTCTCAAAGGATTGTTTTTTGTGGGGAAAATAGGAAGAGAAAGATGTGTTGGATATGTTCGCTGTCTTGAGTTATTTGTAAAATTAATAAAGGCAGGAAATAAACAAATAAATAAATTTAAATGGGTTAGATTCAGAATCAAGTCCCTCGGTATCCAATCATATCTGTATGTCTAAAAGAGCTTTTTAGATACTGGGATAATTTTGAAGGTTAGGTGTGGAGGGTTGAAAGTTTCAGTTTTTACTATATTACACAGTATTGGTGGCATTATTTAATCTATTTAAAACCCCAGAGGTCATAGGCAAGCTTTTAGCTATAGCTACAGAAATGTTTTAGATTTCCATAACCCACCTGTTGGGCTGCTATTGATATTGTCTACAAGGAAGCAGATAATTGTATGGCTAATAAAAAGAAAATACTTTTATAAATCGAAGTGAGAAAGTGTAGACCACAGCATTGCATTTTTGGCTAGATGGCTGGAATTGTAATTGAACAACACACTCTTGCTCACATCTATCTAAACTGCTCATTAGGTAAATTATTTTTATTCTTAGACAACTTCATTGATGAAAAATAAAAGAAGGAACTGAAACTGAAGGTCTGACCTATTTAACTTTCTTATCAAAGACCACAACATTGATAAAGACTGAGGTTTGAGATAAGACCTCTTCACCAACCATCAAGAAACTCAAACAATGGGAGGCATTGTGTAGGGCTTGGTTAAGTCTGTGCGTTGGGCATAATATATCCAATTCAGTTTGGCCCTGGATGGTGCCCTGATTTAAATAGATTTATTTAAAAAATAATAATAAGTGGAGTAAATGGCTTATATCCATTTTACCCACAGTACCCAATTTAGAATTTCAGCTTGTATCTCCCAGGACCCAGAGCATTTTTTTAAAACAGGGGAGTGACTGGATCTTCCATTCTTGTTTACCTGGAATACTATCTCCCTTTAGAGCTGTGTGGTTTTTTTTCCCCTTATAGTAGTATCAACTAGCGTAGCAGGAAGAGCAAACCGAAACCACCTCCAATGTTTTGGGTTTGCTTGTTCCTGCTACACGGGCTGGTATTAATTATTCCAGGAAGAAACCCATGCAGCTCTAAATGGAGTTCAGTATTCCAGGTAAACAAGAATGGAAGATCCATTCTATTCCTCCATCATTACTGAAATCTATAGGAAATTCTATCAATTAAAATAATCCAGAGCTAATCTGAAAAGAGTGTACTTTCCTTTTTTCAATTCCTGAAAGCAGAACTATCAAAATAACAAGTTTCACAAGATAATCTAAGATGCATTATTGATTTTTCTCTTCATCAGATACTATAAAATTATCAGATTGGATAATGTTACAATCAGTTAAATTATTACACTTAGGAAGTCTTATCCAGTGTTCAAAATGCATCAGTGCGTCTTCTTTTTTGCCCTTGTTTCTGCACTAGAGAACATAAATGCATTTTACTATTATTAGATTTTAATGAAGAGGGTTTTCAGTTTTTGTGGTGCTGGGATACCCTAAAATGATAAATGAATGTATACGATCCCTTTATGAGTAACTTTGATGACTTTATTAAAGGCAGCCTTTAGCAAGATAGAAATATAAATTTAAATCTCACAGAATTTCTCAAACAGTGGCTGCCAAGACCAGAGAGTGGCATTGATCCTGGTTTGCCTGTGAAAAGCCTGATCAAAATTAAGGAAGTTGCCCCCTTCCCCCAAAATTGCTCATGACTCCTTGTTGCTTATCACAACCCTCAACTTAAGAGTCTATGCTTTAGACTAAAGAAATATATTTTACTCAAGAACTAGTCCCATTTAATACAATAGGATCTATTTTGGAAAAATGTGTAGGAGTATACTGTAAAGCCAGGGGTGTCAAACTGGCGGCCCATGGGCAGGATACTCCATGTGCAGGCCACGCCTACCTACCCCAGCTCCACGAAGGGGAAAAACCTTCATGATACGTCTCTCACCCCTTCTGTTCAACATTTATGTAAAACCGCTAGGCGAGATCATCCTTGGTTTCGGGGTGAGTGTTCATCAGTATGCTGATGACACACAGCTATACATCTCCACCCCAGACCACCCCAATGATGCCCTTGCTGTCATGTCTCGTTGCCTGGAGGCCGTGCGGATCTGGATGGGGAGAAACAAGCTCAGACTCAACCCCTCCAAGACCGAGTGGCTGTGGCTTCCGGCGTCCCGGTATAGTCAGCTGGTACCATCACTGACAATAGGGGATGAGATCTTGCTCCTCACAGAGAGGGCCCGCAACTTGAGTGTCCTCCTGGATTCACGGCTATCTTTAGAAGATCATTTGACGGCCGTGGCCAGGGGTGCCTTTTATCAGGTTCGCCTGATCCACCAGTTGCGTCCCTTTCTGGATTGGGACGCCTTGCGCACAGTCACTCATGCCCTAGTTACCTCCCGTATGGACTACTGTAATGCTCTCTACATGGGGCTCCCCTTGAAAAGCACCCGGAGGCTCCAACTGGTCCAGAACTTAGCCACGCGGGTGATTATGGGCGCAGCTCGTTACGCTCATGTAACACCTCTCCTACGTGAGCTGCACTGGCTCCCGGTGGTCTTCCGGGTGCGATTCAAGGTGTTAGTTATCACCTTTAAAGCGCTCCATGGCTTAGGACCTGGGTACCTACGAGACTGTCTTTTGCCACCAATAGCCTCCCACTGACCAGTTCGTTCTCACAGGGAGGGACTACTCAGGGTACCGTCAATCAAATTATGTCGACTGGCGACTCCCAGAGGGAGGGCCTTCTCTGTGGGAGCTCCAACCCTTTGGAATGAACTGCCCCCGGAGATACGGAATATCCCTGATCTCCGTGCTTTCCGCCGTGCCCTCAAGACTCTGATGTTCCAACAGGCGGGGCTAAACATATGAACATGTGAATGATTTTTTAAATGTTATCTAATTCTGGGTTTTATTTAATTGACCAAACTAAGTAATAATTTTAATTAGCAATTTTATGATGTTTTTGTGTCTATATTTTTCTTGACTGTACACCGCCTTGAGTCCTACAGGAGAAAGGCGGCATAGAAATATAATAAATAAATAAATAAATAAATAAATAAATAAATAAATAAATGTGACAGCAACGTGACGCCGTGGGTTTGACACCCGTGCTGAAAGGTCCTTGATTTGCCTCTATATTGCTAGGGCAGGATTAAAGAGAAGTCAACAACAATGGCAATATATATTTATAAATGATCAGGTATCCCTTCCTCCAATATGTGTTTGGGTAAAGATGGGTCTCAAGTATGAAAAAATTGAAGAATTTTACCGGTGATATCCTCCATTACTTAATCACTGAGCCATCGAGCTGGGCTTGTCAACTGGAAATAATAATAATAATAATAATAATAATAATAATAATAATAATAATAATAATAATAATAATAATAATAATAATTTTATTTCTATACCGCCCTTCTCCCGAAGGACTCAGGGTGGTGTACAGCCAATTTAAAAACACAGGACACAACAGTGATTAAAAATTAAAATAATTAAATAGATTTGGCCGATTTAAAACCCCAGAAATTAAAATACCCCAATTTAAAATTATTATGTTGATAGCCCTGCCTGGCGGAACAACAGGGTCTTCAGTGCGCAGCGAAACACCGGGAGGTCGGAGATCTTATGTATTTCCGGGGGCAGTTCATTCCACAGGGCTGGGGCTCCCACAGAGAAGGCCCTCCCCCTGGGTGTCGCCAGCCGACATAACTTGGCTGATGGCACCCTGAGGAGACCCTCTCTGTGGGAACGGACTGGTCGGTGGGAGGCTATTGGTGGCAGAAGACGGTCTCGAAGGTACCGGGGTCCTATGCCATGGAGCGCTTTAAAGGTGGTAAGCAACACCTTGAATCGCACCCGGAAGACCACTGGGAGCCAGTGCAGCTTGCGCAGGAGGGGTGTCACGGGGGCACAACGAGTGACTGTGCGTAGGGAGTCCCGAACTAGAAAGGGGCGCAACTGGCATAGGTGAACCTGATAAAAAGCCCCCCTGGCCACGGCCATCAAATGATCTTCTAAAGACAGCCGTGCGTCCAGGAGGATGCCCAAGTTATGAGCCCTCTCCGTGGGGGCAAAGATTCACTCCCAATAGTCAGCAATGGCACCTGCTGACTATATCGGGACGCCGACAGCCACAGCCACTCGGTCTTGGACGGGTTGAGTCTGAGCCTGTTCCTCCCCATCCAGACCTGCACGGCCTCCAGGCAGCGAGACATCACATCAAGGGCATCGTTGGGGTGGTCTGGGGTGGAGATGTACAGCTGAGTATCATCAGCATACAGATGACACTTCACTCCAAAACCACGGATGATCTCACCCAGCGACTTCACATAAATGTTGAACAGAAGAGGCGAGAGGACCGACCCTTGTGGCACTCCCCATGCGAGACGCCTCGAGGTCAACCTCTGCCCCCCTGCCAACACGAACTGCGAGCAGTCAGAGGGGAAGGAGGAGAACCACCGCAGAATGGTGCCCCCTATTCCTAACCCCCTCAACCGCTGCAGCATGATACCATGGTCGATGGTATCAAAAGCCCCTGAGAGATCTAATAGGACTAGGACAGAGGAGCAACCCCTGTCCCGAGCCCTCCAGAGATCATCCACCAACGCGACCAATGCCGTTTCTGTGCTGTGCCCCTGCCTGAAGCCCGACTGGTACGGGTCTAGATAGATAGCTTCATCCAGGTGCCTGGGCAGTTGTCGTGCCACCACACTCTCAACAACCTTCGCCACAAAACGAAGGTTGGAGACCGGACGGTAGTTAGCTAATTCAGCTGGGTCCAGGGAAGGCTTCTTGAGGAGGGGCCTCACCACCGCCTCTTTCAAGGCGGCGGGAAAGGCACCCTCACTCAGAGAAGCAGTTATAATCCCCTGGAGCCAGCCTCGTGTAACCTCCCGGGAGGCCAGTACCAACCAGGAGGGACACGGGTCCAATAAACATGTGGCGGCACTAATCCTACCCAGAACCCTGTCCACATCCTCGGGAGCCACAGGATCAAACTCCTCCCAGGTAATATTCTCAAGACCTACCCTCGTCTCCTCCCCCGGACTCACCCAGTCGGAGTCCAAGCCTTCCTGAATCCGAGCGACTTTATCGTGCAGGAATTGGACAAAATCCTCAGCTCGACCCTGCAAGGGATCTTCCTGCACTCCCCCCCGAAGAAGGGAGTGGGTCACCCTAAACAGGGCGGCTGGGCGGTTCTCTGCAGATGCGATAAGAGCAGAAAAATGGTTAGATTTCGCTGCTTTTATCGCCACTTGGTAGGTCTTGATATAAGACCTCACCTGTGTCCGGTCGGAATCAGAATGACTAGTCCTCCAAATGCTGTCTAGGCGTCTTTTCCGACGCTTCATCTCTCTCAGCTCCTCAGAGAACCAAGGAGCCAATTGAGATCGGCATCGGGTCAGAGGCTGCAAAGGCACGACACGATCCAAAGCTCCAGCGGCCGCACTCTCCCAGGCGGCCACCAGCTCTTCAGTTGAGTCGTGTGTCAGAGTCTCAGGAAACGGCCCAAATTCCGTCAGGAACCTTTCGGGATCCATCAGGCCCCTGGAACGGAACCATTTGGTCGGTTCCATCTCCTTGCGGCAGGGGGAAGCGATAGGAAAGTCCAAGTGAAGGAGCGAATGATCTGCCCATGACAAGGGTTTAATGTCTAAGTCCCCTCTACCGAGATCATTCAACCACTGACCAGAGATAAAAATCAAGTCCAGAGTGTGTCCCCTTATGTGAGTGGGGCCTTGAAATAACTGGATCAGGTCCATGGCCGTCATGGAAGCCATGAACTCCCGAACCACCTCTGACGCCTGAAGAAGCTTCTTGGATGAGAAGCAAAATGTCTTCAAAAGAAAAAACAAAGTCCAGTTGCCTTCTGAAAAAGCACCTTTGGGACAACCATGACCTGGATGACTAAGAATCTATACAGACTAATCTACTTTGTGCAAGTCACTGTGAAAAGTTTGAGCATAGATCTAATCTCTGTCTCTCTCGTCTGAGGTATATCTCAGAGTCTCGTGGTTGAGATGGGCGGCCATAGGAATAAATACCATTTTCTCCTGAGCAATGTTGCAAGGCTTCCTCTTGCAGAAGAAGTTAGATTGCGCCTCTTGAATGGTGTGTTATTTGGTGTCCTCAGCCTATGAAATGTTCAGAAGAGGAGGGAGGCAAAGGAGTGTTGGCTTTTACCTGACTGAAAAACAAGGGATTGGAATAACATTTTCTGAACCGTGGTTTTATTGTAATAGCTTGAGACCATAGTGGAAACCATCTCTTCATTTATGGTACATTATTATCATTGTACTTTGTTTCTTAAACTGTCAAGGGTGTTAATCAGTTGTAAAGGGTATGTGACTTATAACCGGCCATTCAACCGTTCAAAACTATGATGGACTCAAAAAAAGATGGTGTAGTTTTATTTCAGAATAAATGGCATCTTATCTGAAGTTGGAGGACGTTGTACACACTTTTGCCCTAAGCAGATTGTTTCTTGATCAGCCCAGCTCCACTACTGAATTCCAGAAGAAGGTAGTACCAAATCAGACATTCCACCTCAGTTACCCAGTTGCATGGCAGACCACACCACAACCTTCATCAATCTATAGCAATATCACTTAAACTTAGATATCGCTTCATAGTGCTTTCCTGCCCTCTCTCAGCGGTTTACAGAGTGAGCAGGTTGCCCCCGACAATCTGGGTCCTCATTTTACCCACCTCGGAAAGAGGGAATACTGAGTCAACCTTGAGCCGGTCAGGAATGCAGACCAAGTTAGGGTGTTCAAGTGAGATTCTCCCTAAATAGCGTCTCACTGTTTACAAGCCCCAAGAATTTCTATGGTTTACTAGAAACTCCAAGAAAGGACGCATCGATGCATGGAACGATCGTGACAGGAGACAAGGAATAGCCACAAGGGCATGAAGATGTGCGCTTACAGATTGACAGAGTTGGAAGGTACCTTGAAGGTCATCTAGTCCAACCCCCCCACCCCCTGCCCAAGCAGGAGACCCTACTACACCATTTCTGACAAATGGCAGTTCAGTCTCTACTTGAAAGTCTCAAGTGATGAAGCTCCCACAACTTCTGAAGGCAACTTCTGTTCCATTGGTTGATTGCTCTCACGGTCAGAAAATTCCTCCTTATTTCCAGGTTGATTCTCTCCTTGGTCAGTTTCCATCCATTGTTCCTTGTCTGGCCTTCGGGTGCTTTGGAAAATAGCTTGACCCCCTCCTCTCTGTGGCAGCCCCTCAAATATTGGAAGACTGCTATCCTGTCTCCCCTGGTCCTTCTCTTCACTAGACTAGCCATGCCCAGTTCCTGCAACTGTTCACTGTATGTTTTAGCCTCCAGTTCCCTAATCATCCTGGTTGCTCTTCTCTGCACTCTTTCTAGAGTCTCAACATCTTTTTTATAGTGGGGTGACCAAAACTGGATGCAGTACTCTAGGTGTGGTTTTACTAAAGCTTTATAGAGTGATACTAGTACCTCACTTGGAAGAGTCTACACCAGGGGCATCAAACTCAATGCCCGTGGGCCAGATCTGGCCCGTGGAGTACTAAGATCTGGCCAGCAGAGCCGCCCTGGAAACCGCAAAGGACCGGCTCGCAGTGCCTCTGCCAGAAAAACAGAGCTTACGAGGGCTGTGGGCGACCCTTCCGAGCTCCCTTTTTCCTGGCAGAGGGTTGCAGGAGGCCGTCACTGCTGAAAATGGAGTTCGGGAGCCTGTTTTTGCTGGCAGAATGCTTGGGCCACCACAGGCACCAACACAAGCCACGCCCCCCGCCCCCCCAAGGTCAAACACAACTCTGATGCGGCCCTCAATGAAATTGATCTTGACACCCCTAGTCTACACCTTTCTGCTCCTCTTGACTCAACAAGATCAGAGGTGCGTTTCAGCAGGTTCTAACCAGTTCTGGAGAACCGGTAGCGGAAATTTTGAGTAGTTCGGAGAACTGGTAGTAAAAATTCTGACTGGCCCCGTCCCCATCTATTCTCTGCCTCCCAAGTCCCAGCTGATCGGAAGAAATGGGGATTTTGCAGTATCCTTCCCCTGGAGTGGGCTGGGAATGGAGATTTTACAGTATCCTTCCCCTGCCACGCCCACCAAGCCACACCCACAGAACGGGTAATAAAAAATTTTGAAACCCACCACTGAACAAGATGTTATCCAGCAGCTGTATTCAGGGTCGTTTCAGCTTCTCCTTTCTGCGGAAGGAGAAGCTGAAAGACCGCGAAGAGTCCTTTCATTTCAGCTCTTTATGCTGCTGTGACTGGTTGGCTGTCTTATTTTACGGGCGGCATTGCAAAGGAAGTTTTGGGATTCCCATCCTGCACGGTGACCCTCGATTGCTTTTGAGTTTGTGGATGGTAGTGAAGCGGAGAGGTTCCTCTGCAGCATCCACTCAACTGCTTCCCAACCAGGTCTTGGCTCCACTTGGCTCCTTTGAGCAGCCAGACAATGCGGGTGAGGCGCTGGGCTTCGAAAGGAAATCAATGCGTCATTGAGGGAGGAGGGAGCAGTGCCTGCCTCCTTGAAAAAGGAGGCACTGATGTGCAGCTGCTTGAAGGGGCTCTTTCTGGATCCAGCTGGGTTAAATGGCTGTCACCCTGAGCCCAACCTTCCTTTTTAGGGAGTATTTTATAGGAGCGAGTTGGCCGGCTGTTTCATAGAAAGCTGATTGTTTGTGCTGATCATTCGCGGTGGTCAGAGAGGGAGTCCAGATATGTCATTGGTTTCCCTTAGTCCTAGTCAGAACAGAACTGGAAGGGACCTTGGAGGTCTTCTAGTCCAACCCCCTGCTCAAGCAGGAGGACATATTCCATTCCAGACAAGTGCCTGTCCAGTCTCTTCTTAAGAACCTCCAGTGATGATTTCTGAAGACAAGCTGTTCCTCTGATTAATTGTTTTCATTGTCAGGAAGTTTCTCCTTGGTTCTAGGTTGCTTCTCGCCTTGCTTAGTTTCCATCCATTGTTTCTTGTCTTGACTTCAGGTGCTTTGGAAAATAGGTTGACCCCCTGTTCTTTGGGGCAGCCCCTCAAATACTGGAATACTGCTATCTGACCTCCCCTAGTCCTTTTCATTAGACTAGACATCTTCAGTTCCTGCAACTGTTCTTCATGTTTTTGTCTCCAGATTTTTAATCATCCTAGTTGCTCTTCCCTGCACTTTTCTCCCCTCTGAAATCATCTTGTGCAATAGTGGGTTTCAAAATTTTTTTACTACCGGTTCTGTGGCTTGGTGGGCGTGGCATGTCTTGGTGGGCGTGGCAGGGGAAGGATACTGCAAAATCCCCATTTCCTCCTGATCAGCTGGGACTTGGGAGGCAGAGAATAAATGGGGGGCAAGGCCAGTCAGAATTTTTACTACCGGTTCTCCGAACTACTCAAAATTTCCGCTACCGGTTCTCCAGAACTGGTCAGAACCTGCTGAAACCCACCTCTGATCTTGTGGGTTATTTCGGAGGGGAAGCAGGATGGAGGGAAAGAGGAGTTGTTCTTATTTTATTTATTTATTTTATTCAATTTATATCCCGCCCTTCTCCTAGTGGACTCAGGGTGGTGCACAGCCAGAACTAAAACACATACCAATACAAAATTTAAAATCATTAAAAGAATTATATAACTGTGGCCCAAAATTTAAAACATTGAAAACTAAAACCCATTTGACAATTTAAAAAGCTAAAAAAGGCTAAAAAAAAGAGAGGCTAAAATAAAGGGGGGGGGGTTTTCATGCCAGCCCTGGTCCTTTTAGTTGTCTCAGCAGATTTAATGGTATCAGCTGTGATATTCTTCTGTATTATAGACCAGGTTCGGGGTTAGAACCCCCTCTTCAGTGTTTCTGCTGCTTTTTAAGAGGACATTTCCAGTCAATATTAGTTGGGAACTGCTATTGAATTCCCTGGCCATTCCAGTATACTGGAATCGGGTACCACAGAAGTCATCATTCTCATGTTTTTTACCATCTGATGAAACCATTGAGAAGGGTCATCCATCAGTTAGAAATCAAACAAGCCAGGTGTTCAAATCATCTGCTTCTCTAATGGCCTCTATGCTTTCTTTGGATGGGATAACTCTTATGAGTCAAGGGGTAGGTCCATCACTGCTTCAGTCATTCATTTAGTCTGCACAGATTCTTGACTTTGAATTAATACAGGCTTGGCAGGTTTCAATTTTAGACATTAAAAACATGAGGACTGCAATGCCATGATGGGGGAAAGGAAGGGATCCAGAGTGTGCAATTTTCACATGGGGATAAAGTGCAGAAGATGCAGCAAACCTTGTAGCTTTTCTGGGGATTGGAAGGACCAAATGTACTTAGTAACATCTAACAAATATGTTGCTTACATACATACATACATACATACATACACCCAGAATTCCCTGAAATTCTAGCTTACTGCAGCAAAAGAACATAATGTATTCATTTCAGGCTGTCTGGGTTTAACTTTGCACAGAAAGATGTAAAAGATAGGTGCTGGTATTTTTTTTTTTTAAATAAGTAGAATAAATTCTTCTAAGCTCTTTCCTCTGACATAACACTATTCCTATTAGGAATTTTTTTAATAATAAATAACAAATATATAATTGATTGATTTGCACTCATTGCGTTGTTTTTAACATCTTTAAAATGGATAGAACAATGCTCAATGCTTGTAACTGGATAGAGATTGAACCTATTGAGCTGTGGTTCGTTAGACTTGTATTCTAATTTCTTATTATTTACATTATGGAGCTGCAAAGCTCTGATGTGACACTTTCTTGACTGTGCTAAACTGCAAGTAAAGGCGATGGTTGGGTTTGATCGCTCCCCAGTAGCCGTTCATTAGTAGGCTTACTGTGAAGGTTTGAGGGTTAAATGGTAGCACAGAATAAGAAACTGTTGGACGAAGGGATTAATCTAACTTGGTTACAGTATAATCAACTTCAATTGAGATGGAAAGAGGACCAAAAAATTGGTATTATGTTGCATGAGGAAGAATTGGTTAGACATATAAAAGAGAAAGGTCCAATGCATATTAAAAGGCTTTATAATGTTTTGTTAGAAAGGGATTCAGAAACTGAACTGGTTAAAGATTGCATGATTAAGTGGGCACAAAATTTTGCAGAACCAGTGATGTTGGAAACGGGGGAAAAAATTTGGGTTCAGAATGTTAAATTCACACAGTCGCAGAATTTGAAGGAAAATTTTTATAAAATGTTTTATAGATGGCATTTAGATCCTAAGAAATTGTCGTGTATGTACCCTAATGTTCAACCAAAATGTTGGAGATGTGACTGCTTAGATGCTACATATTATCATGTTTGGTGGACCTGTAGGAAAGTTAAGGCTTTTTGGATAAAAATTTGGTGGGTTATGCAGAATGTTTTGAAGAAAAAAATTCAATTTTCTCCACAATTGTTCTTATTGGGTATAGTTAAGGGTTTTACATTGGGTGAAACAAAGTTGATATTGTATATGATAACAGCAGCAAGATTACTGATAGGTCATTATTGGAAAAATGAAGCTGTGCCCACCATTGAGGAATGGACTTTGAAGATGGCCAGTTTTGCAGAGATGGCGAAGATTTCAGCATATCTAAAAGATCACTCACAAGAGACTTATGAATGGGAGTGGAAAAAGTGGATAGATTATGTGCAGAACAAATATCAAATTAGGAAGTATCAGATAGCTTTTAACTGAAAGTGTTATATAAAGATAGAAATATTTGACTTTTGTGAAGATGAAAAATTATATTGGGGATGGAGGGGTTCAAGTTTTATAAAAGGGGTTTTGATGGGATTATATTCTGTGGAAGTCTGGGGGGAGGGGTGGGTTGCGGGGGTTAGGGAGGGTTAGGGTGGTTAGGGAGGTTAGGGAGGGTCGGGGGATGGAAATGGGGAGAAAATGTAATTGTAAAACTTTTTCAATAAAAAAAAAAGAAACTGTATCTAAAAGGACAGAACAAATATGATGCTTTATCAAGAGGCTAGAATAGATTGTTTTGCTTATTTAGCTTCTGGATGTCTGGAAAAACTTGCAAGATGGACCAGCGATCAGAACAAACCAATTTAATGGTAGTAAACTAATCTCTGAGTGAAGCCACTGTGAAGATCCGGGAGTCTGCTAATACAGTCACCCCAATGTCCCTTTTTTTTAAAAAAAAAATATTTATTTAAAGAATTTATAATAGAAAAACTCAAGGCAGCTAACAATGCAAAGTCATAAAACAATGCAAAATAAAAGCAGTGTGATGCAACTGAGGTGCGTAGGAAAATTCTTCCATAATGCATCATCATGCATCTAGACATGGCTCCAGTAACATCCTGGCCCTAAAGCCTGAGGGGGGAAAACAGGCCTTTGGTGCCTTCCAAAAGCTGACAGGGTTGGTGCCATTGAGATCTTAAGCGTGTTCTAAAAGATGGTTGCCATAACAACGAAGGCCCACCTCCGGGGTCCTGTGAGATGATCCTGTTTCACAGGAGGAAGACAGGACAAAATGCCTCCTCTGCCAGATCTGGTAGGAAGAGTGGAAACAACCAGAGACAGGTGGTCTCACAGGAAGCATGGATGTTACTATGCAGGGTCTTACAGACATCACCCAAAATCTGGTATGGCATCCAAAGGTCTACTGGAAGTTAATACAAGGATATAATGCTTCCATATTCTCTTCGAGACAACTCTTACGTTGAGCACATTGCATAGTCCTACTGGGAGATAATGCATGAGTAAATGCAAGTACAGGTGGTCCTTGGTTGAGGACCATTTGTTCAGCGACCAGAATCGGTTCCTGAAGTTCTTGCGGTGGCAGCACCCGCACGGCCCTGTGATTACAGCCTGAGTGCTTGGCAACCGGCCCAGATTTCCAGCTGCGGCATAGTCATGTGTTCATCATTTGTCACCTTCCGTGCTGATTTCCGCAAGCAAAGTCGGTGGGGAAGTCGGCAGGTAGTCGGAGGTTGTGGTCACATGAGATCCTTGCTTAACGACCTGCAGATATTTGTTTAACAGTGGTAACCAGGATCTGCCCGAACTGCCCGAACTGCTGTCGGTAATTGTAACACTTTCCACCCCATCGCTTAGCAATGGAAATTCAGGTCCCAATTATCATTTTTAAGCAAGAGTCGTCCAGTCCAGGAATGTAGCACCTCCTCCAGAATCAGTAATGGGAAACATCCAGATCCTACACTACAGGTAATCCTCGATTTACAACAGTTCATTTAATGACTGTTCGAAGTTAGAATTGAAAAAAGCGACTCATAACCATTTTTCACACTTAACGACCATTGCAGTGTCCCCGTCGTCACGTGATCACAATTCAGACCCTTGGCAACTGACAAATAGTGACAAATTGCAGTATCCCGAGGTCACATGACCCGCTTTTGCGACCTCCTGATAAGCCAAGTCAACGGGAAAGCCAGATTCACTTCACAAAATGGGGCAAACCCACACTTAACAAACTTTTCCCTTAGCCACATAAATTGTGGACTGCAGCGCTGGTCGCCAGGGCCCACCTGTACTTGGTCTTTCTAGGGTTGAGTCATTTTTTCTCCATTCATCCTTCATCCAAGGACCTCGACAGCGTTGCTGGGAGAAAGCCGGGGCAGATACGTCCAGCCATTACTCAGCGCGCTGCTGATCTTTTCCTCCTGTGCCAACGAATGACCTCACTCAGCAGCTCCGCGTAGATATTAAATAGGAGTGGAGAGAAAGTGGAGTCCTGAGGCAGACTGCAGTGCAGGAGACAGGAGTCCTCTCCTCTACTAACACTAATTGGAACCAGCCTCAGCGGAGAAAGAACCACTGCCCTCTCCCCCCTCCTCCTCATTCCTCCCCCCCTAAGCCGATCCAGCAACTAATCCATTGCGGTCATTTGTTAGGTTTTATTTTTTTAAAAGCAATGCAACGGGTATGTTTAGAAGGAGAGCCTGATCAGCACCAGATTGAACTCTCCTTCACCTCTCCAGTTCAATCCCGAAGGATTTTCCACTCCAGGTGGAACTCTTCGTGGATTTTGTCATTCGGACGACTGCTAAAGCAATGGGCAGCTGTGCAGGACGTGCCCAGGTGTCTTTTTGACACCCCAAAACCCCGCCCCCCTTTGCACAAGGCAGTTTCTGTGCTTCACAACAAACCTGTTGGTAGCAGACACAGACAGGGTGAACCTCACTTCACTTCTTAGAATAGGGATCTCCAACCTTGGCCACTTGAAGACTGGTGGACTTCAACTCCCAGAGTTCCTCAGCCAGCTTTGCTGAAGTCTACCAGCTTTGCTGTCTGAGGAACTCTGGGAGTTGAAGTCCACCAGTCTTCAAGTAGCCAAGGTTGGAGACCCCTTGTTTTAGAAGGTTCTGGGGGAAACTGTAGGAACAGTTGGTCTCCAGGGATGGCTCTGGAGGTATGTGCTGGCTGAAGCGTAGGTGATAAGCAAACCCTCATCGCATTTGTCAGGCCTTGTGCTGAAACAGTGAAGAGTGTGTTGTATGCACCACAGTAATGTTCTTTTCCAGTAGAAGGTTCTGGTTGCTGAAGTGGGTGGCTCAGGTTCAGGAAAGGCGATTAGGAGCAGCTGGCTGACTTGTACAGCAAATACTGCATCTCAGGTAATCCCAGGGAACTGCAAAGCCAGCAGATAAATGCAGTTAGAATATATTTGCACACTCATGCTCGCACTAACGTGCTCCATATACAAATGCTGCTAACTTTGCTGAACTTAACAGAAGTTGTAAATGCAAAGAGCCACTATTTGGTAGATACTTTTGCTCCGAGTTTTTTCTGAAACCAAAAACCTTTGAACTGTTTTGAGTTTTGATCCATCCATCCTCAGCCATCCTAAAACATTCTGAAGGCCTGTTTTGTCCAGAACCACAATATAAAGCATCTTTCCTGTTTTGCACATACAAAATATATCATAGCTCTTTTGTGGCGATAGAAATTGTGCATCCAAATGAGTAAATGATTTTGCTGGTGGAAGGGCCAGACTTGCCTTTATTATACTGTTATTTGCATCTTGCACCAAAATCAAATGGCCCGCCCTTTATGCCCCAGATAAAAATGTAAAAACAGTTCTGAATTCTTTTGGTACCTCCCTTTGCTAACTCCTTGAAACTTACTCAGAGATTTTGTAGACTAATAAATGTGGGTTCATGAATATGTTCATCTTTATTTTGCCTTTCAATTTCATCAAAATATAGCCAAAGATACAGTTTTGGATATACTATATAGCAGTGATGGCGAACCTTTTTTTCCTTGGGTGCCGAAAGCATGCGCACACGCAATTCTGCGTGCTTGCATACCCACACCTACAATGCAATGCCCCCTTGCATGCCCCCCCACGCATGCATGCACAAATGCTCCCCCCCCCACATACGTGCATGACCCCCCGCACCCCCATTTTGGGCCTAGTAGGTCTCCCTAAAGCCTATGGAGGCCAGAAATGGCCTGTTTCCGGACTTCCGGTAGGCCCATTTTTTGACCTCCCCAGGCTCTCTTGAGACTTTCGTGGAGTCTTGGGGGGGGGGATGGCCTCCCCCGGCCCTCTTCTGGGAGGCTCATTTTTCACCCTCCCAGAGCCTCCGCGTGAGCCCTGTACTTACCTGATATCCAGAATGGGCTGCGTGAAGACTTCGGGGGGGGGGGCAAGGTCGGGGCCAGCCGAAAATCAACTGGCCAGCACTCGCATGTGCGCTGGAGTTGACCTAGGGCAACGGCTCGTGTGCCTGCAAATATGGCTCTGCGTGCCACAGGTTCGCCATCACAGCTATATAGGTTTAAATGTAGTGGATGTATGGAATAATCTTGCCTTCTGACACTGAGAAATGGAGAGAGAGGACTCGGAAACTACAGATAGGTTAATTTAATGCCTGTATTGCACAAGAGATTAGAATAAGTGCACGTCTGTGGGAATTTCAAAAACAATCCTGTTGTTCAGGAGTAAGTGTGACTTTGATAAGAACAAATCTTGTCAGACTCACCTTATCTCCTTCATTACAGAATGATTTCTTTGATAGACCAAAGGAATGCTAAGAATGTGGTATATCTTGAATATAGCATTTGAAAAGGTCTCTCCTAATCTCCCTAAAGTTTAAGTCAGAGAAATGTTAATGTTAATTGTGATATGTTTGAACCGCATTGAAGGTTGTTCACAAATGATTTTGCGTCATCCGGTAAGGCTGTTTTGAATGGAGACCAGTGCTGTTCAGCATGAAGTATAGGATATATTGGTTTAACTGCAAGACCAAATCACGCTGCAAATGAAACTTGAACATTGGGCCAGATCCAGAGACAATTCAGCAGTGAAAACATTTTGTTCACTTTACCTGTGAAGAAAGTATCAAATACAGGTTTCAGATTGTAGAATCTAAGATAGGTAGTAGTGCATGTGATCAGGAACTCCTGGTGGCCCACAGTCTGAATTTAAGCAACCAGCTGAAAATTTCCGTGCAGTCAAACTGCTTTAACAGAAGAACGCAGGGAAATCATAGGCTCTATTGTCCTCTGCCCTGACTAACTTGTATTTAGAATACTGAGCTTAGTTATGGACAATCCAGTTCAAAGGGAACGTGGCAAAACTGGAGTGGGTTCACAGGAGAAAGGCATAATAACAAGTGTTAACTGGGAGACAAGCCCTCTGTAATAGTTAAAAGAGCAGCGAAAAATTGGTGGGAGACAAATATTTTGAAATTGCAATGTGAAAAAGAAGGCATAAGCTGTTGTGTGTTGAAAGCAATAGACAGATAAAAGATGGAAACTGATGCAGCCCCCAACCTTTTGGGCATGCCACAAACCGGTGCCAGTCCGGGAGTTGGGAACCCCTGTTTTAGAGCTTAGAAAAGTGGAATATAAAACATTTTAAAATAAATCCTGGCAAAAATAAGAGGATGAAATTTATCTAAATTTATTTTTATCTAAGATTAAAGAATTTTTTTCCCCCAAGGTTGCTTATGAAATTGAAATCACATGGAATAAAACATGGTAATGAAATGCGATAATCAAACTTCAATACATGCAGCAAATACCAGCAGTTAAAACTTTTTTTCACAATAGTTAAGACCAGAGCATTAAAACTCCAGGGAAGTTGTGATCAAATTAATAGGCTTATAAAAAGGCAAACATTTATACTTGGCACTTTTAAAAACTCTGCTATACCCTTAATCATCTGCATGTTTTTAAATCTATGATTTGCTGACTAAATGAGTTGCGGTGGCGCAGTGGTTAGAATGCAGTACTGCAGGCTACTTCTGACTGCCAGCTGCTTGCAGTTTGGCAGTTCAAATCTCACCAGGCTCAAGGTTGACTCAATCTTCCGAGGTGGAAGTAAAATGAGGACCCAAATTGTTGGGGGCAAGAGGCTGCTGACTCTGTCAACCACTTAGAGAGGGCTGTAAAAGCACTGTGAAGCAGTATATAAATCTAAGTTCTATTTCTATTGCTAACTCAAATTTGATAGGCTCAAATCAAGGATCTCTATGGGCTTTCCCTATTTCAGGGTGAGAGGAAAAACCTTGGCTTGTAAAAACTCACCTGGTTGTGATCAGCTTTTTAAAATAGCATCACATTGAACACACCCCCTTTTATTTCAGTTTCCGTTTAATTTCAACTCGCTAAGGAGGAGACAAATGACATGATGTTTAATAGGACTGTTTATTACCTGCCGTTTGTTGCCTTGTTTTGTTCACGGAAGTTATTTTGGGGGTTGTTTTTCTCCATTCTTTCTTTCCTGTCCTGTCCATGTGGACGAAGCTAAAAACCTTCAGAATTACCTGCGATCATGAGTAATAATTTTGAAGGTGGTGGCTTCTGAATCATCGGCAATGGAATGTAAGGGATGGTTTGCATCAGGTAATGGCACTTTGTAGGTTGCTGAATAGAATATGGGGTTTGGTTGCATAGGAAAGCTGCTTCCTCTGCCTCAGCCATACTGGAACAACGCCTTTGCCCAGCTTTGACCTGTATCCAAAGAATCTGCATTGGCAGGATACGGGGCTGGTTGGGGCAGCTCTCCTCCTGCCTCTGGATGAATGCAAAGTAAGGCATGCTTGTGTAATGATGATATAAGGACAGCTTGAAGCCCTTTCTGCGCATAATGTTCAAACAACGCTAATTCATGTTTGCTTCGTGGCTAGGGAGGGAAGTATTTAGAGTTGACTTCAAACCTCTTAATCATATACAACATAGATGAACACTTGGTAACCCATGGAGGATGGCTGTGGGTGCTTCTTCTGGGGAATATTTTAAACATGGATCATTGCTGCTGTTTGCCTTTAGCTCCAGACACCTTCACAATCAGTGGCTTTTCTTAAAACTGTGGCTGTCATGCCTAATGGAATGAAAAGTACACACCTCCTATATATATAAATTGCACCAATAGAGTAGTTACTACCAGACGTACAACTTTTAATATGAGTATTTTTGCAAGTTCATTGAAATTATGATCTAGGGAATTTAGCTTTTATAGTCAGTATTTGGCTTCTGCTTGTTTCTGAAGAGAAATATCTTTTAATTTTTATTGCACGGTTTTATATATAGCCCATTTTCATTGAAACTCGAGGTGGTCTTCAAAATAAAACAAAACTATCTACAATTAACAAAACAAAAACTATCTACAATTAAAATCTGCAAAATGATTGCACAACTAAAAAGCAACCATGCACCATTAGGTCCACATATTTGGTACAACCGCTAGGTTTTCAATGGTTTATAAAAGGCAGGAAGATTGTCATGCCCTGTCTGTCTCTCAAGACGTTATGTGTTCCATTGCACGGGGGCAGTTCCAGAGAAGATACGCTAGGACCTCCACTCCCTTGACTTCCTGGGGTCCTCATGTATGTCTCTAGGTCAAGTAGGCCAGCTCTTAAAGAGAGGGAAGGTCCTGTACATATTAGAAGCCAAAGTCTCAGGGCTTCCAATTGGAGCCAAAATAATTCAGCAGCCATATATGACGAACAGTGTTCTGCCCATCCAAATATTCTGCACATGTTCTGGTATAGGGGTCTCCAACCTTGGCAACGTTAAGACTTGTGGACTTCAATTCCCAGAGTTCCTCAGCCAGCTTTGTTTTGCTGGCTGAGGAACTCTGGGAGTTGAAGTCCACAAGTCTTAGAAGTTGCCAAGGTTGGAGACCCCTGTTCTGGTACCCAGTTTCCCCTAAAGTAAGACATCCCCTGATAATAAGCCCAATCAGGCTTTTGAGCACATGCACTAAAATAAGCCCCCCCCTACAAAAATAAGCCCTCCCCGAAAATATTTAACCGCATGCACAGCCGGTCCCCACCATTTCCTCTGGTTAGGGTAGGGGTCAGCAACCTGCACCTCTGGAGCCGCATGTGACTCTTTCACCCCTCTGCTGCGGCTCCCTGTCACTCAAAACATGCGTCACAACCGCCAATGTGCAACACCCGCCGGCACGCAATATATTGAGCTTTTCAACCCCCAGTAGGCCAACCATGGATAAATCCAAAAAAAGAAAAGTTTCAGAAGAAAACAGAATGTTGAATACAACTACATATGCTAGTTTTGTGGCCACTCAAGAAATAGTCAGGCACAGGAAGGGTTTTGTGGCTCCCGGTGTTTTCTTTTCTGTGGGAAACTGGTCCAAATGGCTCTTTGAGTGTTTAAGGTTGCAGACCCCTGGGTTAGGGTTAGGGAGACAGAGCTGGAAATCAGGTAAGATGGCAAGAGTCTTGCTCCTCGCACCCCAAAATAATAAGGCCTCCCCGAAAATAAAGCCAAGCACCTATTTCAGGGTTCAAAAAAAATATAAGACAGGGTCTTATTTTTGGGGAAACACAGTAGATTCATTTTCTTTAAGAGGCCGGCTCTGGCTCTTGCATCAATCCATATCTCCTGTTTTTTTGGGGGGGTGGGGTGGGGTGGAGAACAAATCTGCAAAAAAATAAATAAAAATGGAACAGACCTTCCAATAATGTATTTCTGTGGCCCAGCCTTTTATGTTAGCAGTTGCTGTCTCACTCTTCTTTGTAGCACAGGACACTTCTGTAGGGAATCTCTCTCTTTATGGGATTAATCCAGGATGTGTGTGCGTGTGATCACGCAGGCAGATCATGGAACAGGCCTCATTTAATTCAGTGGAACTTCTCACTAAACAGACACGTGTGAGAGGGCTGTGAATATACTGTATCCTCCCATCTTTGCTCTTCAGATGTGGCCAAGGATACTAAATTACATTATGTTTTCTCCTTAGGGAATAAATATATTGCATAATATATCAAAGCTGGAAAAGCACTGTTTTTGAATGAACATTTGGATGTTTTGATTATTATTTTTCTGGGTTTTTTTTTTAAATTTACTGCAGACAAGAGCTTTTTTCCCTCTTTCTTTCTTTCTTTCTTTTTTTTTGGAAACCTGGTCTTCAGCCATTGGCTGATGCAAAGATTCAGCCACAGCAACTGCCATGGAATTCTGAGTCTCAGCATTCTGCTTTTTCCCCCACAAAAGGATTTTGCATAGCAGCTATCCTGCCTTTCTTTCCCTCAGTATTTAAAAAAAAAAAGACTAGTTACTTTCAGCAGGCTAAGGGAACCGGAAGGTTACCATTGATAAAATCAAACTTAATTTGTAAGATCCGTAACATGTCACAGAATGAGAAAGTGTGAGCCTTTTCCCCCCCCTGTATTCCTCCATAGCTACCAGCAGCTCAAGTAACTCTGGTTTCATGTTGTCTTGGATTCAAGTTTGGTCGGGTATAATCATTGAAATCCTAGATTTAAGTAAATCAAAACAGAAAGTTACCTTGATTTTTTTTTAAAAGCAGGTCTAAGCATGAGTTCAATTGGTAGTTTTGAGTTCTTTGAGGGATTCTTGTATTTTATTTTCAGTTGCAGTTGCTTGCAAACAAGTTTGGAATGATTGTTTTGAAAAATGGCAAAATAAACAGCAACAGTATTACTAATAGATATTTTCCCCTGTCATATTGCCCTCTTTTAGATTAGTTATTTGGCTTATTCAGAATTGTACAAAAGCTTCTTTTTGTAATAGGAATTATTTCTAGATTTGGTAATTAGGCTGCTACATTTTTCCAATAATTGCATTCTTATACTTGTAACAAGCATGTAAATGTATTCAACATAATCTCTGTATTACATGAGAAAGGTGTATTATTTTAAGGTGGGGAGAAATACTAATCAATTGACTTGGGTGATGCAAAATTCTCTCCCCCCCCCCCTTCTTTCCTTTTAATTAACAATCATTTTCCCTTAGGCCAGCCAACTCCACCCACCCAAAAAAGGTCTTATAGATAAAAGGGTCTTATAGAACAGTTGTATTACTAAAGTTACTAAGAGCCATTTTCAGGATCATACCAGCTGTTAGGCAGAAATGCCGCCCAGGATAGTGTTGACATAAAATTGCCTGTTGGATTCCCCCCCCGCCCCCCCCCCCCCCCCCCCGCCATTGTCTTAACTTTTGCAGCTGCTGGCTGTGAACTAAAAGAGAGAATGGGTCAGTCACAAATATATCCCCACAGCACTCTTTACTTTGCTTGTCTTAGCAAAACCGTGTCTTGGAAGGCCCTTTCGTTCCTTCTAGCTGGACAGCCAGTAAAGACTAAAAGAAATGAAGCTCTTCTGCATTGCATTCACCAGCGGGCCAAAACTTATGCTCCCCCCACCCCAAATGACAAAGATGTTTATGCTTTTTATATCTCCTCTGAAACTGGTTCTTGCGTAGGAAGAACCTTATCTTGTGTCTGAGAACCACTGGACAGTGCCCGGGTAGGTTAATCACTTCTCTTGCAACTCTCTAGGTGATGTAACTGATCTTCAAGCTGGTTGGACACAATAGATAGATGTTAGGCCACTCTTTACGTTTCTGCACTGGTAGGAAGGACTTCTACCTGCCGCCACTTTTAAATCAACATGAGCCTGCTTGAACTCTATGTCTTCAACCCAGGTGAGATCTTAATATCGGGGCTAAGCTTCAATCATGAGTCAGATATTTCTCAGTGTTCACAAAAACATTGGCCAGGTACAGTTGCCTGCAGATACCGTTTCTTTCAGAATCCTTCGCTCTGGAATAGGGTTAACCACAAATGCACCCCATGTGATGGTGGCTGTTTTCTCCTGTGAGCAGCTGGACATGTGGTGCTGGCAACCATATTTTTCAACATTCAGACTGGTTGACTGTGAATACCATAGGTCAATGATGGCTAAACTTTTTCTCGTCGTGTGCCGGCACCCATAATGCAATGTGGGCCCCGCCGCACCCTCCTCCCCACGCATCGTTTTGGGCCAAGCAGGCCTCCGTGCAGCCACCTGGGCCCAAAAAATGGGCTGCGGGGGGTGCGAGCGTCCCCCCGGGCATGCGCGCACCTGCCCCCCCTTGCACATGCATCTCCTGCATGTGCCTCGCCCCCCGCATATCCTGAAAATTAGCTGGCCGGCGGGAGGCACACATGCACGGTGCAGCTGAGCTGGGCGATGGCTCGTGCCTGCAGAGAGGGCTCTGCGTGTCAGCTGTGGCACGCATGCCATAGGTTCGCCATCACAGCCATCGGCTGTTACTTCCAGTAAATTGATTTAATCTTCTGTTTGAACCACGTCCGTACAGTGTGCCGAGTACTCGGTTGTCACAGAGATTGACCTTGTGTGTTTATCAAATCCGTTTTTCAGTAAATAATGAAGATTTGTTTTTATTAAAACATCAGTCATTCTCACTGGAAAGCATAATTTCCATTCTTCGACAGCAGCGGCTTTTTATAAACTGAGATTGATCAGGGATGAGTTTTGTTTTTAGCCATATTAGAGACCTGCTTCAGGAGATGTGTGTGTGTGTGTGTGTGTGTGTGTGTGTGTGTGTGTGTGTGATGTTTTTTTTCTGCCAGAAAAATCTGAACTCTTTTTTTTTTCTACTGTTACTTCTCTCATAACTACTTTTGTACTTAAAACGGCTATTTTGAGATGTTGCAAATTTATCCGGAGGTGTTAATAAACATGTTTGTGGAAGTTTGGCCTTGATGTGGCTATATTTACTACTTATATTAAGCAACTTTATGCAAATTTAATGGGCCTTGTTTTTTTTAGTGAACCATCTGAAATTAGAAAAACGTGCCTTTTGCACAGGTGCAGATTGCAACAACTAGGTTGTCAGTCTGTGAATGGTCAGGAGATTTTAACTTCTCGATCTATTGCTCTTCCAAGGTTTTCTGAGCTGTGATGTTAATTCATCTTTTCCATCATGACCAACTTAGGTCTCCAAGGGTGGGTCCTACTGTCAAGATTACAACCTCCCAAATCACTGATATTGCATTTTAGGTATCGCAGAGATTTCTGTAAATCAATTCTACATAAAAGGACTTTTCTTGTGCCAGATCAAATGTGAAATAAGCACTCTTTTAAAGTTATCTTTGGATCCTATTCCCCTTAATTTTTGCATCTTTTAACCTTAGTTCTTGAAATCGCTTTCTGATTGTGTAGGTTGTGGAGCCCTGCAATCATTTTGTTGCTTTCACTTTATGTATTGTTTTATTTTCATTTATTGACTAGTACTGTAGATTAAATGCAGAAGGCATTGCCTTTTTGGACAGTCAGTTTTGGAGTTGTAGTCCAACAAATGTTTATTTAGTTGACTTAACATAATACTGTAGAGAATAGTTAATGCCTTAAGATTTTTTTAAAAAAGTAATAAACCTGGGAAGTAGGCTAAAATGACAAAATGAATTTAATGGAGGCAATGAAGATTTCTCGCTTAGGTTAGAGGTATAACATTTTGGTGGCTGTCTTTCACTTACATTTTTGAGAACGTGGACTACAGTAACTAGGGTTGTGATTTATAGCTGATCTTTTCCCCTTTGATGTTTGGGGTGGGGGAGATTATTATTAACACTTTATTAGGCCCAGTGTGGTATTTCACTAACATCTTGAGGTTTTTTAATCTCAAAGTTAGGAGATTTTGTCCCAGCACTTTTTAGGGCCAGAATAGATTCCAGAGACTACATGCTGCCTTTAGGAAAAAGAAATAACAGTTTTAATTACAGAGCATGAAGTATCTGGCTTGCTAATAATGTGGGCCAAAAGAATGTTGAAAAAGCAACTGATGACTATGGCAAAGAGTGCATTAGAATGGTTAGAATGCATTTGAAAGGGAAGGATTCTCCAAAATGAAAAAAAGCCAGCCACAATGCAAGAGAGAGAGAGAGATAAACAAGATAAAGTTATGATTATGTGACGTGGTACTAAGACAGTAAAGAGAGAAAAAGAGAAAGAGAAGAAGAAAATAATCAGTGTAGGCATTTTTAAGAGACCATATTCACTCTGGCAAACAGTGACGTTGGCAGTTCTCTGCTCATTTGTCTTCTCTAATCAGTGTAAGGTGACTTCTCCCCGAATTATTTGGGAGGAGAAAAACATCGCGACTTCCCATGGGAGATGCTCTTTTCACCACATTTTGCATGGAGTTGGGTTCCGGATACGGCATTTTACGAAGGATTGTGACAAACTGGAATGGATTGTAAAGACGACTAATAAGGATGGGCAAAAGACTGGATGGGCAAAATCCACTTGATTTTGGAATGGGCTATTTTCCATCCCCGAGACGGTTTTGCATGTTCCAGAGCTTGGACTCTGGAATACTCCGTCACCAAATCAGTAAGTTTAGAATATCCCTATCAGAAGCCAAGAGCTGCAAAGGGACAGCCAAGTTGCTGGGTGTGTCTACCCTTGAGAAGATACCATAATACCCATAAGCTCCCAGAAGTAATCAGAGCTAGTTTCCCTTACAGCTCATCCTCAATTTACAACCATTTCTTTAGTGACCGCTTGAAGTTAGAACTTATGACTATTTTTCACACTTACGATGATTGCAGCATTCCCATGATCATGTGATCAAAATTCTGACAGGCAAAGTCAATGGGAAATCCAGATTCACGTAACAATCGTGTTACTAATTTAACATCTGTAGTGATTCATTTAACAACTGGCAAGAGAGGCTGTAAAATGGGGCAAAAACTTAGTCAACCACTGTCTCACTTAGCAGTAGAAAACGTAGGGCTCAATTGTGGTTGTAAGACAAGGACTAGCTGTTCTTGAAGGATGTCATGATAAAGTGGCCCTGAGCATATGGAGGAGCTTAAGAAAGCAACCCCTCACCCAGCTGCTTCAAAGAAAGCATGCACAATCAGCATACTTTTTGCCGTGCCCTCAAAACTTTCCTATTTCATCAAGCTGGGCTGGCGTAAACCCCCCCCCCCCATTTAATTGTAAATGGATTTTAGTCGGGAGGTTTTAAATTTTGGGCCTAAATTTTGTTTAATTCTTTTAAATTTTAAAATTTTGTTTTGGGATGTTTTTTATTTTAGGCTGTGCACCGCCCTGAGTCCAGTAGGAAAAGGGCAGTATAAAAATTGAATAAAATAAATAAAATCTTGAGATCTTGCTCCCCACAGAGAGGGCCCGCAACTTGGGTGTCCTCCTGGATTCACGGCTATCTTTAGAAGATCATTTGACGGCCGTGGCCAGGGGTGCCTTTTATCAGGTTCGCCTGATCCGCCAGTTGCGTCCCTTTCTGGATCGGGACGCCTTGCGCACGGTCACTCATGCCCTAGTTACCTCCCGTATGGACTACTGTAATGCTCTCTACATGGGGCTCCCCTTGAAAAGCACCCGGAGGCTCCAACTGGTCCAGAATGTAGCCGCGCGGGTGATTATGGGCGCAGCTCATTACGCTCATGTAACACCTCTCCTACGCGAGCTGCACTGGCTCCCGGTGGTCTTCCGGGTGCGATTCAAGGTGTTAGTTATCATCTTTAAAGCGCTCCATGGCTTAGGACCTGGGTACCTACGAGACCGTCTTTTGCCACCAATAGCCTCCCACCGACCAGTTCGTTCTCACAGGGAGGGACTACTCAGGGTGCCATCAGTCAAATTATGCCGACTGGCGACTCCCAGGGGGAGGGCCTTCTCTGTGGGGGCTCCAACCCTTTGGAATGAACTGCCCCCGGAGATACGGAATATCCCTGATCTCCGTGCTTTCCGCCGTGCCCTCAAGACCCTGATGTTTCAACAGGCGGGGCTAAACATATGAACATGTGAATGATTTTTTTTTTTAAATGTTATCTAATTCTGGGTTTTATTTAATTGACCAAACTAAGTAATAATTTTAATTAGCAATTTTATGATGTTTGTGTGTCTATATTTTTCTTGACTGTACACCGCCTTGAGTCCTACGGGAGAAAGGCGGTATAGAAATATAATAAATAAATAAATAAATAAAATAAATAAATAATACTTCCCCAATTATTTAATTAATTATTTCAAGATAATTCTGGCACAAGTTTGTGTAAAATCTGTGAGTTTAATTTTGTTAAAGGAAACGCCTGTGCATATTCCCAATGTATCTTTTGTTTTCAAAATAATAATGGAAGAGTCTACTGATTTGTGTTTTTCATACTAAAAGGGTTGTTAAATTCCCCTCTTTGAAAGAAGACCTGTTTTCTGTTCAGGGTGGATTTGATTTAAATCAAGTTTATTTAAATCATGATTTAAATCATAATCTAAATTACTTGTAAAAAGGTTTGATTTAAATCAACTCGATTTAAATCATCATTTTTAAAAAGCAACTGTCATCTCTGCCCCGCAGTGGCTCCTCCTCTGACCAGCTGTTGACTCACCGACAGTCCCAATATTGCAGGATATACAGCCTCATGCTACAGAACTAAGCTCCATTTCATGCTGAATAAACTCAATTATTAATGTATCTTAAATAGAAAACTATCTTTAGATAGATTTTTACTCCAAAAGCATTTTATTAAAATAAATTTTATAAAAATAAAAAAAAACAATTTAAATTTTTAAAAAATTCTGATTTTTTAAATTTTATTTTTAAAAAATCATAGATTTTTATCCACCCTGTTTCTGTTGTTTCAGAGAGCAGGTGTGAAAAAGTGTTTTTATTTTACAGGATGGTTAACATTGTAAACTGCCCAGAGTCAGCTTGTGGTGAGATGGGCAGCAAACAAAAATGAAAGAAAGAAAAGAAAGAGAGAAAGAGAAGGAAAGAAGGATTGGTCCAAAGTTAGGAAAATATTCCTTATAAAAAATATCTTGACAGTGGAAGCAGTATGGGTTACCCAGTGTAGGTACCTTCACTGAATGTGTTTGAACAAAGCTAGAAAATCATCTGGCATGGATGCTTTAATTCATTGTCATCATTGATGGTGTTACCTAGTTTGGTAATGAACCATCTATAAGAAATCCGAGCTCAGAGAGTCCCATGGACCCCACGGTTCAAGCCTGAGCTATAAATATTCTCTTCTATTGAATGCTTTAATTTGGAGTCTTAATTAGACTTGATAGACTGAGTGCCCCCTTCCTACAGTGTGATTATTTGAAATCTGCAGGGCGCCAGGTTGGGAAAGAATTTTTCTGTGTAATCATATAATATGAACAAGTCTTATAATTTCATAAAAGTAAACAGAACCTCTTGTTGGTAAGTTCAAGCATATATCCTCGAGGAAATGAGGCATGCCACTGAGCAGGAAAAGGTTTTAATCAGATTTGAACAGACCGTGTCCAACGAAGTCTCTTAGGTAGGCTTCAGTGATATTGTGATGTTTCAATTTATGGTGGCAATTCGGATATTTAATAGACGTCTGGAAGTAAAAGCTCCTTAAACTCTGTTTCATCATTGCAAATTTTGCTTTGATAAAAATCGTAACGTACCAAGTCACGTCTAAAAAAACAAAGACACACATCCCGTAGATTTTAGATCATTTTAACCAATTTGCTTGTCCAATAGTTAATCAAGAAGGTATAACTAGATACGATCACCAAGTATCCCGTTCATAAGCTGTCTCTTGGCAATTTAGATAGTCATCGACTTACAAAGTTCATTTAGTTCATTTGATCACGTGATCAAGTTCAGATGCTTGACAACTGACTCATATTTATGACGGTTGCATTGTCTCTGGGTCTTGTAAGAACATTTTGTGACCTTCTGACAAGCAAAGTTAACAGGGAAGTCAGATTCACAACAACCATATTACTAATTTGTTTGTTTATTGGTTCGATTTATATGCCGCCCTTCTCCAGAGACTCAGTGCGGCTTACAATGCGTTAAGCAATAGCCTTCATACTTTTGTATATACCTGCTTAGTAGGGCTTTCGGGGCCCCCTAAGTGGTGTTCTTTTTTATACAAAGTCAGTTTATTGCCCTCACAATCCGGGTCCTCATTTTACCTACCTCGAAAGGATGGAAGGCTGAGTCAACCTTAAGCCTGGTGAGATTTGAACTTGCAGTAATTGCAGACAGCTGGTGTCACTTAACAGCACTTTAGTCTGCTATGCCACCAAGGCTCTTGAACAACTGCAGTGATTCACTTAACAACTGTGGCAAAAAAAATCATAAAATGAGCCAAAATTCGCTTAACAAATGTCTCTCTTAGGAATAGAAGTTTTGGGGTCAATTGCAATTGTAAGTCAAAGACTACATAAACTAGCTTTAAATAGAAGAGCCTTTCCTAGTAACCTCCAGGTATGGTGGGCAATTCCTATGGCAGCTAGGAATGATAAGAGTTGTAGTGAAATCCACAGGGTTGGAAATCTTATCCTAAACAAAAGGGCATTCCTTCGTAAGGATAATGAAAAATTAGTTACTGTCTAACAATAAGTTGTGAATTAAAAATGAAAATAAGGCTTTGCATTTTGGAGATACTACATGAAATAATAAAATTTTATAGCATTAACAAGTAACTTGGAAAACTTTTCAAAGCAGAATAAAACAGTAGGTCAGTGATGGAAAACAGAATACTAATGATACAGTTCCAGAGAACTGAAGGGCCAAACTATAATTTAGGTACAAGTGGATCTTCTATTTTTCTGGGGAAGTGGGGTGGAATAACTGTTAATCTGGCAATACTAAAATATAAATGGTTTAATTCTTTATGCAGTCTTCCTGCTAAATATGACTTGTGCTAGTTAGCATGTTTGGCTGTAGGGATAATGAAGGGTTTCTACATTATTACAATTTAGAGGCCTCAACTGTGCCTTGCATTTTCCAATTCATTTTAAATGCCGTAAAATATGTGCTGAGCAAATTTTACAGTTTTCCCATAAGACATAGCATGCTTTCTGAAGCCAAGTTTTGTGGGGTGGGGGAGGGGGTTGGGATTTTTTTACACTGGGCACTGTGATTTTCCCTAAGATCACTGAAGACAGCACCTGTAGTGATATAACTTTGGTGGTAAATACTGTATGACGAAGGCCACCAAAGCTCTGTCCTGGGTGCTGAATACCTTTTGAAGGCCAAGATGCTTGACATGTAATGGGGAGGCGGGGGGGGGGGGGAGAGCATACTAGTTTTACCTTGATTTCCAGATCACACTGTGAGTGAAAAGCGGTGAAAACCTATGATTTGACAACTTTTAACATTAATAATAATTTTGTCTGGTTTCTGCAAGAATAAGCTGGGGCTGTTGTAGAACAAAATGAGAAGCAGCAGGCTATCATCAAACAGTTGTGACAATGTTTATTATTTTTCTTCTTTGGGATTACATTCCAGAAAAATGAGCTGAAGTATTTTATTAATACAAACAGAAATGTTATTGGTGGAGGGGGGGGGTAAAAGAGAGAGAGAGAGAGAGAGAGAGAGATGATAAAGGTAGAAGAGTAATTTGCAGAGCTAGAAGGGCAATATTTTCGAACATTATTTATCTGCTGATAAATTGTTCTGTTCACCATCTTTTATGTACACGAAGAGACAGTTCAAGTGAATGATCAATATTGATTGTGTGTTACAGTTGTGTGGCTGTTTAATGCTATTTTTATCTTTTGAATTTATATGTACATTTTCCCTAGCTATTGCCCCCTGCCCTGTCCCTCACCTCACTCCCAACATGGTAACATTAGGATGGCCAACCCAACATATCGGGACCTTGCCATATGGACAGAAACAGCTTTATCCATTCCTTCGCTATATTGGTCCACACTGTGGCACAGTCCACATTTATCGATGTGTTTCTGTTTTCTTTGCCCTCAAAAGCTGGAGATGCCGATGATCCACCAAGAATTACCCCAAATCCAGTCATCAATGGGAATGTAGCCATGGCTGATGGTCACAATAACACAGAAGAAGACATGGAAGATGGTGAGTTAAACTTGCTCTCAGGTTGGTGGTGATGTGGAAAGCTGGCTTTGTTTTCTTCAGCAAGGACTCCCCGAGGGTTTGATATGCTAGTTACGGAGACCTATCTAGGGAAGAAAACTTCTGAAACATTTGAAATGAAGCTTGCAGTGGATAAAACCGATAAAGAACGTTTTCTTCCTCTTTCATAACCCAGAATTATTAAATTAAATTAAATTAATGGTAGATACAGGACAGAGAAAGCAAAATATTTCCCTACATGATGTATAAACAACTTGTAGGATTCATTGCAATACAATGAATCCTACATTTTAACCTGTTCTGAATCTCTCACTATTTACCTTCAATGAATGAACCCAGATTCTAGGATTATATGGGGGGAAAAAACCTGTCTTTCTAAACCCCCCTCTATAGAGAGTATTGTTTTAGACAATTCTGTCAATGTTTTTCTTATTTTTAATTTAACAAGTCCCAAATATTGCAAACTTTTGTTACCGTTGTGTTCATATAGCCTTTGATTTTTACCATTTTCTACTTCTTTTCCACTTAGTGAAAAAATATTACACATGTTTTTTATAGACTGAATTTGTTTCTCAATATCCATCATGTGGTTGTGCACATAGATGAGGCAAAACAGAGAACAGGTATTCTACACAGGGAATGGATTTGAAGTTTTCCAAACCAACAATTTTTACTAATAATTTCCTAGGAATCATTGATCCAATTGAATATAATTAGATATACTGAATGAACTCTTGAATGGCTTACAATTAACTAATAATTGATATTGGCCAATATTTTATGCAATATTTCATATGCCAACAAGGAGAATTATGAAGTAGAGGTAAGAGCTGTGGTGGCTCAGTGGTGGGAATGCAGTATTGCAGGCTAACTCACTCCCCACAGCCAGGAGTTCAATTCTGACCAGCTGAAGGTTGACTCAGCCTTCCATCCTTCTGATGTCAGTAAAATGAGGCCCTAGATTGTTGGAGGCGATATGCTGAATCTGTAAACTGTTTATAGAGGGCAGTAAAGCACTATGAAACTAGAGAAAGAGAGAGATATTGCTAAGTGTTATTTTTATTTTATTGACATAATTTTTATGCGGTTTTTTCAAGAAGTCGAGTTTCTCTTTAGTTGTTTGATTTGATAAACTTTAAAGACATATACAACTTAAAAATAAAATATTTATTTGAAAAAAACATTATAAAAAGGAAAATATAGCAGTAGTAGCACACTGTATCTGTATTTGTACAAGTAGTTTATTTTAAAGTACATTTTGTGCCATAGAATGAAAAAAGAACGCATTTTATTGTTAAACTATTTGTTACCTTATCATTAGTAAAATACGTATAGCAGTTCAATATGTATAAAATAAGTGATATAAAACTAACAAACTAAGGTACATTAAGCAACGCAAATTAAGATTGAGATATTTGTATAAATAACTAAATATTACTGTTTATTGTTGTTATAAGTACCTGCAAGAAGGAGTCTTTTTTGTTCATTAAATAATATAAGAATGACAAGATAATTTTAGATTAACTCCTAGGAGTTTTCAAACAGCTTTCATATAGTCTTCTTAAGTTTTCACAGGTGTATATATGCAAAAAATTAAAATCTCGGGTGTTTTCCCACGCCATTGTAAATAAGTTAGTTAAAATGTTTAAATTTCTGGTTAAAATCCCAGCTTAAAATCTTTTAAACATTTTAACTAACTTATTTACAATGACGCGGGAAAACACATGAGATTTTAATTTTTTGCATATATATATGTGTGTGTGTGTGTGTGTGTATACGTATGTGTGCGTATGTGTGTGTATATATGTATGTATGTATATGTATGTGTGTGTGTGTATATATATATATATATATATATATATATATATATATATATATATATATATATATATATATATATATATATATACACATACACACACACACATATACATATACATTATATATTATATATTATGAGGGATTATATATATATATATAATCCCTCATAAAAAGAAGTATCTCATTAGTATTTGGATTTGGCAAGAAATAAATATAAATATTACTGCTTTTCTCTTGTCACCTAGCAACCCCACCCCCCTTCATTTTAAAAGGCTAAGAACCCACCCACCCCTTTTTTTCATTTCAAAAGGCTAGGGATGTTCAAGGATTACAATAGTAAACACATGCACTTGTGTGCTCCAAAAATTGCCAATTGTTCCGACATGCCATAAAAGGAGTCACCAGATACATCTGCCTGACAAAGGATTGCTTTGATGCAGGGGGTCTCCAAACTTGGGAACATGAAGACTTGCGGACTTCAACTCCCAGAATTCCTCAGCCAGCGGCTGGCTGAAGAATTCTGGGAGTTGAAGTCCACAAGTCTTTATGTTGCTGAGTTTGGAGACCCCCTGCTCTGATTGGTAGAAGTTTTGGACAGATGGCTGGACCCCATAGGTTCCCAGTCATCTTTCTGCTCATTTTTTCTGCATGTTATTTGATAATGTTTATAACTTGATCTATTATTTGGACAGGAAGTGATGGGGCTGGGACCTCAGGCACTTGAAGTAGCTTTCTGCTAAAATGAAAGTCTGTGGGAAACTATTTTTGGACTTTTGTCACAGGTTTCCTAAAAACGTAAACCAACCCTCCGGAGCAACAGTCAACCACAAACGATGCACCGAGCAGATTTTAGTGAGAATAGCACCTTTGACTCCCGAAAGGAGAATCCTGGGTAGAAGAAGCAGCCGCATCCTTTCTCGTTAAAATTCACTTCAACTTGGGTTCACATGTCGTATTAAGCCAAATCATGTTTTGTTGGATCTGGTGCTTTGTAAATTGTAGTTTATGGTTTAATGTTATGGGTGAGCCTGGCATGTCCAACAAAGCACAGTTAAATCAAAATTTGCTTAGCGTGGGGAATTCTTAGCGTGTGAATTCAAGCTGAGAAATGGAGATGCATTGTGAACTCTTTATGTGCCTTCAAGTCAGTCAGTTTTAACTCCTACCAACTTCCCAGACAGGTCCCAAGTAGTTTTCTTGGCAACATTTTGAAAGAGGCTCTTCCTGGGATGGAGACCATGACTGTCAAAGTCATCCAATTGGCTTTGCGTCTAAGGCAGGACTAGAACTCGCAGCCTCCCAGTTTCTAGCCTGGTCTCTAATACTACAGGTAGTCTCATACCTGTAAGCCTCAACTTATGACCACAATTCAGCCCAATATTGCTGTTGCTAAGTGAGACATGTAAGTGAATTTTGCCCCCACTTTACCACCTTTCTTTCCACAGTTATTAAGTGAATCACTGTGATTATTAAGTTAGGAACATGGTGGTTAAGTGAATCTGGCTTCCCCATTGTCAGAAGGTTACAGAAGGGGATTATGTGACTCCAGGGACTCCGCAACCTTCATGGATATGATGAACCAGTTGCCAAGTGTCTGAATTTTGATTATAGGGCATCATCAAAATGGACCACGGGGACCATTATGCAACGGTCATAAGTGTGAAAAACTTATTGTTGCTTTTCAGTTGTAACTAAATGGAACATTGTTAAATCGATTACCTATACTACAGCAAAGTGGTTTAACATCTTTTGGCAAAATATCTCAATAATAAACTAAATTAGCTGTTAATGCATTTATTGAAGTTTGCTTTATTGTCACGTACTGTATTTCCTTTTTTTTTTTTTTAAGATTTTTTATTTTTTAAACAAACAAACATAAAACCATCATCAATTTGCAAATAGTGTGGTTGGTTACAAGTCTTTTGTGCATCGTTCGCCAAATTCATAGTTTACAATTTTCAATTTACCTTGACTCTCATATCATCAATCTATATATTATTTATCCTCATTAATCATTTGTTTAGATATAACTATTTCTTCCCACATTATCATTCCAAGTATTCTAAGATTTAAGTTTAAGTATTAAGTTAAAGTATTCTAAGATTTAAGTTAATTTTTATTTATGACATTCATTTCAACCTTCTGAATCTATCCAATAATCATACATCTATATGTTATATTTCACATCGTTCTTCAATTCTTGTATTGTAGAAATCATTACCATATTTTTTAATCTATACATTGATAAAATAAATCCCATATCTTATAGTATTGTTTATCTTCTTGTTCTCTTAATTTCAAATGTCAATTTGCTCATTTCAGCACATGTCATTATTTTCTTAATAACTTTGTCCTGCGTTGGTATTCTCCATTGAGAGTGGAGACAGCAGTCAGTGTGGGTAGTGCCCATCCAATCAGACTGAAGGACTGAGTCTGCCAATTATTCTTAGTCCCACCCTTGTTGCCGGGCAGGCCAGCTTTTGATTCAGTCCTTCAGCGTTGACTGGCGTGTGGGACTTCTCTCTGGCTTATTTCTCTGTTTTTTCTTCACTCTCATTGGATTTCTGGTTTTTTCTGACTTTGGACCGTTTGACTGTGGATTGTCTGTACGATTTGGACATTGGTTTGCTTTCTCGGCTGTCTTTGGACTGCTTCTGACATCAATTTCGTGAGTTGCTTGGCTTTCGTTGTTTCGGCTTCCCCGGCTTGGCCGGGGGTGTGGGGATTTCCCCTCCTAGTTCCCTTTAAAGAGACTCGTCGTTCTGCGGCTGGTCTTCCAGGGACCTTTGCCCGTTTTGCTTTCCTTCCTGTCCTTGCCGTCGTCGGGCCGATTTCGCTCCCTCTGACTAGTTTCGGCTTCAGAGCGCGCCGCAGCGGCGTCGGCCATTTTAAATGGCATTTTTCCCGCCTTTGAGGACAGCGCCATATTTCGGGAGCTGACGCTCGCATTTCTGACGGATTGCCCTTCGGAACAGCAGAAATTACGCAACGGAGCGCTTTCCCTCCTACAAACACTTCGATTTAGATTGAGGAGCCTTGCCTTTTACTCTTCACTGCAGCGGCTCGGAAATTGGACTGTTATATCCTGAACCTTGTGGAGCTTCGCGCCCCCTTTCAACTGTGGTGGCCACTGCACTCTGTGGGAGGCTTGTGGAGTTTCACGCTCCCTTTCATTAAACTGTTACGACCGCAGGATTGTGTCTTGCCTTACCTAATGCCCACCTCTTCAGCAGCCCTTTCAGTGACTTCCTGGGCCTTACTGTCACTCCCTTACGCTTGTGGAGTTTTTACGCTCCCAGTTATCATTTGACTAATTCCTGCCTGAGAACGCGGTGTGCAAATTATCCTCTGCTGCCCTCTGTGGAGTTTTGACGCTCCCTTTGCATCCTTCAGAGCCCTTTTATCGGGCCGTGAAATTTCCTTTGGCAATTTTTCTGCTGCTTCCTGCTCCTATATTGCCTGCTGTAACCTGGTTTTCTGCTATGCCTAAGGCCCTTTCTAAGTCCAAGCACGGCCGGCAGGCCAGTGCCAGCAAGGTTGGCCAATCAGGCTCCACGCCTGTTACCCAACAATCAGCCCAGGAGGGCCTCAGGGCTCCATCCGCGGCTTCTCACCTCTCACGTTCCCACCACAAGGCAAGCAAACGGGATTTGGCCTCGTCTTCTAAGGTGGAGAAACGTAGGGACAAAGTTTTGACAAAATTATATGACAAGGCTTGCGCTCAATTTCCCCCCTCTGATCCTCAACCGCCTTCTGCGTCTTCTGATTCGGCTCCTGGGGCTGCCATCCATTTTACAACTCCTGACCAGCTATCACTGCAGGACTGTCCGGTCACCATTTCCGAAGACAATTTGTGGGGCTCCAATCCGGCAGTCCAACCATCGTCTTCTGCACCACCACTGGTACAGACTGCTCCCTCGGTGAATTCTGCATCTGTCCCCCCTGCTGACCCTATTGTTTGCCCGCTTCTTCCGGATCAGCTCCAGCAAATGATCGAAGCGGCGGTACAAAAGTCTTTAGCTGCCCGTTCCTGTTCTTCCAGTCAACAGGGGTCAGAGAGGGCTGCCTCTCCCGTCACGTCGGTCCGCGGGGACCAGGTCTGTTCTCATTCTGTTCGATCCGCCTCGCCCACCTGTTCTCATTCAAGCCCTGACTGACGTGGAATTTCCTGATTCCGACTTATCGGAGGATGAGAATCTTCCCCCTGATCAACCTGCCTTCTCAGGACTCTTTCCTCAGGCTTTGTTCAAATCGTTATTGTTTAAGACTGTTAACATGGCACGTTTATCCTCACATAATGCTGATCTTGCTTCTGCACCGTCTCCTTCTGGATCCTTGGACCCAATGTTTGCGAAACCTCCTAGGCCCATTACTTCTGTTCCTACACCCCCTCTCTTTTTGGATATACTGAAACGTCAGTGGGAGACTCCGGTGGCTGGCCCTTTCCCCTCGTCAAATGACAAGAGAAATTTTCAAGTTTCTTCGGACCTTGAAGCGCTTCTTCAAATCCCTTCGATTGACGCCCCTATTGCGGCTCTACTTCCCAACACTAATGTCCCGGGTGAACCCGCTGAGGGTCTCCGGCCCGAGGAGCGTCGCTCCGATTTGGTGCTTCAAAAAGGCTTTCTAGGCTCTGCCTGGGCAATTAGGACGTCTACCACGGCCTCTTTCTTCAATCGGACAACTTTGCTCTGGTTGCGCCAGTTACAAGATAGTTTAAGCCCTGGGGATGTCAGTTTACAGCAAGACTTGAACAAGATTGTGGCTGCTATACAATTTTCCACTGACTCTACCCTGAATGCTGCCAGATTTGCGGCAAGATCCTTGGCTTCTACAGTCACGGCTCGTCGATTGCTGTATCTCCGACACTGGCAGGCGGATGCCAGGCAAAAGTGGCGGCTGGCATCGTTTCCCTTCAGGGGAACTAAGCTGTTCGGGGATGCCTTGGACCCTTTCCGCACAGGAACCAGGGACAAAAAGAAAGTGCTGGCGCCAGCTTACCGTAGAGGAGAGTCACGTTTCTCGCCATATCCCCCTCGACCCATTCCTCGAGGTGCTGACGGGGGGAGCTATACCTCTTCTTCCTTCCCCTCCTTTAGGAGAGATGGGGCCTTTAACAGGCAACGGGGCCCTAGCGATAAGACATTCAGGGGGCATCTCCCTAGTTCCAGGCGGCCCTTTCGAGGGGGAGGAGGTCGTTTCGCCCGTCGCCGTCACTGATTGCATTCCGGACCCTCCCATTGGCGGTAGGTTGGGCCTTTTCGCCGCCACTTGGGAGAAGTCCACTTCGGACAAGTGGGTCCTGGCCACCTTAAGATCTGGCTTGGCCATTGAATTTGTTGCCCCCCCCCAATACCTTTGTCTGCTGTCCGATTTCTCGTAATCCAGTCAAAAAGTCCCTTATGGACTCATCGGTTCAGCATCTCCTAATTATCAACGCGATTCAACCTGTGCCTCCTGGTCAGGAGGGCTTGGGATTTTATTCAAGGGTGTTTCTAGTTCCTAAATCATCGGGGGGGGGTCCTATTCTGGACCTCAAACGTTTGAACAGGTACGTCGTGTACCGTAAATTTAAAATGCAATCTCTAAAGACCATTCTCGATGGTGTTCGGAGAGGCGATCTCCTCTCTTCAGTTGATCTGACTGAAGCCTACCTTCACATCCCCATCCTCCCTTCTCATAGGCAGTTTTTAAGGTTCTGTTACGGCGGAGTACATTACCAGTATAGGGCTCTGCCCTTTGGCCTCTCCTCGGCCCCACACACCTTTACAAAGGTGCTGGCTGCTTTGGCGGCCTGTCTCCGCCTGCGTTCAGTTCGCCTTTTGTGCTATTTGGATGATATTCTGCTGTTGTCCCCCTCTACCCAGCAGGCTGCCCTGGATGTTCGTCTGACAATTGAGACTTTAGCGGCTCACAGCTTCTCCATTAACTTGGAAAAAAGCCATCTCTCTCCATCTACTAGTCTAGTACATTTGGGTGCCCTAATTGACACTCTGCAAGGCAAGGTTTTTCTCTCCCCTGATAGACAGATTAGCCTGCGGCAATTAGTTTCCCGGGTTGAGGGGTGCCAGGTTGTTTCTCCCTATGTCTTGTCTCAACTCTTAGGGAAAATGATATCGGCGATAGCCATAGTTCCTTGGGCTCAGCTGCATGCCAGGGAACTCCAATGGTTTCTCTTGCCATTGCAGAAGGCGGGCAGAGGCACTTCATCGAGGCCGATCCCGATTCCTCTGGCGGTGCGCCAATCTCTCCGGTGGTAGCGCTCCCCTGCTCTCGCTGCGGGTTGCTTCTTCCTCGAACCAACAAGGGTGGTGGTGACAATGGATGCCAGCCTCCTGGGCTGGGGAGCCCATTGTCAAGGTCAATTGGCTCAAGGGACTTGGACGCCCTCGGAAGCTCGTCGCCCCATCAATTGGCTAGAACTTCAGGCGGTCTTCCTTGCCCTGAAGGCGTTCCGCCATTTGGTCTCCGGAGCCCACGTCCTCGTCCTGACCGACAACGTCACCGCCAAGGCGCACCTGAACAAGTTGGGGGGCACCAGATCGAAATCCCTCCTATCGGTGACAATGACGTTGGGACTCTGGGCAGAGCGCCACCTGTATTCACTGCGAGCGGAACACATCTCCGGGGTGCAGAATGTTCAAGCGGATTGGTTGAGTCGCCAGCGGATAGACAATGCGGAGTGGCGTCTCCACCCGCGCATCTTCAAGGACCTATGTCTTTGTTTCGGCCATCCGATCGTCGATCTGTTCGCGTCTCACGAGAATGCTCAACTTCCGCTGTTCTTGTCTCGGTATCCGCATCCTCGAGCAGCCGGCGTCGACGCTCTGTGGACTCCTTGGCCGTCGGGCCTACTGTACGTGTTCCCCCCGACGTCTCTACTTTCCAGGGTCATCCGCAAGATTCTATCCGAGCGAGCGGAAGTGATCCTTGTTGCGCCTCACTGGCCTCGGAGACACTGGTTTGCCGATCTTGTGTCCCTATCGGCAACCCCATTGTGGCGCATACCCCTCGAGGATGATGTTCTCACACAGGGCGTTCTGATGCTAACCCTAACCCTTACCCTAACCCGCACCCAGCATGGCTGTCCCTGACTGCTTGGAGGTTGAGCGGTGCACGTTGAGGTCGGTCCACATTCCGGCGGATGTTATTCGAACACTACAATCCTCCCGTCATCCTTCTACGGACCGCATTTACTCCTCCACCTGGCGGATTTTCTGCAACTGGTGTAACGAGATCGGCGTGACGCCCCTACAACCATCTATCGTTCATCTTCTCATGTTTTTACAGAAGGGCCTTGACCAGGGTCTCTCCCCTAACACTCTCTGCCGGCAAATAGCCGCCTTATCTTTGGTACTTACCTGTGGTTCATTGTCGTCCCTGGCCCAGCACCCCTTGATCCGCCGTTTTCTCCGAGGTGCCAAGAATCTATGCCCTCCTGTGCTGCATCGATACCCTACCTGGGATCTTCCCATGGTCTTGCAGTCTCTTACGGGCCCTCCATACGAACCGCTTCGGTCCTCCAGTCTCCGGCTTCTCACATGCAAGGTTGCCTTCCTGGTAGCCATAACTTCGGCCCGCCGCATATCAGAAATCGCTGCCTTGTCCACATGCTCAGACCTCTGTGTCTTTCACGCAGACCGTGTGGTCCTCCGCTTGGACCCGAACTTTGTGCCTAAGGTCAGTTCTGTGTTTCACCGCTCTCAGGAAATTATCCTACCTGATTTTTGTCCTCTGCCTTCTCACCCATGGGAACGGCGTTGGCATACCCTTGATGTCCGGCGGGCATTACGAATATACCTAAAGAGAACGGCTCCATTCCGACGAACAGAATCGCTTTTTGTTTCCTTTTTACCTACCTCCCAAGGCTGCAAGGTCTCATCGTCCACCATCGGTCGTTGGATTAGACTGACAATTGCCTCGGCTTACGATCTCCGGTCTCTCCCGTGTCCCTCGAGATTAACAGCCCACTCCACCCGCAGCGCGGCTACAACAGTGGCCTGAGCGAACGCAGGCCCCCCTGCTGGACATTTGTCGGGCTGCTACGTGGACCTTACCTGGCCCTTTTATTCGACACTACAAGCTGGACCAGTTCGCATCGGCTGAAGCCGCATTTGGTCGTCGGTTCTTCAAAGGGTTGTTGCCGGAGAGGGAGCTGCGGTCCAGCATGATCCTCCCCTGACTACGGGACAGTGAACTTGGGTATGTCCCACACTGGCTGCTGTCTCCACTCTCAATGGAGAAGGAACGTTGGTCTTACCTGATACGTTCCTTCTCGTTGAGTGGAGACAGCAGCCAGACCCTCCCTGTCTTGGGTTGGACCTTGCCTGTACTCCTGTTCTATTTGTCTTCCACTGCTTCTTCTTGTTCCACACGCCAAGTCTGTCTTCAAGTCTTCGCCAAAAGCTGGCCTGCCCGGCAACAAGGGTGGGACTAAGAATAATTGGCAGACTCAATCCTTCAGTCTGATCGGATGGGCACTACCCACACTGGCTGCTGTCTCCACTCAACGAGAAGGAACGTATCAGGTAGGACCAACGCTCCTTTTCTCATTTGGTACTGTATTTCCTAAGGAAGCGCCACTGAGTTCAAGTGAAAATGACTCAGGATTTACCTAAAAAAATATGAATGACGTTTTGGATGTGAAGCTGGCTCATGTCCTCCCACTTTCTAATTTGCTGGAGCTTTTGGTAGCCTTGCCTGAGTGAACATAAATCCTGGCAGGAAAGAAGATGGAGCTAGCAGCTGTGTTACTGTACAAGTGTATATTATTTTTTAAAAATCATATTTATACTAGAAAGCTTATACTAGAAAGTTCATGATGACGAAGCAGGATAAAAACCTATAACCGTTATAGCGAACCTATGGCACGTATGCCAGAGGTGGCACGCAGAGCCCTCTCTGTGGACACACACGCTGTTGTCAGCTGCTTTTTTCCATTGCGCTGCTCCAATCCATGGACGGGTAGTATCTTCTAAATGCTGGGCAGAACTGAGTGCAGATCACTTCCCAATTGGCTGGCCACGCCCACAGCGTCCAATCATCTCCAGTCTTTCTCACTCAGTTGCTGTGAGAAATGGAGAAATTGAGTGCTCTCTTATTTCTAATATCTTTCCCTTATTTTATTATTTTAATTTCTTATTTTTGTGTTCTTCTTTCGAATACTCTTGACTGATGCTGAAAGGGGCGTGTTTGGGGCTCCAAACCGTCCCGTTTGTCTCCCTGTCCATCGGGACAGCAGCGCACCGGATCCCGACCCGGCTGGGCGGGTCTGTGTTGCAGATTGCCGCTGACAACATTACTGCCGATCTGGGGGCATTTTGAACAGCGACCCCTCAGTTTTTCATTTAGCGGCTCCAGAGGGCTTGCCTAGCCTGGGGGCGGCCTCCGAGACTTGCGCTCATCAGCTGTGAGGCGCGGCGTGTTTTTCCGCGACCTCCACTTCGAGCGCCGGCGAAGAGAGTGATTTCGCCATTGTAAGCAGCGAAAAGCCGCCAGAAGCGCGAATTGGCTCCGCGCAATTTGTGAGACCTTATTCACTCCGAGTCAGTGACGCAACGCCTCAGAAGGTACTGTCGGGACCGTGGGCCGCCATTTTGGATTTCAATTTGCCGGTGTGGCGGCCGCCATTTTGTGGGGCGTGATTGACAGCAGGTGGGCCTGAGGCCTCAGAACAGCGTCGTTTGCCTCCTGCATCCCAGATAACCACGGCAATTGGCGATTTGGCTGGGATTAAGCATTGACTTTTGACAAGCCTCTCCAATCGCTTCATATTGATCTGCATTCTGATTAATTGGCTCGTTCAGCTTGTGTTCTCTGCAGCTTTTATTAATAAGGGTTGAGCTCAGCAGCTTCTGAGCCTGATTGAACCCTGATATTGTCTGTCCTCACTGTGGGCGATATTCAGTTCAGTGAGCCTCGGTGTTGACAATTTGATTAGCTGCCCGTGTTTATCCACATTAAAGAAATGGCGGATTTGGCTTTATCATCTGATTCGGAGGGCGCTAGCAGTTATCCTCCTCCTGAGCGTAAGTCACGGCCTAAAAAGGCTAAGTCCAAGTCACACAAAGCCCAGCCTGCTTCTAAAGCGTCTGCAATTAACAAGGCGGAACAGAGGAGGCATCAAGCCTTGGAAAGGCAATTTGAACGGGCTCAGCAACAACAACAATCATCGTTGGCGGAGCAACCCTTCTGTTCAGATGAACGGGCAGGTACTTCCAGAGACCTTCTATCCAGGGCCTCATCTAATCTACATCGTTCCAGGGGAGTGTCCATGTCACTGCCTGATGTCTCCATCCCCTCAAGATCTGATAATTTCGTGAGCCGCAATGTTCCGGAAGCTACATTTACTCCTACTGCAGCGGGGCTCCGCCAGGAGGTGCCTGCCAATCCTGCGAATTTTCATTCTCTTTTATCAGACGCGTTGGCAAAAATTCTGGCAGCTGGTATCCAACAGGAGAAGGCGGATTTAGCTTCTGAGGTTGTACTTTCGCAGGCTCCTGCTCCGACCACATCACAGGTAGCACCTGCCGCCAGACACCATACCCAGGACTCTTCTTCTGAGGAAGCTGAGGAGGGGGAAATTTGCCCGGAGGATATCGAATTCTCAGATGCTGAAGACCTCCCTCCTGAGAAACCGGCGTTCAAGAACCTTTTCCGGCCTTCTCTTTTCAAATCCTTGCTTCATAAGGCCAAGAAGGCCACCAACTTTGGTATCACTAATGTGGACGCAGATAGGGGGGACAAATCCTCAGCCCCCATTGACTCTCTATTCCAAGTGTCTGAGCAGGATCGAGACATGATTCCTTGCCCTCCACTGTTTTCCAATGTCATAAAATCAGCATTTGGTCAGCCGGGTTCGCTAACATCCCCGAGTGGCCTAGACAAGCGTCTTTATGCTGCAGACAAGGAGTTGGATGACATCCTTGCCATGCCTTCGGTGGATCCTCCGGTCGCTAACTTGTCTTCTTCTGCCCTGATGGCCTCAAAGCAGAGGACCGTAAGATGGAGCTGGGTTTCCACAAGGCGCACCAAGCGGTGGCTTGGGCCATTAAGGCAGCCACAGCAACTTCATTTTTCAACAGGGCTTCCCTGATCTGGCTTCGCCAGCTTCAGGAGAGGTTACCGCCCACTGATACGAGGCTGCATCAGGATATTAACAAATTGGTGGCCGCCACAGAGTATTCGGCAGATGCCTCACTAACAGCGGCCAAGTTTGCTTCGCGGGCTATAGCAGCAACGGTGACCAATCGACGGCTCTTCTGGCTTCACAGTTGGAGAGCAGATAACAAGGCGAAGTGGAAGTTAGCGGCGGCACCTTTCTCTGCCCCCTCTCTTTTTGGCGCTTGTTTGGAACCAATTCTAATTGAGGACAAGGACAAACGCAAGGTCCTGCCTTCCTCTTCTTCCTACCGCAAACCTGAGCGGAGATTTCAACCTTATGCTCCGCACCAGTCCTTTCGGCCCTACTCTGCTCCCAGCGGCCAATATTTTCAAAGATCATATACCAAGACTTCTGACGGAACCTCGGACAGGCAGCCCTTTCGGGACAGGGGAAGGTCCCTTTCCCAATCAAAGCGTCCCTTCAGAGGAGCCGGGTACCATCCGGCTCATAGAGGCAAGTGACTCGCTACGTCCGGGTCCCATTGGGGATCGTCTCCAGCACTTTCACCCCCAGTGGGATCTCTCGACAACCGATGCTTGGATCCGCAACTTAATACGTCACGGTCTTTGCCTCGAGTTTCACACCACACCACCGAACAGATTTCGTCGCTGCCCTGTACCTCGATGTCCAGTTCAAAGACGACTCATGGAGGCAGAGATATCACATCTACTCTCGATCAACGCAGTGGAACCAGTTCCCAGGGGTCAGGAGCGAACCAGATTCTACGCTACCTTGTTTCTGGTGCCCAAATCATCCGGGGGCCACAGAGGTATTCTGAACCTGAAGTGTCTCAATCAATTTATACTATATCGCAGGTTCAAGATGCAATCGCTCAGGTCGATTCTGTCTTCCATCAGACAGGGGGGTTACCTGCAATCTGTGGACCCCCACGAAGCTTATCTTCATGTCTCGATTCACCACCTACATCTTCGCTATCTCAGATTCGAATACAACAACATGCATTTTCAATATTGTGCGATGCTCTTCGGCCTTTCCTCTGCACCCAGGACCTTCATGAAACTTGTAGCAGTGATAGCAGCCACCATCAGAGCTCGCTCAATCCGTCTACTTTGTTATCTAGACAATATTCTAGTCATGTCTCCGTCTCCTTCCCAGGCGAAGAACGACATAGAGGTTGTTCTACAGACCTTCCAGGCTCACGGTTTCTCCATCAACCATCAAAAGAGTCATCTGACCCCTACGACTCGCCTCCAACATTTGGGAACGGTAATCGACTCTCGACTGGGCCAGGTGTTCCTATCTCCAGATCGCATTCTAGACATAAGGTCAATGGTGAGACAGGTGCAGGCGCAGAGGAAGGTGTCACTCCTCTTACTGACTCAATCGTTAGGAAAGTTGATCTCGTGCATATCCGTTGTGCCATGGGCACGCAGGCACTCCCGGCCTCTTCAGTGGCTGTTACTACCTTTTCAAAAGGCGAAACGCAGTACGTCCACCCATCAGATTCGACTACCTCCACAGACACGACTGTCCCTCACGTGGTGGAGGTCCTCCGCGCTTCAAAAAGGGTGCTTCTTCCTCGAGACAGACCGGCTTGTGCTGACCACCGATGCGAGCCTCCTGGGTTGGGGAGCCCACCTCCAGAACGACGTGGTTCAAGGTCAGTGGTCTCTAGGTGAGCGGTTGAACAGCATCAATTGCCTGGAGTTGAGGGCTGTTCGTCTCGCTCTCCGCCATTTCAGCGAGGTCTTGGAGGGACAGCATGTGCTAGTCCGAACGGACAACATTACGACCAAGGCACACATAAATCAGGAGGGGGGCACACGCTCCAGGCCCCTGATGCTGGAATCGGAAAGACTGTTGGCTTGGGCGGAACACCACACGGCATCTCTAGTGGCGGATCACATCTCGGGACACGCCAACATCACCGCGGATTGGCTCAGCAGGGAACACATCGACCCTGCAGAGTGGACATTGAATCCTGTCATTTTCAAGCAGATAGTACGAAGATTCGGCCTCCCACGGGTGAACCTGTTTGTGACTCCCGAGAACGCGCAGCTCCCGCAATATTTCACACGCTACCCAGCCGCTGGAGTGGAAGACTTCGACGCTCTGTGTTGCCCCTGGCCTCCAGGCCTCCTATATGCGTTCCCTCCCTTCCCCCTGATTCCACGTCTCATTCGGAAACTTCTTCTCGAGAGGGCCGAGCTCGTCCTGATTGCTCCCTAGTGGCCTCGCAGACCCTGGTATGCCGACCTCATGGACCTGTCCATTTTGCCATCATGGACGATTCCACCTACAACAGAACTCCTCAGCCAGGGGGTCATCTACCATCCAGATCCGCGGTGGCTCCGATTGACCGCCTGGCGCTTGAGCGGCTCCAACTGCAGAAAGACAGACTGTCCAATGAAGTCATCCACGTGATTCAGTCTGCCAGGCGGCCGTCGACCACTAGAATTTATGAGGCTTCATGGAGATCCTTCTCTACCTGGTGCTCTACGCATCACGTTGATCCGACTTCAGCGGATATCCCAGACATGCTGGACTTCTTGCATGGGGGCTTGGCTAAAGGTCTGGCCCCAGCCACGCTTCGACGCCAGGTAGCCGCTCTTTCAACAGTCCTCACATGTAAAAGGCACCGTACACTGTCGCAAAATCCGCGGATTAAATCATTCTTGCACGGGGCTGCCAACATTTCACCACCGGTGGTCCATCGGTACCCGTCGTGGGACCTTCCTCTTGTTCTTCAGGCTCTTACCACCACGCCCTTTGAACCGTTGGCTTCTGTGTCTCTAAAATTTCTGACACTGAAGGTCACTTTTCTACTTGCCATTACGTCTGCGAGGCATGTTTCTGAACTCACTGCTCTTTCAGTACGGAAGGACTTGTGCATCTTTTACAGCGACAGGGTGGTGATGCACTTGGATCCGACTTTCTTGACTAAGATAAACTCACAGTTCCACAGGGCACAAGACTTAGTCCTTCCTAACTTTTGTCCGAATCCTCGTCATCCGACTGAGTCTCTCTGGCATACTTTGGACGTTAGGAGGGCCCTGCGCCGTTATATCAGGGGAACCGAATCCTTTCGTCAGACAGAATCCTTACTTGTTTCATTCACCCCTTCTTCAATGGGACGTAAAGTTTCATCGGCTACAGTTGCAAGATGGATCAAGGCTTGCATTTCGATCGCCTACGACATCCAGGCCCCTCCTCGTCCGACTAAGATTTATGCACATTCAACACGCAGTGCGGCGGCCTCGGCAGCTTGGGCGACAAATGCTTCCGTCCTAGAGGTTTGTCGAGCGGCCTCGTGGGCTTCGACCTCCTCCTTCATCAGACACTATAAAATTGACAAGTATGCTTCAGCTGACACTGCTTTTGGACTCAGGGTTCTACAACAGGTGGCCACGTCCCGAGGAGAGGGCAACAGTCAGCCCCCCACCCAGGGCAATTGAACTTGGGTACATCCCGTCCATGGATTGGAGGAGCAGCGCAATGGAAAACGGACGTTGCTTACCTGAACGTCCATTTTCAGGGCGCTGCGACTCCAATCCATACCCACCCTGGGTCTGCCTGATTTGCTGTTTGTTTTACGTGAGTTCTCGTTGACTTTCATAATTCCTTGTTCTAAACTTTCGTGAGGAAAGACTGGAGATGATTGGATGCTGTGGGCGTGGCCAGCCAATTGGGAAGTGATCTGCACTCAGTTCTGCCCAGCAACTAGAAGATACTACCCGTCCATGGATTGGAGTTGCAGCGCCCTGAAAATGGACGTTCGGGTAAGCAATGTCCGTTCTAGTTTCCGGCGCCAGCTGGTCTTCGCGGGCGCCGAAGTGTTGGAAAACAGCCAAAGACCAGACAGATTTCAGGCTGTTTTCTGGGCTATTTTTAGGCTGTTTTGGGGCCGTTCTCAAGCAGTTTTTGGGCCATTCCCCGGGCCAAAAACAGCCCTGAAAACAGCTCAAAAACAGGCATGCTTGCGTCAGCCAGCTGGTCTTTGGGTTTCCGGTGCTGGTACGCTAACATGCACATGCATTCTGGTTTGGGCAAGGTTCGCCATCACTGACCTACAAGTTGTAAAGTTGTAATAGAGGTGTATCCTATTTTTCTGTCTGTCTGTCTGTCTGTCCCTCCCTCCCTCCCTCCCTCCCTCTGTATATATGTAGTCCTCGACTTATAACAGTTCATTTAGTGACCTTTCAAAATTACAACGGCACTAAAAAAAGTGATTTGTGACCATTTTTCACACTTACAACCGTCATGGCATCCCCATGGTCGCATGATCAAAATTTGGACACTTGGTAACTGTCTCATATTTATGATGGTTGTGGCGTCCCTGGAGTCACGTGATCCCCTTTTGCGACTTCCTGAGAAGCAAAGTCAACAGGGAAGCAAGATTCACTGTACAACCGTGTCACTAACTTAACAGCTGCAGTGAGTTACTTAACAATTGTGGCAAAAAAAGGTTGTAAAATGGGACAAAACTCAGTTAATGCCTGTCTTGCTTAGCAACTGAAATTTGGGCTCAGTTGTGGTCATAAATTGAGGATTAGCTGTATTTAGTTATTGGTGGAATTTTATTTTAACTTACTCTGCCATATAATTGTACTGACCAGCTCCCACTGCAAAGGGCGATTCTGGAGATTTTGTTCTGATGCATTAACAATTTGGAGTACAGTTTTCTTGTGGCACAACAGTTTAACAGACTAACAGAGTTGGAAGGGGCCTTGTAGGTCATCTAGTCCAACCCCCCCCCCCATCCAAGCAGGAGACCTTGCACCATTTTGACAGATGGTAGTTCAGTCTCTTCTTGAAAGCTTCCAGTGATGAAGCTCCCACAACTTCTGAAGGCAACGTCTGTTCCATGGGTTGATTGCTCTCACTGTCAGAAAATTTCTCCTTATTTCTAGATTGAATTTCTCCTTGTTCAGTTTCCATCCATTATTCCTTGTCTGGCCTTCAGGTACCTTGGAAAAAAGCTTAGCCCCCCTCCTCTCTGTGGCAGCCCCTCAAATATTGGAAGACTGCTATCCTGTCTCCACTGGTCCTTCACTAGACTAGCCAGGCCCAGTTCCTGCAACCGTTCATCGTACGTTTTAGCCTCCAGTCCCCTAATCATCCTGGTTGCTCTTCTCTGCACTCTTTCTAGAGTCTCAACATCTTTTTTATAGTGTGGTATACATAAAAGAAAAGATACGTTCATCAAGAATCATAAAGTACAACACTTAATGATAGTCATAGGGTACAAATAAGCAATCAGGAAACAATATCAATATAAATTGTAAGGATACAGGCAACAAAATTACAGTCATACAGTCGTAAGTGGAAGGAGATGGGTGGATTTGGATAGTATTTGGATAGTAATGGAAATGCAACAGAAAACTGGTCACCACAGCCTAATTGAAAACTTCACCATAGGGCAGGGGGGTTTCAAACTCAAGGTCCGGGGTCCAGATCCAGCCTGAGGGGTGCTTAGATCTGGCTCCGGGGCTGCCCTGGAAACAGTGAAGGACCGGCCCACAGTGCCTCTGCCAGCAAAAAACTGAGCTTGCGAGGGCTGCCTTCCCAAGCTCTGTTTTTGCTAGCAGATGGTTGCAGGAGGCTGTTGCAGCTGAAAACAGAGCTTAGGAGCCAGTTTTCTCTGAGAATGTGCTTTGGCCACCACAGGTGCCCCCGACACAAGTGATGTTGAGCTGGCCCACCCACCCGGCCCCCTGAGGTCAAACACAACCCTGATGTGGCCCTCAATGAAATCGAGTTTGACACCCCTGACATAGGACATTGATTGATTGATGAAATGCATAGGACACCCATCTTACCTCAGGTAGCTCTGGGCAGCTTACAATCATGCTTGAGAACCATTGTGAAACAATTCCTTTTACAATTGTTTTGTGATAGGGATCCTTATTTGAATAAGTATCCATCAGTGGAGTCGAGCCAAGGAGAAGGAAATTTTTTTCTCTCCCCTACTACATACAGTAGTGGCCAAAATTGTGGAAACCTTTTGGGAAAAGTGTATTTTCTAAAACTAGGTAATAATACCACTTTTCTTTTCTTTTCTTTCTCTCTCTTTTTTTTTTTTTTTTTTTTTTGGAGTACCATAAAATTATATATCAATTTAATCTTAAAATCACAAATGAGGAGGTGATAAGCCGCCTGGGAAATCAAAGGGAAATCATCAAAGCCATTAAAAAGCAAAGGTTAGAATATTTTGGACATGTGATGCGATACCCAGAAAAATACAGCATCCTTCACTTAATCTTAAGGAAAGATTGAAGGCAAACGAGGCCCAGGCAGAAGGACATCATGGCTTCAAAACCTAAGGGACCGGTTTGGACAAAACTCAGCAGCACTTTTTCATGTGGCTGTTGACAAAAACAAGATCCCCAACACGATCCCCAACATCCGATGATGGATATAGCACAAGAAGAAGACGAAGAAGCTAATAACACCACTTTTTTTGGAGTAGTACCATAAAATTATATATCAATGGAAAGATAGTTTAATCAAGAATGTGATGCAATAACTTTTATGAAGGATTTGCTATTAAAATAGCAGTTACAGTATAAAGAAGAAAAGTGAAACACGTAGAAAAAACGAGATATGCAAAAATTATCACCATGTCAGTTAATCCTTCGTTGGGTAACCTTTAGCATGAATGATGGCCTTACAACGTCTTCCCATGGAGTGAACCAAGTCTTTGAGTTCTGCAACTGTTATCATTTGAAACCAAGATTGAATGATGGCTTCTATTAACTGGAAGCCATTATTGCTGGGTCGTTTCTGAGTAACAAGTTTCTTTAGTCTGCTCCATAGATTTTCAATGGGGTGAAGGTCTGGGCTATTCCCAGGCCATTCCAGCAGTGAAGTAGGATGATCTTGAAACTCCCCTCCAAAAAGTGGTGTTATTAGCCATCAAACCTCAAAAAGACACTTTCCCTAAAAGGTTTCCACAATTTTGGCCACTACTGTATTGTGGGTTTCTTTTTCTGTACAGATAGTCCTTGACTTATATCCTAAGTCTAAAGAGCACTTTTTGCGATATTGTTTGTTAGGTTCCAACTTGCAGTTGGTAAAATGGATTGCTAAATTTGTGGTAAAGTTGATGGGAAGGAGGACAAAGTTGGTGCAGCAAAATGCGGTAGATTGTAAGAATGATCACTTGATCTAACAATGTAATTTTAATAGCAGTTAACACTGATTGGGTAGATGCAGGGGCGACATTATAATATAAATTTAATTATATTTAAATGGTACTTTAAATTATTGTATTTTATCCCGATTTTATTTTAGATCTTATTTTATTCTAATTGTATTTTAATTGCGAGTTATTCCAATCTTACTCAATTTGTTTTACCAAACCTTTGTAATGATTTGTCTTTATAATTCTGCACTTGATATGGCCCAAAGGGCTAATCAATAAATAAAATTGAATTGACTTATATTGGGCATCCCATGACTGACCTCATTTTATGAAATTTTTTGCAATGGTAGTTAATCCGACTCATTGTCTGCAGTAGACGTTTTGTGCCAGGAAACAGAAGCAAACACTGGTGGGTTTTTTGGCAAAAAAAAAAAAAAAAAAAAACACCCTTTTAAGCCACTGTCACATCGCTGTGAAAATAGGCCAGTTGCTGAGTGCCCAAAATGGGATCATGTGACTGCAGGGGTCTCCAGTTATCAGAACTTTGAATCCCGGTTATAGCAATAGCACCTATACTTATATACTGCTTCACAGTGCCTTGCAGCCCTTTCTGAGCGGTTTAAAGAGTCAGCCTCTCGCCCCCAACAATCTGGATCCTCATTTTACCTACCTCGTAAGGATGGAAGGCTGAGTCAACCTTGAGCTGGTCAGTATCAAACTTTTGGCAGTCAGCAGAGTTAGCCTGCAATGCTGCATTTTAACCACTGGGTAGGTAAGTAGGTAGGAAGGAAGGAAGGGCCATAGAATAGCATTTAGACTTTATACCGCTTCACAGTGTTTTACAGCCCTCTCTAAGCGGTTTACAAAGTCAGCCTATTGCCCCCAACAATCTGGGTCCTCATTTTACCAACTTCAGAAGGATGGAAGGCTGAGTGAGTCAACCTTCAGCTGGTCAGGATCAAATTGTTGGCAGTCAGCAGAATTAGCCTACAGTACTGCCTTCTAACCACTGCACCACCACAGCTCATTATACAACCTGTACTTTTTAATCGTAACTTTGGATGGTCACAAGCGACAAGTCATAATTCAAAGACTACTGTACCACCAGTGATGTAATTTCTCTCATTGGAGACCCGCAGACAAGACTTCAGACTCTGAATTATTGTTCCCTTTTTTTGCAGACACAAGCTGGCGGTCAGAAGCTACCTTTCAGTTCACGGTTGAGCGTTTCAACCGGCTGAGTGAATCGGTCCTAAGTCCCCCTTGTTTTGTGCGGAATCTGCCCTGGAAGATCATGGTGATGCCACGGCTTTACCCAGACAGGCCACACCAAAAGAGCGTAGGATTCTTCCTTCAGTGTAACGCTGAGTCCGATTCCACGTAAGTCCCGTTACGAATTGATAGACAGCACCAGTGGTGAAATTCAATTTTTTTTTACTACCAGTTCTGTGGGCGTGGTGTGGCTTGGTGGGTGTGGCTTGGTGGGCATAGCAGGGGACGGATATTGCAAAATCTCCATTCCTGCCCCACTCTGGGGCCGGCCAGAGGTGGTATTTGCCGGTTCTCCGAACTACTCAAAATTTCCGCTACCGGTTCTCCAGAACCTGCTGGATTTATTTATTTATTTATTTATTTATTTATTATTAATTCAATTTATATGCCGCCCTTCTCTGAAGACTCAGGGCGGTTTACAATGCATTTTAAAAAACATTATAAAAACATTTAAAAATTAAAACATTAAAACCCATTCACACCATTCATGGCCGGATCTCACAAGATCGCAACAGCGAGATCAATGGCCCCAGGCCTGCTGGAAAAGCCAGGTCTTCACTGCTTTTCAGAAGGCCAATAGGGAGGGGATGGTCCAGACCTCAGAAGGTAACTGGTTCCAGAGAGCTGGGGCAGCCACAGAGAAGGCCCTCCCCCGCGGGCCCTCCAGCCGGCATTGTTTAGCTGACGGGACCCGGAGGAGACCAACTCTGTGGGATCTTACCAGTCGCTGAGAGCTGTGTGGTAGAAGGCGGTCTCGAAGATAACCTGGCCCTGAGCCATGTAGGGCTTTAAAGGTAATAACCAACACCTTGAATTGTGCCCGGAGACTAATAGGGAGCCAGTGCAACTCATGGAGAATTGGTGTAATGTGGGTGTACCTAAGTGCACCCACAATAGCTCGCTCCTGCACAGCATCTCTCTTGAATGCAGTGCGTTAAAATATTCCGCACGGGGATATGTTGCCTGGTAGGAGATAATGCATTCAGCCTATGGCATCAGCAGGCAGAGGCCGAATGGAAACAGTACTGTAGATGTGCATCTATTCAGAAGACTTACGTCGATGAAGATTCACAGTCATCCAGGTAGAGTTGTCTGGAAGTTGAGTCATGGCAACCGGAGTTCTTTTCTTTTTGGTTTGAAACATTTTCCTGCTTTATCCAAGTAGATCCAAGAAGAAGCTACTTTGATAAGCTGTGAAACGTTTCCAACTAAAAAGAAATCCAGTTGCCATGACTCAACGTCCAGACATACAGAGGACTTGTTTCAGTGGTGAAATCCAAAAATTTTCCCTACTGGTTCTGTAGGCGTGGCTTGGTGGGGGTGGTCATGTGACTGGGTAAGCGTGGCCAACTTTTTTTTTTTTTTTTTTTACTTTTTTAAAGCATTTTTTTACTACCGGTTCGGGCGAATAGGTAGTAAAAAAAATGCTTTAAAAGAGTAAAAAAAAAGATTCCAATGATAGTGCGGCAAAGTTGATTGTCACACCTGATTGTCAGAATCTTTTTTTTTTTTTTTTTTACTTTTTTAAAGCATTTTTTTTTACTACCGGTCCGGGCGAACCAGCTTGAGCCAGTAGCATTTCACCCGTGACTTGCTTGTCACTTCTGAAAGTTGGATGTTGGCTACAGTGCTGGTAGCCTTAGAGAACATAATGAGAACAGTGACTTGTTACCAGTCCAGGCTACTGTTTCTCAACCTTGGTAACTTGAATATGTGTGGACTTCCAACTTCCAGAATTCCCCTGCCAGCTTTCGAGGAGTTTTTGAAAGTTTTTGAGGAGTTATGTTACTGTTTGAAAGGAGTAGCCAGTTTCAACCATCTATAGAAGAAACTAATCAAATGAAATGGAAAATTTATGTAGGAAACAACATTTTAAAAATGTAATTATCAGATTTGTTAAAAGGAGAAGCTTTTCAGGGTATTAATAATGGCTACCACTCCTGGGAGGTTACCTGAGGAAAGTTTTAAATCCAGGAGTGACAAGAAATGAAGAGTCTTGCTGACTAAAACATAATTTATGAGTAGTGGCTTTTCTACAACACAGTGTGTCGAAGTGTTATCTCTCTTAATTGTTGCAGGTCATGGTCTTGTCATGCGCAAGCAGTCCTCAAGATAATAAATTACAAGGACGATGAGAAATCTTTCAGTCGCCGCATCAGCCATTTATTCTTTCATAAGGAAAACGATTGGGGTTTTTCCAATTTTATGTCTTGGAGTGTAAGTAACTGCTTGCCACTGTGGGTGGGTGGGGGAGAGGGGGCATGGCATGTTGGATCGGGTCTAGGGCAATTCGCCGTAGCCAACTTGCCATGGGACAAGAGTTGTAATATCGAAGAAATGGTGGAATAGAATCATTTTTTTAAAAAATGCCAAAGAAGGGACAAAATGAAATATGAATGACAAAAATTAAAAAATATTTTTTTAAAAAAATATTTTAATTAAATTTAATTAAAATAATTACATTATTTTAAATAGTTAATTTGAATTGTCCCGCCGCTGTTTGTCTGCAGTGAGTTGTCCCATTCCATGTTGGATGGACTAGAACACATCACAACCCAGGTTGAAGTCGAGTTGTGGGTAGCTTGGCCCCTTATCTTCTCTCCCTCCCCTCTTAGCCTAAAGTAATTTTTTCAGAATCTTTTTGTGAGCGCGAAATCTTCATAATCTGAAATCCTTGGAGTCAAATTGCAGGACAACTGAGCGGATCTTATGAGTCTCATTAAGGCAGGGGTCTCCAATCTTGGCGACTTTAAGCCTGGAGGACTTCAACTCCCAGAATTCCCCAGCCAGCAAAGCTGACTGAGGAATTCTGGGAGTTGAAGTCCTCCAGCTTAAAGTCAACAAGATTAGAGACCCCTGCATTAAGGCATCCCGAGATGCGAGCTCAAAAACTAAATTTGTGTTCACTAATAACCTTCCCAGGTCTATAGATCAGGAAGGGACAAGAAGCAGCTTCAGGTGGTGAAATAGAAGACATGGCTCTGTACCCCACCCCTACCAGTCCCCTTTGCCTCCCAGTTAATTGTGTTTGCAGTTGTTAAGCTGTCAGTGGCTTCTATTGATTTCTAGAAATGGTCATCTGTTGACAGCTTGAGACCGCCCCGAGTCCTTCGGGAGAGGGGCGGTATAAAAATTTAAGAAATGAAATGAGACATCCCGTATCATTTGAGCTCAGTGGTAAAAATGGATGTATGTTTATATTGACTTGAGCTTCAGATTGAAACTTGACCTTTCAAGAATGGTAGAGCCCAAAAGATTATTGCTTCTGGTTTTGATGTTCTTGGTTCAATCCTTTCCCCCTCTCCTTTTCTTTTTTTTGGTAGGAAGTTACTGATCCAGATAAAGGCTACATAGAAGATGACAAAGTCACTTTTGAAGTTTATGTTCAAGCTGATGCTCCTCACGGTGTGGCGTAAGTAGCGGTTGCTCTTTCTTCTTTCTTGGAGGGGGGGAAAGTAGCTTGCTGCACGTTTGCAGTTTTGTTTTGTTTTTTCCTTTTCTGACTTAGGAGCTATTTCTAAGAAACGCTACAATTTCTTTAATTGTGGAATTAAGAGAGGAAAAACTCATATTTTTTTCTACCTTAAACCTTTCACCAAGTCAAAGACCTACTCCTTCTCACCTTCTCACATGTAATCCTTGCTTTATACATTAGTTAGCAAATTTTAACAAACAATCCCTACCATGTTTACAATTTTCTTCTAAGGAAGTGATATAAAATGGAAGAAGGAGGAATTATAATTACAGGATCTTCCTTCAAGTGGAGTCATTTTCTTGGAAAGACCTCCAAGTTCTTTTAGGAAACACACACACACACACACACACACACACACACACAGAGTGCAGAAATCTGCATACCATCTAGACCTGTGATGGTGAACCTATGGCATACATGCCGGAAGTGGCACGCAGAGCTATCTCTCCGAGCACACCAGCCGGCGCCCATTGCTTTTCCGGGTTCCGGTGCGCACATGTGCGCCGGCCAAGTGGTCTTCATGCGCATGGGAACGCCGGAAAGCAGCTCCCTGGCATGCATGCGTGCCTATGGTGGCCCGAGCGCTCTGTTAGCAAAAATGGGCTCCCGGACTCCTTTTTCAGCTGCCACGGCCTCCTGCAACCCTCTGCCAGTGAAAACGGAGCTCGGGGGAGGGGGGGGGACAGAAATTGTGGTTGTAAGTCGAGGACTTACTGTATTGTAGAATCGGTATAGCCTTGTTTGCTTATCATAAATTTGAGCGGTATCGTCAATAATTCAGTTTTGGACAAATCATTTCACTGGGGCATAGTTTTTAAGCAGCTTTCATTTTTCAGACAAATGACTTTTTCTTTGGAAATTGCTACATTTCTGTTTTTAATTTCTCTCTTTGTTATTGTTGCTTTGTTCCAAGTCTTGAAAAGATTTCAGAATTCTGAACATGTGTACAGTTATCCTAATTGCTTCATAACAGATGCGCGATTTGCTGATGGTTCAAATTTTGAACCAGCTGGATTTCAGTGATGAAAACCAAACTTCTAGCTTGATTTCAGTACGTGTGTGTGTATGTGTGTGTTTGTGTAAAATGTGTGTATGCCCAATTCTTATATCCCAATTCTTTGAATATTCCAGATGGGACTCCAAGAAGCACACAGGATACGTGGGGCTGAAGAACCAGGGTGCAACCTGCTACATGAACAGTTTGTTACAGACATTATTTTTCACAAACCAACTACGAAAGGTAAATAAATATGTATTCAAAATGGACTGTGGTTAAGATATATATATAGGGGTGTGTATGTGTGTGTATATATATATGTACCATGTTTCCCTGAAAATAAGACTCCCTGGATAATAAGCCCAATTGGGCTTTTGAGCACATGCGCGAAAATAAGCCCTTCCCGAAAATATTTAAACGCATGTGCAGCCGGTCCCCGCCATTTCCTCTGGTTAGGGTTAGGGAGACAGAGCTGGAAATCAGGTAAGATGGCAAGAGGAGCCCCGTCTTGCTCCGCACGCCCCAAAATAATAAGACCTCCCCGAAAATAAGGCCAAGCACTTATTTCAGGGTTCAAAACAATATAAGACATGGTCTTATATTTTTATGTATGTATAGGTATGGATATCTGTGTCTGTCTGTCTGTCTATCTATCTATCTATCTTACCTCACACACACACAAACATACACACATACATACTTTAGAGAGAGGGTATCAGAATGTCATTTTTAATGTGTGTACACAGAAGAGGTGACAATAAAGGTTATCTTATCTTTAAAGACTTTTGCTACTGGCCAATATTGGTATATTTTGCATTGGAGAAGAAAACATTAGGACCACTCCCCTGAGTTTATTTCTGTGTTTGAATTTACTGGTGATACTTGCAAGATGCCATATTTGTGGTTACCTCCCATTGGAATCTTAATTTGCAGCTCCTGTTTGTTTTTTGTGCTGGAGTATTTTATTTCTCTCCCGACCGATAGCGTTCTCTTTATGTAATGGAGACAGCTCTGCTATTAAGAGGAGTGTGATTGTGCACAGTCATCATAGATTTAGTCTTGTGACTCGTGCACACAAGCAAGGCTTTCCAAGCACCATGAAGCAGCGTTAGCAGCAGCAGCAAAGATAGTGGAGATTCAAATAAGCGAAAGAAAGAAAAGGGCAGTGCCATTTTATCCCTGATTGCCGGTTATAAAACAGAGCTGCCCTAGTGCCATTGTCGTCACAAGCTCCCACGTTCCCTATTCAGAAAAACAGGGTTAACCGGGCTTGCTGTTTGCATTTTGTTCCATTGTGAATTTTGTTGTTAGACTTTTTGAGTTTTCTTCCTTGAGCAAAGCGTTTTTCCTGCTCAGTGTTTTAAGTTTTCATCGGGCTTTACAGAAAGGATAAATGCTGACGGCTGGGAACAGCCATCTTTGATCGTAAAAAACTGTCTGAGGTGTTCTTTTTTTTCCTGTGAGGAACTCCTGAAAGGGAGATTTTCTGTCCATCCACCCCTTACAGGGGGCCCTCGACTGAGCCCAAATTTGAGCCCAAAATTTCTGTTGCTAAGTAAGACATACGTTAAGTGAGTTGAGCCCAAAATTGAGCCCAAAATTTCTGTTGCTAAGTAAGACATACGTTAAGTGAGTTTTGCCCCATTTTACGACCTTTCTTGCCACAGTGGCTAAGTGAATCAGCGCGGTTGATAAGTTAGTAACCCGGTTGTTAAGTGAATCCGGCTTTCCCATTGACTTTGTGTATCAGAAGGTCACAAAAGGGGAGATCACATGACCCCAGGACACTGCAGCTGCCATAAATATGAGACAGTTGCCTGAATTTTTGATCACATGACCATGGGGTTGCTGCAACAGTCATAAGTGTGAAAAAGGTTATAAGTCACTTTTTTCAGTGTCGTAGTAACTTTGAATGGTCACTAAATGAATGGTTGTAAGTTGAGGGATACCTTTTATTTGGAGATGAGAAGGAACTTTTCATGTTACTAATTTTTTTTTCTATGCCCCTACCCCATCCATGCTCCCATGATTGAATTGACTAAGTTACTGTGAAAAGTGCAGTAAGATCTCCACATTTGAAAGAAAAGAGGTAATGAAGCACCCAAAAAGTGCAGATGAAGGAGGCAGAATTATCAGGGAGCTCAAAGACCCCTCCGTGAGGCAAGGCTAAAAAATTTGAAGGCCTTTATAGGCAGTCCTCAACATACGACCACGATTGAGGCCAAAATTTATGTTGCTAAGTAAGCTTTGTCCCATTTTACGACTTGTCTCGCTACATTCGTTAAACAGACCCCTGTAGTTCTTAAATTAGTAACACGGTTGTTAAGTGAACTTGACTTGGCTTGTCAGAAGGTCGCAAAAGGGGATCACGTGCAGGGGTAGGCTTCAAAAATTATAGTAAGGGGTTGTCCGCCCGGTTGCTGGGTGGGCATGGCCTAGGCGGCCTCCTGCACCATGTGGGGGAGACGCATTTTTGCCCTTCCCGGGCTCTGGAGGCTTTTTTCAAGCCTCCAGGAGGGCAAAAACGGCCTCCCCAGGCTCCAGAGGCCCTCTGGAGGCCGGAAACAGGCCCTTTTCCAGCCTTCCTGAGGGTTTTTTCGCCCTCCCCGACCGTCCGCGTGCGCCCTGCACTTACCTGCATCCAAAATGGGCTGTGTGGGGATTCCTGGGAGGGGCGGAGTGGGATGGGTGGGACCAGCCACTGGAATATGGGGGTTCTCGGAACTGCACAGCTAGAGGTTCTCCTGAACCCCCAGCAGCCCACCCCCTGATCACGTGACCCCGGGACGCTGCAGCCGAGGTGATTGAGGCATTTTAAAATCACCTTAGTGTAAAGAAAGTGGGACAGATAGAAAGTCCTTTTGGGCCTTTCCAGACATTAGAACCAAACCCTGACTATGGTGGAAGAATTGGCATAGATTAAAGAAGCACAACTTCACACAAAATTCTTTTATCCTATGAGATTCTTCATCTCAAATCGTGGCCATTAGCTTGAGTGGCTTTAAAACCTTGTTGGAATAAATTTTACGGAGGATGAGTCTTTGAATGCTTTTGATCTCGAAGACCCCTCTATGAATGTCTGAGGTGGCAGGAAATGCTGTCATAAACCAATTTCAGAAACTTCGAAGGATTCTTTCAGTCCAAGAGGCTTTGATCCTTCAGAAACACAATAAGGAAAAGTGCTTGGATTTTTCATGGCTGCTCCACTCATATACTTGAGGAAAGCAAGCAAGCTTAAAATATTTTCTCCCACTTGGCTGTCCTATTTCCTTGTGTCCAGTTGCTTTAGTTGAGCAAAGAATATATTTTTCTTGGGTTTTTATGGTCCTAAAAAGTGCCAAACTATCTTATCCTTTTTCCCCCCCAACTTGTCCACGTATTTTGTAACCAGAACGCTTCATATTTTGGTTTGTTATCATCTTTCTGATTAATAATGACCATCCTTCATTGTTTAGGCTTTGTGTCAAAAGAGAGCCCCCTGCCCCGATATTTTTGCGTCTCATTTTAAGAGCACTTTATTCTCCATCTCTAGTTCTTTGATCTTAGATAGGAAACCACAAAGTCAACCTCTTGGATACCTCTGCAAAAACTAATTACCTCAGATAGTTCCTTTGGCCTTTTTTTTTTTTAATTTGATTTATATGCCGCCCTTCTCAGGAGACTCAGGGCGGCTTACAATGCGTTAAGCAATAGCCTTCATACTTTTGTATATTTTATACAAAGTCAGCTTATTGCCCCCATAAACTGGGTCCTCATTTAACCTACCTTAGAAAGGATGGAAGGCTGAGTCAACCTTGAGCCTGGTGAGATTTGAACTTACAGTAATTGCATTCAGCTGGTGTTAATCACAATGCTTTTAGTCTGCAGAGCCACCAGGCCTGTGGTTGGTTGGAACTAGAGTCCAATACTTTCAGTTTTGGACAAATCATTTCACTGGGGCATAGTTTTTAAGCAGCTTTCATTTTTCAGACAAATGACTTTTTCTTTGGAAATTGCTACATTTTTGTTTTTAATTTCTCTCTTTGTTATTGTTGCTTTGTTCCAAGTCTTGAGAAGATTTCAGAATTCTGAACATGTGTCCCCTAGTTCTTCCTATGTTTTAGCTTCCAGTCCCCTAATCAACAAAGATGATGAGGGGACTGGAGGCTAAAACATATGAAGAACAGTTGCAGGAACTGGGTATGCCTAGTCTAATGAAAAGAAGGACCAGGGGAGACATGATAGCAGTGCTCCAATATCTCAGGGGCTGCCCCAAAGAAGAGGGAGTCAAGCTATTCTCCAAAGCACCTGAGGGCAGGACAAGAAGCAACGGATGGAAACTAATCAAGGAGAGAAGCAACCTAGAACTAAGGAGAAATTTCCTGACAGTGAGAACAGTTAATCAGTGGAACATGATTGCAAAGCATACTTATCCTGCTCATAATACCTTGTATTGCTTTATGTAAGAGGGAAGAAGGACAGCATAATCTATTGCAAACATTATCCTAAATTTTGACCCAATTCAACCTGCTATATAAAGCAAAATGTGAGTGTGATAGGGTAAAAGAGCACATTGGCCAATGTGAGAGCAAGTGCTGCCCTGGATTTTAATTTTCCCTCACAGACTTGAAAGGGCATCCCATAGAAATCCCCTCTTCAGCAGACTTCTACAAGTATTTGACCAAGAGCTTCTTGGGGGTGGGGGTGGGGTGGGTGGAATGTCTGTGAGTTTGGTATTCAGACTTGTTCTGGAGATTTAGGTAGAAGTTGGACAGCTCCCATTTGAGGCTCCCAGGATCGAAATTTGCTTGATAAGGAAGTTAGTGCCAAAACAAGCAGCTCTGCGGAATAGATAGTCAAGGTCTATCAGGTGCCTCGAGCTGCAGGAGCCCTGCCTGAGGCTCAACTGGAATTTGGCACAGCTGTATTTCTTAACGTCCTTCAGATGCATTTGGACTCCTCCATTAGAACTGTGCAGGGCAGCATGGCGGCTCAGGGGTTAAGAGGCTGGGCTTGTCGGCTGGAAAGCCGGCAGCCCCGGTTTGAGACCTGAGCACCACAACATGAAGGAGTGAGCTCCCATCCTTGCCCCAGCTCCTGGCAGTTCATAAGCATTCAAATATGAGTAGATAATTAGGTACCATTTCTGTGGGAAAGTAACAGCATTCCATGATGTCATGCTGGCCACATGACTGCAGAAATGTCTTCAGACAGGGTTGGCTCAACGGCCTTGAAGCGGAGATGAGCATTGTCCTCTAGAGTTGGCAACGGCTAGCGGAGTAAAATCCGCAGGGACTCTTTTACCTTTTATTACAACTGTGCAGTTGAGAGAGTTGTGGCCTTAGCGGAAGTGAGCGTTCTCATTCTACCTTAGAAATCTGCACTTCTCTCTAGTTTTGGGGAGAATGACTTTGGGGAGGGGGCATCAGATGGCCGATTTTGTTTAACAGTGGACCTTGGTCCTGTTTGAAATTTGTGAACCCATGTGAGTCCGGATGATCCATCTTTACAACAACATCCCAGGATGATGGATATGTGAGGGTAAAGACTGGAAATAAGTAAAGCAATATGAAGAGGCTGTCTGATTTAGAAACTCTTCTCTCCGCTCCCCCATCCCTAATCCCATGTCATGTACCATAAGAGCTGAGTGAAATCTAAGTGCCATTTTCCCAGACTCAAACAGGGTGCTGGTTTGGTGGTAGTTTGGGTCTCAAAGACCAACCTGTTGTCTGATGTAAACAAAGCAGGTTGTTCAGGAGTATTTAACTGAACTGTCCGGCAAATCACCAGCGGGAACCAGACTTTAGATGAAAAAAACAAAAAAAAAATGTCTATGGACATTCTCATCCAGGTCATGGTTGTCCCAAAGGTTCTTTTTTTCCCAAAAGAAAAAAATTCTTCAGTTCTGACTCAGAACTGAGGAAGCTTCTTGGATGAGAAGCGAAACGTCTTCAAGGAAAAACAAAAGTCCAGTTACTACCTTTTGGGGGGGGGGGCACCTTTGGGACACAGTATTAAAAATAAAAGGATTGGGACTTCTTTTCAGAGTTTAAACTCAACTGACATGTGCTTTTTAGGCTGTATATATGATGCCTACCGAAGGAGACGACTCTTCAAAAAGTGTTCCTTTAGCGTTGCAGAGAGTCTTCTATGAACTTCAACATAGCGACAAACCAGTAGGAACTAAGAAGCTAACGAAATCTTTTGGGTAAGTGCTGGAGAGGTTTCCAAGAGCTCTTCAACAGCTAAGTGATGAACGGACGTTTCTGGGACTCTTCATAAGTGGTTTTTCTGATCTCTTTACATTGTGTACCTTTTGTGAGCGCAGCTGCAACAAAATTAAGGCATGTTTAATTGATTAACCCCACAAATCTTAATCTGTGTATTGATTGAACTTGCATACCGGCAGAAACAATGGGTTTAAAAAAAAAACTTGCTGGTATAATTAGGAGGCATGTGCTTAATCACAAGAATTAAACCTCTTTTAATCAATTAAACATACGCAGCACTACTTAGGTGCAGCTTCTAGCGCACTCTGGCACTGAATAAATGTGGGGCCTGATGGAAGTGGGTAAGTTAAGTTAGTTTCATTGCATCTTAAAACAATGCCTACTACAGCAACAAAACCCCTCATTCGAAGTCCTGAACAACCTGCTACCAATATCCTGTCATTTGTGAGCATCGCCTGAAGGCAGAAAGGAGCAGGCCTGGTTCACAGGGGGAAGAAGTTGGCATTCATTACTTTAAAGCAGGGGTGGGGAACATGGCCCTTTTGTGACTTGTGGACTTCAACTCCCAGAATTCCTGAGCCAGCCATGAACTTGAGGCTTAGGGACATTCTTATAGCCAAAGGATGGTAGCCATCTGTAGCCTTTTTCTCTTGGCTGTGGATGACCTTGCTTGATGGAAGGGATCCTAACACCAGACATATGACCTCATGTTGAAGACAGAATGTTTCCTGGAAAAAATCCCTTAACTAGAATTGTTGTCTGATTCTTAAACCAAGCCAGTCTATAACGCATGCAGTCAGGGGAGATCGTGCCCAGTTGTTTTCATGCAAGACTATTCGTAAGATTAATACAGATTCTTGTTTGTGGCCCACTGTTTATGTTTCTTCTATTTTACTTAGCATCATAGATCAACCTTTGCCTTTTATTTTTTGTGTTTATTGCAGCACACTTTTGCTAGATAGCTTTCTTCTCCTTTCATTTAACACCCCATTGGGGCAGCTGCCCAGCCTCCTCGGTATAAGGTTAAGCTACCTTTGTGATTTTCTTTCCAACAGAAAGAAAAGTGTGTGTACATGTGGCCAGCAACCATTCAGAACAAAGCCAAACACAGCCTTTGATGATTCATTAAGAGATTTAACTGAATTTCCAAATGCTTCAAAGCTAATCTCATTTTAATATGTCCTTTTTTGTTTGTGCACCGAATCAGATACATTTGATGCTTTTGGGTTGCTTTCAAGTGTTACCATTTTATAAGTGGCACTTTTTGTTTTGTTTATTATTTAATAAAGATGGGAGACTTTAGACAGCTTCATGCAACATGATGTTCAGGAATTATGTCGAGTGGTACGTATTGTTTCTCCTTTATTTTATTTTCACTCTGTAGTATTCAGAGATTCCTGTCCTTTTATGCAGCCTCTCCGTAAAGAATAATCACATTAAGTGCCTGATTTTATTAATAATGTACTTCGTTCCACTTCCGTTGGATGGATGGATGGATTTTAAATTTTGTCCTGGCTCCGTCCATTTTCTTACCCTGGCTTCACCTTCTTTTTAAGGTGCAGACTCCGGCATGTCACTCAAAAGCAAAAGTGGTCCAAATGCCTGAAAAACAGGCCTTTTGCTGGTTTGTAGAGTTTGGTGGGCCTTAGGCATCTCAATCACCCCAGGGCTGGACTCAGATTTATACAGTCATAGCAGATGATAGCATTTCCGCTGATCCCAAAAAGCTGAAGTTAAGATTTGGATGAGAGACCCCTGAAAAATACTAGTTAGACCAGGAAGAGAATGACACCTCTCCCCCCCACCCCCAAAGAAAAACGTGGTGGCAAACATTTCCATATTGTTACCCAGGGAACTATATGGAAATGGTTATGAGGTCACTTGGAGTGCAGTTCGGCTCAAAGAAAACTTTTCTTTGACAAAGTGGGGAACCTATTTGATGAGTGAAAGATCTGAAGGAATGTGTAAATTTATTTTCCTGCCGGTAATGCCTTTCTTAAATTGAGAAGTTGCCATTTTGAAGTCTTCAGAACCTGCAATCAGACTTAAGACAAAAATCAAATAATTACCTGGCTGGGCCTGCATGAAAAATAGCCGAGTACCCTCTCTCCCCCTCCCTCTCCCTTTCTCTGTCTTTCCCTCTCCCTCCCTCCCTCCTTCCCTCTCCCTCCCTCCCTCATCTCTCTCTGTCTCTCCCCCTCCCTCTCTCTCCCCTCTCTCTCTTTCTCTACCCTTCTCCCTCTCCTCCTCCCTCTCCTGAGTTGTCCGAGACCATAAAATTCTAATGGCTGCTCATTATTAATTCAGGCATTCTGTTGTTTTGTTTTTTTTTCAGTTGCTTGATAATGTCGAAAACAAAATGAAAGGCACCTGCGTCGAAGGCACCATCCCTAAATTGTTCAGAGGGAAGATGGTGGTATGTATTGGACTTGTGGGGTGGGGGTGGGGAGGACAAATGGTCTCATTGATCACCTGTCTCGATGTCCCACTGCCTTTTTTTATTTTCAGTCCTATATCCAGTGCAAACATGTAGACTATCGATCTGAACGAATAGAGGATTATTACGATATTCAACTTAGTATAAAAGGAAAGAAAAATAGTAAGTATGTGTGTTCTCTTAAGTAAGAATTCATGTGCCTCAGATCAGTTCCTTCTTTATCAAGAGAAGAGAATATATAGGGTTGAACTGTGGAGTCCTTGATGTTCTCTGAGCTTGGATGTTTGCTTGGAGATATTTCATTACCCTATTAAGTAACATCATCAGTGATAATGATGATGATGGGGTCAGGATTAAGCTCAAGGCAGAACTGTTTCCTTGCAGATGTTTCATTACCCAGCTAGGTGACATCATCAGTGTTAGAAGGGAATGGGGTTTGCTCCCTGTGTGCAAGCAAACAACCAAGCTCAGAGAGTATCAAATCATTCTTCTAAGAAATTCAGTGTCTGATTTGTATTGTTGGAAACTAGCTCCCTAACTTTATTTAGTTCCAAAATACCTTGGTTCAGTTGGGAGGGAGGGCAAAGAGTTGTGCCCACTGAAATAATTCATACCTTTTTAATATGGAGTTTCTACATAAAGCCCTTCTTCCTTGTCTCTTTCAGTCTTTGAGTCTTTCATAGATTATGTTGCAGTGGAGCAGCTGGATGGAGACAATAAGTATGATGCAGGGGAACATGGTTTGCAGGTACGCTGAGCCTTCAGCTGGCTCCGTGGAATTGCGAAAGAGGCCGGAGAAACATAGCTTGTCAAAGAGCATATTTGTTTATTGAAGTGTGTTTGTTTATTAACGGTGCTACCCCAGAAGGACTCTGGGTGACATACAGCAGCATAGCCAACAACCCCAAGAACAAGCATAAGAGTGGAATCCGAAATCGAGAAGCCAAGATAGGTGCCCTCCATCAAAACAGCAAATTTAACTAACTTGCAGAATGTCAGGTCAGGTCATACTTCCAAGGAGAAGAGGGAGGAAGGGAGCCATCACAGGCAAAGCCACGTGCCTTTTGCCTCCCCCTGAGGCTATCTGCCCACCCCACCAGGTTGGATAGAGTGAGCATGCTCCAGTTTCCCCCTTAAATATTGCCATCCAGCGGGCCCTGGGAAGCACGCCTTTTCCATAGCAGCCCTTGCCCCATAGAACACTCCCTACCTTTCTTTCAGACCCCCTTTTAGATTCTGGAAGGCCATAAGGAGCTGAGCTTTCTCCCACCTCACCCCACCCCCACCCCCACACACAAAAGGGCTGGGGGAGGGGGGGTGACAGTTCATGGCTGAACGTCTGTGGGCGATTGTCAGTCAATACAGGTCATGGCTGTCTCAAAGGTGCTTTTTCAAAAGGCAACTGCACTATGTTTTTCTCCCTTGGGAAAAAAGCTGTTTTGCTTCTCATCCAAGAAGCTTCATCAGTTGGTTCGATTTTTTTTATTGGTTCGATTTTTATATGTCGCCCTTCTCCGGAGACTCAGGGCGACTTACAATGCATTAAGCAATAGCCTTCATACTTTTGTATATACCTGCTTAGTAGGGCTTTTGCCAAGCAGTGTTCTTTTTTATACAAAGTCAGTTTATTGCCCCCACAATCTGGGTCCTCATTTTACCTACCTCGGAAGGATGGAAGGCTATGTCAACCTTGAGCCTGGTGAGATTCGAACTTGCAGTAATTGCAGGCAGCTGGCAGCTAAGTGCTATTTAACAGCGCTTTAGTCCGCTGCTCCACCAAGGCCCCAGTTCTAACTGGAAGGACTAGGGGGGATGGGACAATTAGTTCAGTGGTGGGTTTCAAAAAATTTTACTACCGGTTCTGTGGGTGTGGCTTGGTGGGTGTGGCAGGGGAAGGATACTGTAAAATCTCCATTCCCACCCCACTTCATAGGAAAGTTACTGCAAAATCCCCATTTCCTCCCGATCAGCTGGGACTCGGGAGGCAGAAAATAGATGGTGGCGGGGCCAGTCAGAATTTTTACTACCGTTTCTCCGAACGACTCAAAATTTCCGCTACCGGTTCTCCAGAACTGATCAGAACCTGCTGAAGCCCACCTCCGAATTAGTTACTAGGTCCTGTCAGAACTGACCCTTCCACTCATCTACCCCCACCTTCCATCCAGAACTAATGAAGCTCCTTGGTTGAGAAGTGAAACTTCTTTTTCATCAAGGGGAAAAACATAGTCCAGCTGCCTTTTGAAAGAGCACTTTTGATACAATCCATGGCTAGTTGATTGGGGCAACCCAGGAGAGTAATGGTAGGGGCTTAGCTTTTTTTTTTTTAGTTTTTGTCATGGTTTTTGTGGTTTTCTAGTTTTCTTTTAAGGTGTTGTGAGCCTCCTAGAATTGCTTTAATATTGGTGTCCATACAAATCTTTAGATAGGCAGGCAGGCAGAGGTAATGCGTCCCAAAATAGGGACCGAAAGCTAAACCTCTGTTGCCAAATGTTGTAGTCTTTCACAAGCTTTTTACTGGGGTCATTAAGCAAATTCAGCTTCCCTCCCCCCCCCCCCCCCCCCCCCCCCCCCCCCCCCCCCCCCCCGGATTCCCTCTGGGAAGATCACAATGTGGGGGACCGCGTGTCCCTGGGGCATTGCAACCCTCAGAAATGCCTGCTGGTTGCCTAGCGCTGGAATTTCAACCCTGAGACGGTGGGGATGCTGCATCCATTGTAAAGACAAGGGTTGGTTGTAAATCCCTTTCTTCGGTGCTGTCACAACTTCAAATGATCATTAAACGAATGATAGGTAGTACAGGTAGTCCTCGACTTATGACCACAACTGGGCCCAAAGTTTCTGTTGCTGAGACAGTCGTTAAGCAAATTTTACCCCATCTTACGACCTTTCTTGCTACACTTGTTAAGGGAATCACTGCATCTGTTAAGTTAGTAGCCTGGTTGTTTTTTTGTTTTTTTTTTAATTTGATTTATATGCCGTCCTTCTCCGGAGACTCAGGGCGGCTTACAATGCGTTAAGCAATAGCCTTCATACGTTTGTATATTTATACAAAGTCAGCTTATTGCCCCCACAATCTGGGTCCTCAATTTACCTACCTTAGAAAGGATGGAAGGCTGAGTCAACCTTGAGCCTGGTGAGATTCGAACTTAACAGTAATTGCAGACAGCTGGTGTTAATCACAATGCTATCAGTCTGCTGAGCCACCAGGCCCTTAAGCGAATCTGGCTTCTCCACTGACTTTGCTGGTCAGAAGGTCACAAATAGGAGATCACACGACTCCAGGGCACAGCAACGGTCATAAATATGAATCAGTGACCATGGGGATGCTGCAATGGTCGTAAGTGTAAAGAACACTTTTTTTCAATGTAGTAGTTCAGTTTGACCAGTCACTAAATGAACAGTTGTAAGTTGAGGATGACCTGTATTGTGCCAAGCTGGGCCCCACTTCCCCATTCTGGTTGAAAACCGGTTTTTCAGCGGAACAATGTGTAACTCAATTGTTCATTTGTGTGTCTGTCTGTTCAACACACAGGAGGCAGAAAAAGGAGTCAAGTTTCTAACGTTGCCGCCGGTGCTGCACCTACAGCTCATGCGTTTCATGTACGATCCCCAGACGGACCAGAACATCAAAATAAACGACAGGTAATATATTTATGAGTGACACTCAGGATTCTGATGGGGTTGTGTGTTTTTCAATTGCTACTGAGTAGATGAGGATAACAGGGACTCAGTGGCTAAGACACTGAGCTTGTCGATTGAAAGATTGGCAGTTCAGCGGTTCGAATCCCTAGTGCTGCATAACGGGGTGAGCTCCCGTTCCTTATCCCAGCTTCTGCCAACCTAGCATTTAGAAAGCACGTAAAAAAATGCAAGTAGAAAAATAGGGACCACCTTTGGTGGGAAGGGAACAGCGTTCTGTGCGCCTTTGGCGTTGAGTCATGCCGGCCATATGACCACGGAGACATCTTTGGACAGCGCTGGCTCTTCGGCTTTGAAACAGAGATGAGCACTGCCCCCTAGAGTTGGGAACGACTAGCACATATGTGCGAGGGGAACCTTTACCTTTACCTTAGATGAGGATAACTGCTCCATAGCTACTCGCTGCATGTCAAAGGCATGGCCTCTGGATGCACAGGGAGCAGCAATGCAAAACACCAAAAAGTTCTCTTTCAGCAAATGGAAGACAGACGCTAGCTGGGATCCTGGGATTTTGCGTACGTTATAACAAGCCTCAGATGTCTATGGAGATTCTCAGTCCTCCAGTTCACGCTTGTCCCAAAGGTGCTTTTTCAAGAGGCAACTGGACATTCTGGTTTTTCTTCGAAAACGTTTTGCTTCTCATCCAAGAAGCTTCTTCAGCTCTGATAGTGGGGAATGGAAGGAGTTATACTCCTTGCAGATAGCTAGACATTTGCATTCTTTTAGCAGAGTCATTAAGGTCACTTGGAGATTTATGTGTGTCATCAGGGTCATCTGAGTGGGGCAAACGGGTGTGGAAAAGAATGCAAATGTCCAGCTGTCTGCAAGGAGTATAAATCCTTCCATTCCCCGCCATCCAGTCAGAGCTGAAGAAGCTTCTTGGATGAGAAGCAAAATGTCTTCAAAGAAAAACCAGAAAGTCCAGTTGCCTCTTGAAAAAGCACCTTTGGGACAACAAGCCTCAGAGTCTTCAGAGCTGTCATATCTTGGGCTCTTTGTACCAAGCAGGAAGCGTCAGGGCGGGGACTGCTGTCCCTCCCCCATCCACTCCCACCCCAGTTTTTAAGAAGAGCCTCCTCACGCTTTCCAAAAATGCTTTCGGTAAGAGACTGTCTCTTTCTTTGCCAAGTAGAGTTGGTAGAACCATGAGCAATTGATTTTAAAAAAACACAAAACCAGAGGTTGGTTGGTGAGTAGAATAAGCAAAAGGCCATTCCTCTCCGTGTTCTGTCCTTTTGGTAAATGATGTAGAAATACTCAGCTTCATTTGTAGACTCTTTAGCTTTTGCAACAAGGCTAAAATGGATGAGATGGCTGCAAATGCATTCTAACCTCAGTCTTCATGGAATTAGGAAGATGGAGAAAAAAATAGAGCTGAAATTTGTCTGCATTTGGCGGACTGATTTCAGAACCTGCAACAGGAAAACTTTTAGTAATTCTCTCTTGCCTTCTTCCCTATTTTCCTCCTCTTTTACAACTCCTGGCACTTAACAAAAAATCATAAGAGATAAAATTTTATGGGACCTATACTTAATAAGAAACTAGCAATGTAACTGATCTCTCAAAGATGATGCACTTATGCGTTGCATAGAACTTGATTACTGCATGCATTTCCAAAACTGTTTAACTCTTTTTTTCCCCAATTCAGTTGTAGAGATTGTGTTTTTATATGTATACTGTACACTGAAGACCGCATTTAATTTTGTTGTACGAGCTGCAATGACAATAAAGTAAACTTAAACTTTTTCTATTTCTGTAAAAGGTTTGAATTTCCAGATCAGTTGCCTCTGGATGAATTCTTGCAAAAAACTGATCCTAAAGATGCTGCAAATTATATTCTTCACGCAGTGCTCGTACACAGTGGTGACAACCATGGGGGGCATTATGTTGTTTACTTGAACCCAAAAGGGGATGGAAAAGTAAGTCATAGAAAAACCATCAGGTATTCAACTGGAAATCATTTAAATGAAGCACCTGTTAACAATTTTAGCATCAGCAATGATATATCTCTTCCCTCCCCTCCCCCCCCCCCGCCCCTCCCCCAATATAATGTCTTGGAAATTGTGGATGGTTAACTAAGATTTTAGAAAAGTTATCAGTCTGTTTTATCAGATGTCTGGGGGGAAAACTGTTTGCATAACTTGAATAATCTATAGTTTCTATTTAAATGCTGCTCCACCAAATATTTTTAATCTGCTAGATATTAAGTTATATTTTTGAGTCTTCGGAGAAAGGCGGCATACAAGTTGAACAAATAAATAAATAAATGAATAAATTTTTAAGAAATAGCCATGGAGTCTTCTTTCTGCATGCTACGTTTAACGTGCAAGAGGGATTTGAAACTATTCCAGTACGAAGGAACAAGCAAGGAGAAACTGGATCAGTTCTGGGACTTTCCTTGGCTTGCACAGTCTAGAACAGTGATGGTTAACCTTTTCAACACCAAGTGCCAAAACTGGAGCACCCACGCCGGAACCCCGAAGAGAGCAGCTGGCCAGTGCACATGCGCAACTGCCAGCTACTCTTTCGCGTTCCATAGGGTGCATGCGCGCCGGCCAGCTGATCTTCATGCGAAGACCAGCTGGCCGGAGCACATGCACGTGAAGGAACCTGGAAGAGCATCTGGTGACAGCATGCATGCCCACAGAGAGGGTTCTGTGTGCCACCTCTGGCACGCGTGCCATAGGTTCGCCATCACGGGTCTCGAATCAGTCTTAGCAACTCAGGGAAGCTCTGGTGTCAAACCTGAAGTTTGTCAGTTCTGAGCTACATAGTTTGGTCTGCTTGCATTTTGTAGTGCTTAGATAAAATTAGACTAATTTTAAGTTTTAAGTTTCTAAAATTTAGAACATGAACGTTTGATTGAATATTTTCTGCCTGTTGCAGTTTTTAAATTCATGGTTTTATTTTCACAGTGGTGTAAATTTGATGATGACGTTGTATCTAGATGTACAAAAGAAGAAGCAATTGAGCATAACTATGGAGGGCATGATGATGACCTATCTGTGCGACACTGTACCAACGCATACATGTTGGTTTATATCAGGGAGTCAAAACTAAGTAGGTGTACCAGTCTTGAAATGTAAAACAGGTCTGAATGTTGTCTTTCTCCATGCTGTATTTAAGAGCCGTCTCACATTTTGCACTTCTGAGACCATACTGTGATGTTCCAAGGAAGGGAAGGCAAATAAGGTTTACAATTAGAAGAAGAGTGTTAATTGCTTCTCTCATTACTTAAAAGTATATATTTTAAGGTGGTATCTGCCAGGTTTCTTGTTGTGAAAAAGGAAGAAACTGAGTATTTAAGAAGCCTGATTTCCTGGACGCTCGCTTTCAAAAAAGAGATTGAAAAAAAAAAACCCTGCTAAATAACACATGGTCTCCATCTGGAGGATCATATTGGACATCTTTTCTATAGCAAATCCTACAGTTTGGAATATTTCATAATGCAAGGGTTTGAAATTTAAAATTTGGCCATTGCACTCCATTTTAGAGCAGTTAAAAAAGCTGAAAATCAAAATAACCTGCTTCTAAACAATAAATAAATAAAAGGCTTAAGCTCAAGGATCCAGAATGAACTTATCTGAAGCACTGCTTGTTGTTTTAAATTTATCTCTCTTTCTTCAGATGAAGACATGCACAAATGTACGTAGCATACTGAGTACAGAAACATTTCTAAAATCCCACTGAAGAAAATACTGACCTTCAGAGATGCAGTAATTTGTATCCTCTGTTTTAAAAAAGGATGACGTGTGCTTAGCAGACTTCCTGATGTCAGTTTGGGCAGGACTTTGTGGAATTTGCAATCCAGACAGCTGTTAAGAAACCGTGAGGTTAAGAAGCTTAATATTACAAAGGAATGTTGTGTCCCATAGTGTTTAAAACTGTATAAATAAATAGTCTAAGTGGAAGAGCGACATTTCAAATGCTAAAGTTCTTTCTAGCAGTTCACCAATGCAAATGAGTTCATTGTTTCTGATAGAAAACTGATTCTTGAAGGATTGCCGACAATCCCTCTGTTGCAATACAGTTTACATTATGAGAGAGAGGCTAATAAATTCTGCTGTCTTGTAGAACATACAAAGGTAGTTTAGGCAGGTATCAGGCCCATTGTTCACCTAATTAATTAATCTCTTTGCACCCAACTTACTAATACAGCAAGGCTGGGCAATTTACAATTTTATACAGTGTTAAAATTTAAAAGATTAAAAGTTAAGAACCAAGATGATGGACACCCTGGGGTGAGAATCCTCTCTACCCATCATCCACCCCCAATGTAGCAGGCCCCTAACAGGGCCCAGGCCAAGCAACAGAGCCAAGATTTCAGGCTCTTCCAAAAGACCAAGAGTGGGGGGATAGGACTCACTTCTGCTGAGAGAATATTTCAGAGGATGGGTGCTGGAACAGAAGAGGTCTCCTGTGTCCCATCAGATGACATGCCTTCTTGGACAGTGCCTGCCACATTCAGAATAACAGAATAAACGAGTTGGAAGGGACCTTGGAGGTCTTCCAGTCCAACCCCCTGCCCAAGCAGGAGACTTCTGGACAAATGTCCAGTCTCTTCTTGAAAACCACCAGTGTTGAGGAGCACCCACCACTTCTGGAGGGAAGCCCTTCCACTGGTTGATTGTTCTCATTTTCAGGAAATTTCTCCTTAGTTCTTGGTTGCTTCTCTCCTTGATTAGTTTCCATCCATTGCTTCTTGTCTTGCCTTCTGGTGCTTTGGAAAACAGGTTGACCAGCTCTTCTTGTCTTGCTGGATCTGATGGGATGGGTAGATATATTTGGTGAGAGGTAGTCCCTCAAATACCATGGATGGATGGATGGACCAAATGATCATCCTCAAGTCATTGGCTGCTTTGTTCTGCCTTTAAAACTCCCCTAATACCAATGTTGCATTTATTGCAGGTGAGGTTTTGCAAGCAGTCACAGATCATGATATTCCTCAGCAGCTGGTGGAACGATTGCAGGAAGAAAAAAGAATAGAGGCCCAAAAGAGAAAGGAGAGGCAAGAAGCCCATCTCTATATGCAAGTACAGGTGAGCTTGGAGAAGGAGCTGCCTTGGGTTTGCTGTGTTGTTTCTGCTCATTTTCCCTTCGTTGGACCTCTTTCTCACTCCTTCCCCCAGCCTATGGCAACTCGACGGCAGACCAGGGATGCTTTGCGAGTTGACATGCGGGTCATTCTAACTTGTCCTACTAACAGAACTGTGAACCAGTCAAGGCTAAAAGTTCATCGCGAACTCTAGTTGAGTTTGTGGCTCAGGGGACTTTTGACATTCCCAGCCGAACTCTATGTGACGTTGGGCAAGTTCTCCCAGTAAGACTTCAATATAAGCCAAGGAAGTTGATTTGATATACAGTGGTAACTCGGTGCTCATTGTTAATTGGTTCTGGGAGGTGTGATGAGTACCAAACAATTTTTTCCCACAAGGAATAATGTAGTGAGTCACAAGGAGCCAATACTGACAAGTTCTAGCTCGTGTATTCAGTACTAAACAAATAATGGACAGGTCAAAATACGTTGACTACCAAATTCAATGAGATTCAAAGCAAATGAGTATTAAGGTACCACTGTACACATAGTCCTCGACTTAACGGTTCATTTAGCAACAGTTCAGAGTTGCAACAGCACTGAAAAAAGTGACTTACGGTTTTTCACACAACCATGGCAACTTCCCTGTAGTCCTACATGATCCAATTTCAGATACTCAGCAACTGGTTCATACTTTCAACGGTTGCAGTGTCCCGGGATCATGTGATCCCCTTTTGTGACATTCTTTCAAGCAGTCAATGGGGAATCCAACAACCATATCACTGCCTTTAACCAGTGCAATGATTTACTTAACAATTATGTCAAGAAAGGTCATAAAATAGGGCTAAATTCACTTAACAAATGTCTCACTTAGCCACAAAAATGTTGGGCTCAATTGTGGTCGTAACTCAAGGACTACCAACTCTACCTTTATCCACGTTGGCGTTCTACAGCTTTTCTTCTCTCCAGCTGGCCTATGGAGACCAGCAAATCTAAAGGCAGACTTTATGCGTTTTGATCGCTGTATTCTCTTCCATGGTATCTAGTCAGTTGAATATTTTTCAGCAGTGCTTCCTGTGGTAGAAACAAAGCATCTTGGTTTTATTGTTTTTCTTTATGTTTACAATATTTCAGAATTTATTTATTGATTACAGTCATAGACCAGGGACCAGAACAAATAAAAACAATAAATATACAATTAAAAATTCTAGAATAAAAGAATTTTATTTTAACAGATAAAAACCTATGATAAAATCCAGTCTGTCAATTGTACATGGCCTAATTATACTAAAATCACAATCCATAAACTGTATGGCCCACAGTCAGTTTAATACTAAAAGGGAAAGGAAAAAGCAGTGCAAAAGATTTGCCACATTTGTTGTATACAATAGCTAGGGTGGTTTTGACATGTGTTTCTGACGAATCCCGAGTGCTGCTGTGCAGAATCTAAGCCATCTGCACTATAATTTCGGACTGTTCGTCCTTAAGCAGCCACTGGAGATAAATAATGTCGGAATGGCTAGGATATCCAGCAATTATTGGAAAGATATTTCCGAATCTCTCTGTAAAAGGAACATCAAAGGAGCATGTGACCCACAGTCTCCACCCCTCCTGATCCACAGGAACAGTAAAGTTTATTTACAGTCATAATTACCCTTAATATATTTTTTTCAACTTCTCAAAGTAGCTCCCCTCCACTTGCATTTGATGCTAAGAGGAACATAGTTCATGTAGAACTAAGGTCAACTGGGAGAGTTAAAGCTACTTTGATGTGTTTCAATCAAAACTTGACAGGACATAGTAAAATTCCTCTCATTGTAGCTGCTGTAGGAGGAGAACTAAGTTCGCCAACGATGGCCTAATATCAAGAGGAGACAGGAAAGCTCTCATGCCCGCTACTCCGAAAAGGGTTTTAGTTTTAGTAAAGTCGATGTATTCTGCACGAAATGTTTTTGCTGTGCATTAGTTAACCTGATGCAGAATCCTTTTCCTTTGCATTTATGGAGGATGGCGGCAGTTGGACCTTGCCTCTTTCTGCCTGCCTCAGTGAGCCCTCTTGTGTCCAGGTGTTGCAAGTGTCTGCAAAGGGCTGCCCCAATTCATTTGCATCTGCCTTACCCTGCAACAGCCAGGCAGTTTTCAGAGATTACAGGTAGTTCTCGACGTATGACCACAATCGAGGCCAGAATTTGTGTTGCTAAGCGAGACATTCTTTAAGTGAGTTTCGCTCCCATTTTACGACCTTTCTTGACACATTTGTTAAGTGAATCACTGCAGCTGTAAAGTTAGTAAGACGATTGTTAAGTGATTGTCAGAAGGTCGCAAAAGGGATTCACAAGATCCCAGGATGCTGCAACAGTCATAAATAGGAACCAGTTGCCGAGCTTCTGAATTTTGGTCACGTGAGCATGGGGATGCTACAACGGTCATAAGTATGAAAAACGGTCGTAAGTCGTAACCTGGTTTCAGTCAATTCTGCTGAGTGTAACTGAGTTACATACCTGTTTAATTAAGCCATCATAAACAACCTTTTAAGAACATATTTTTCAAATACAATTGATCAGCACACTATCAGCAGCATACTTCTTGCCCTTAGATATCGACTGTTTTCTTAAAAACTGATACCATGTAATAATATAGTGTGTTGATCAATTTGGGCCTTTTTTTCAGACCTTTTTTTTTTTTTTTTTTGGCCCGTTTTCAAGGATTTTTTCAGCCCGGTTTTTCTGAAAAAATGGGCCGAAAAAAGCCTCGCAAATGGTCTGAAAAAAGGCTCAAAAACAGGTTGAAAAAAGGGCCGAAAACGGGGTGTGCGGAGGCCAGAAAATGGCTGGTGGATTGGCGGGGCTTTGGTAATATTCGGACAATAAGCTGCACAGGCATTTTCACCCCCTCTTGGGAGACAAAAGAAGTGTGTCTTATAGTCTGAAAAATACAGTAGTTGAGAGAACTAGAAGCCAGAACATGAATGTTCGACTTTTAAGGTGCCCATTCTTGTGGAAATGGAGAAGACTCCCATTGTGATCCACGTGATTTCAATAATGCTTGTGTAATTTCAGATAGTAACAGAGGACCAGTTCTGTGGCCATCAAGGCAATGACATGTACGATGAAGAAAAAGTGAAGTACACCGTGTTCAAAGTCTTGAAGAATTCCACACTGACAGAATTTGTTCAAAACCTTTCCCAAACAATGGTGAGCGTCTGCGGGAGCAGGTAGCGGTTGAGTCCCTGACTTTTCTCATTTGGGCATTAAAAACCTGACACTGATCTGGTAATGACTTATCTTTTTCCAGTAAGCATGTTCGTTTGCTTTTTAAAATTTTTTGTAGGGCTTCCCGCAAGATCAGATACGGTTGTGGCCGATGCAAGCTCGAAGCAATGGGACAAAAAGACCGGCCATGTTAGACAATGAAGCTGATGGCAATAAAACTGTGAGTGCACATCAAGGAGGAAATGTCACTTCTGAAGTCTTGTCCAATTCCAAATGAGTTAATTTCACCTATTCTAGGGCTGACATGATAGCAGTGTTCCAATATCTCAGGGGCTGCCCCAAAGAAGAGGGAGTCAAGCTATTCTCCAAAGCACCTGAGGGTAGGACAAAGAGCAATGGGTGGAAACTAATCAAGGAGAGAAGCAACCTAGAACTAAGGAGGAATTTCCTGACAGAACAATTAACCAGTGGAACAACTTGCTTCCAGAAGTTGTGAATGCTCTAACACTGGAAGTTTTTAAGAAGAGATTGGACTGCCATTTGTCTGAAATGGTGTAAGGTTTCCTGCCTAAGCAGTGGGTTGGACTAGAAGACCTCCAAGGTCCCTTCCAACTCTGCTATTCTATTCTATTCTATTCTATTCTATTCTATTCTATTCTATTCTATTCTATTCTATTCTATTCTATTCTATTCTATTCTATTCTATTCTATTCTTCATTTCTCCACAGTTGTCTAAGATAGATGCATAACATTTTGCACATGTAAAATTCTGTTGTATTGAAAAGTGCATGACAAAAATTGTCACAATTCCCCCCCCCCAACCAAAATAATATTTTAAATTTGCATATTGAGATTGAGAGCCAGTATAGCTAGGACTCTAGACACGAGTCTAGAAATCGAGATTGTGAGCTCTAGTCCTGTCTTAGGCGTAAAATTATCTGGGCCTAGGAAGAATGCCAGGATTTAAATATGAATTCAAAACCCAGAGTCCTAGATTAGACTAGCTGATCATGGTTGTCCTCCCCCAAGTTATAGCAAAATGTTGAGTCCAGGTTTCTACTAATACAGTTATTAAAAATACTTCAAAGCTGCTTTTCTTCCCTGAAGCAGACATAATATTACCTGTTCCTCCTTCTGACTATGTTGCACTTACTGTTTATTTCCTGCTCCTGTATTAATTGCTCACAGATGATTGAGCTCAGCGACAATGAAAACCCATGGACAATATTCCTTGAAACAGTAGATCCAGAAATGGCTGCTACGGGAGCAACGTTACCCAAGTTCGACAAAGACCGTAAGTCCCGTGACCTGCAAGTTTCATGCCGAAGGGAATAAAATCTTCCATTCCATAGAAAAGTCAACATTTTGGATGGTAGGATTTTGAAACTGCTTGCATTGATGAAATGATGGTTTCCTTGTAGTATTGTATGAATTGATTCTTCCCCAACTAGGATGAACCAGGTTATCTGGAAGTCCTCTCATCTAATTAAAAAAAAAGTTGGCCAATCCATTGAAGTTCTGGGAAATCTAAAGCAGCGTTTCTTAACCTTAAGATGCTTTGATTTCAACTCCCAGAATTCCCCAGTCAGCCATGCTGGAAGTCCATACATCCTTAATTTGGCTGGGGAATTTCGGGAATTAAAGTCTGCACATTTTAAAGCTGCCATGGTTGAGAAATACTGGTCAAAAGGAGCCTTGTGGTTAGCCCCCTTTTAACCCCCAATTCCAGGTTGGCAGCCTCTGAAGCCTGCCCTCCCCCCCCCCCCCCAATGTATGCTGAACACCAGTGGAACAGTTTTATGCCCCTTTAAAACAAGGGCTAGAACAGAGGTCCTCAAACTGCAGCTCATTGACACCTTCATGAAGTTTGAAATTATTCATCTCCAAACCATTCAAGCAGCGGTGGGTTTCACATTATGTTACTACTGGTTTGCCCCACAAACACATGCTTGCTTCGTGCACGCGTGCGTCCGGTTTGCACACGCTCCAGCCTTCCATGCATGCACTTTGCTCGTGCTGTTGTGACCCAGGCCCAAGTAAGTAGTAGGAAAATCAGTCAGTGAAAAAACAAACTAACTTTATTCGAACAGCTGAGAATTACTTCCTTCCCAGGGTCTTTCAACTAAATTAAAGCAAATTCCTCCCAACACAAATTCCTCAGTCCTATCGCAAACCTTGGTCCAATTAGGCAAACTGCCAAAGGCCTTTCTTGGCCTTCAGAAGTCACAGATAC